>CM069859.1:181610651-182210651 GCA_036172795.1 Pelodytes ibericus | reverse complement strand
ATTTGTTTACAATATTGGCAAAGATGACAAGTTTTTTCAGTGCGCTTGAAAGTGACAATAATTGTTGGATCATAGGAACCCACTGGTATTTGGGTGCTCACTAATTTCATTACTGGGACTTACAGATCACCCAGGAAGGCCTACTACCCACCTGTTTACAATTCGTGCCAACTCCCTTGAAATCAGGAATAGGCAAACTTTCTGTACAATGTCTGTGAAGGACCATAGAACATCATTAAATTGCCCATGACAAAATCCAGTAAATGTACCATGCTAGTTTGTACCCTGACATGAAACCCCCTGAATTGTGCTTGAGGATGTAGTAGCATAGACCCAACAGTCCTGATTTGGGGCGATCTGTCCCCGCCAAGCTCTCCCTCTGTCACGCTTTTCTAGACAGAGTTAGAGTTCGCTGGGTATTCACGAGTGCAATCCTCCCAAACTCAGTAGGAGGGCCAGCACTCATGATGAGTGACAGCTTGAGGGGTAGCTCTGACACTTACCCTACCAAGCTCTGCCCCCGACATCCCCATTCGCTGGGGGGGAAAAGTTGAGAGGTATGTAGTAGGGTTTTACAGATTACTGAAAATATCATATCTTAATCAATTAGGACAAACAAAATAAAGGTTAAGATGCATAAATATGAACAAAGATTTCTTTCTAATGAATGCATAAAACAACCAGCACTATCCATTCCTTCACTTAAACGTTGTACACAGTCACTCAGTATGCATAAACTTTACTCTCCATTAGTATCCGGATATATTTTGCAAATATCTTATGTATTATGGAATACTACAGTCTTTGTTAGATTGTCTGGTAACAACAATGTACACAAGATGACTTGTGACATTTATGTGAACTCTATTTATGTTAACATATGTCTCAGCAGTGGGGCCTTTTTAATAACCATGAAATGACCTATTAGAGTTTGGTTCACTTAAAGCAGATATAGGATAAGATAAATAATGCTTAAAATTCCTAAACCCCAAATTCCTCAAATCATTACAAAACAAACGGCTAACATTGTACAACAAATGGACAAAGATCTTGAGGGCAGTTCTTGATGTACATCAACTTTACTTATAAAAATCCAGATATACTTCAAACAAACCATTGATAACTGATAATTGTGACTGAATTACTTCATGGTATTCTCCTACGTAGTATGTAACATAATACTAATACTCAAAGTAAACAATGTCACCACTATTTTGTTATTCTATAACTGCACCATAGCATTATTCGAATCAATTGAAGAACAGAAATATAAATATATTTTGCCATATGTAATAGTTTTATAGCAGTACACGATGAAAAAGACATTCTATACATTCTATTTCAAATACTTTATTGTAATAATACAGTTGACTTATATTATGTTTATTTCTAAAAATTGATTGAGTTTCTAACCCTTTGTCAAGAACATATTACTGGATTCCTTACTTTTGGAATATATTCCTAATATAGGCTTAATGTTAGTTGCATACCTCCAAACATCTCCCCACATCGAATCGGGACACCGAGGTGCAGAGTTTGGGAGGTCAGGTGGCACTGCTAACGTGCATGTGCAGTAGTGCTGTCACTCAAACTTAGAGTTATTGCGCACACACTGGAGAATCAGATCAGGGCTGTGGGATTGCAGTCTCAAATCCCGCTCTGACACAAAAATCAGAAGAGAGGAAGAGCTTGGCGGGACAGAGCCCCAAAACCTGGGCTGTCTCACACAGAGCGGGAAAGTTTTTTTGGGGGGGGGGTGTTGTTGTATAGTTAAAATCCAAAAAATCTATATTCACAGAGATAGCACCACTTGGAGGACATGTGCATTGTCCCTTCCTAGAGATTGCATACTTCTTCATGTGTTGGTGTCGTTGTATATATTGGTCTATTAATGCAGCTATTGAGCTCTCTCACAGAGAGGCCAAATATTGGTCAACATAACCTGTGTGCAGTTTACAACATTCTCTAATTGGTATATTTGAAGTCAAAGTGCTTGACTAACTCTTGCATTATCAACAGCTCAACCCCATTGTCTTTACTCAACAAAACAGTTAAATTAAAAAAAAATACCCTAAATCCTGCAGGGATATTAATATTTTTATCCTTGTGTATAAAAAAAAGTTGGATTTCTTATTAGTTTGTATAATTACCATGAGGTCATGTGACCCCACCCTGTTTTGACTCCACCCACAACACAACCTAATACTGAGAAGTCGACTTTTACTCAAAATAACTTGAATATACATGGAATATTGATAATTGTTGAATAAATGAATGAATGAAAAGTAATAATTGTTAATAATAACTATAGCCAGTGGTGTATCTTGATTTTGTGCTTCCCTAGGCAGACAAAATCCGGGCACCCCCATCCCCAAGCTACACACCCACGTTACACACCTAAGACATGCCCCATCATTCAGACTCACATCAAGGTCAGTCACACACTCCTACTCCCATCACACTCAGTCACACACACTGACTCCCATCACACACACTCTGACTCCCATCACACTCAGTCACACACACTGTCTCCCATCACACACACTCTGACTCCCATCACACTCAGTCACACACACTGTCTCCCATCACACACACTCTGACTCCCATCATACTCAGTCACACACACTGTCTCCCATCACACACACTCTGACTCCATTCACACTCACTCTGACTCCCATCACACTCAGTCACACACACATGTCTCCCATCACACACACTCTGACTCCATTCACACTCACTCTGACTCCCATCACACTCAGTCACACACACATGTCTCCCATCACACACACTCTGACTCCCATCACACTCAGTCACACACACTGTCTCCCATCACACTCAGACACAGACACACACACACACACACACACACACACACACTCCCATCAGCACTTATCAGCACTTACCTTTCCCTGGCAGGCAGGCAGCATGGTCCCTCCATGCTGCCTGTTCGGCTTCCCGGCGAGTGTGCCGACAGGTCACGTGACCGGGCGCGCGTATGACGTCAGCGCGCCGGTCACGTGACTGTCGGCACTTCCGTGTCACACTGCACGGGGAGCCGAACAGTTCGGCTCCCCGTGCAGCCTGGCAGGCAGAGCGATGGTGAGGGGGGATCTTCCGATCCCCTCTCACCTCTGTCTCTGCCTGCAAGCGCGGTCTTTTTTTTTTTTTTTAAAGGGCCGTATTTTTATTTTTATTTATTTTTTTTTCAGTGCTGGGGGGCGCTGCCGCCCCCCAAAATTTGCCGCCCTAGGCATCCGCCTAGGATGCCTCGCGGTAAATACAGCACTGACTATAGCCTTATCAGTATTTTCTAAAAATACAGCAAAATCTATTGACCATCTCTGACATACTGGCTGCTACAATACAGATCATTATTCCAGTTTTTAGTAGCTCAGCTTGAAATGTGTTGATGAGTTGGGAATAATTTGAGATGCTATATAAACATTAAATAAATGAATGCCTTTATGCATTTGAACTCTGTAACTAACAAATTAAAAATAGTTTGTGCCCAATTTAAAGATGCCTGCAGGGTGTCCTTTGCAAATCACTGATGTAAAAGGGTTCTGATGGCATGGTTGATTCCCATCATTATTTTGTAGCCCACGGTTCCTTTGCTCTGTGATAAGGGAGAAGGATTTTTTTTTTTTTTACTGCGCGGTTATCCCTTCTGGCACTGAAAGAGTTAATTAACCCCATAATTTTCTCAATTTACACATCCAAAAATTAAATATCTTATGCACGGCAGTCACGGTGCTCTTTATTGACTCTTGATTTAGTGGAATGTGCAGTACTTCCCGTGCAAATGGACTATTTATCGGGCACTTTTAAATACACCTATTAGCCAACAATTCATACAAGAGCTACAATATTATAAAGGAACTAGCTATCAGGTGGATAATGAATGAACACCTGGTAAGATCTGTGTGCTTGGTCAGGCTAAGCAGTGCTAAGCAGTCACACGTTGGAGTTCTTTCATTAGCTTATGGCACGTGCTCTGCATATATACCACGTGCGGTAACAAGCATTTAAACAACCAAAATCCCGCATCATGGATTAACAACCCCTTCACGACAACACTGTTGCCAGGGCAACACCCTAAAGCAGTATTTAGCCATTAGTGTCCAGAGGACACGGATATTCCCACGCGTGAGAGAAGCCCATATATGAAAGATTCGCGGTTAGTCATGGAGTCCTGTTAGAAGTGTCACTACAGACATTGAAGGGGCCCCACTCGTAATAAACAAATTACAACCTTTAACATTATGGGAAGTTTTGTATGCAGCTCAGCAGTTAATCATTCTATAAATCCCGAGTGGGAAGTTGTGCCTGTAACTAAGACAACAGCCGCAAAGCTCGACTGTCCAGCGTACTGCATGACAGCTAGGGGTATGTCCCGGGTATAGAGGTCACTCATTTCCTCCAGTGGGATAAGTTAACCTTCAACTGATTTTCTATGACAATTAGGGCTTTTCTGCATGCAGATCTCCTGCTGTGGGACTCGGTTCCCATCACATATTCCTAGTGACCTTTAATAAATTATATTATTGGATATTTGAATGTCCTCTCTTGGTATTATGCGTGTATTTACGTAACTACCTCAAAAGGTTTCAGCTCCGGTGTTACAGAAAAATATGCAACTGGTTTCATTAACCTCTCACAACCTCTTGTAAAGTAGTGACATGAAACTCTGGGATATCCACACAGATTATTATCTCATGTTTGTACAAACTACACTGAACCTCTACCATCTTCACTGTGCATCTCACACAGACCTTCTTTGTTTTTGCTATTGCCCATTTACTCAGGCAAAACAAGATATACATTACCCACTGCTGAAAGGTTTAGCTGATAGCCTTTACGGATTGAAGCAGTATTAGGTACACATTTGTATTTTATATTTGTAATAGGATTCGAGCTTTTTTTACTTCCTGTTGTTTCAGTTTTAGGTGCTTACCTGGGAGTATAATTGTATTAGTGTCCTACATCAGGTTTTACACAATCGTAGCACATACTTTATCCTATATTGACAATATCGGACTTTTTAATTAGGGACGGTATGGAAAATACATACTGCAAAGCTGCATTAAAATCACTGTTTTGTCAATAGTTTCCATTATTTTACTAAAAATGAACTGCCAAGTGAACTACATGCATTAGTTTAACAATGATTTGTGTATTTCATTTGTCAATTCAACGTATTGAATATCCCCATGTATCTTTTATAAGGGTTTCTTATTAAAGTGCCAATAGCATAGTTGGCCATGTTTCCAGGGACACATATTTGTTCCACATGCTGCAGAAAAGAGCATGCAAAGTGCAGCCCGGCAGTATGTAGGATGGATATACGCAGAGACACAATCCAATTAATTAAACATGGTAGGTTCTATGAGGTCTGCACCCTGATTTATTAATTGGATTCTGTCTGTGTGTATATCCATCCTACGTACTGCCAGGCTTCACTTTGCATGGTCTTTCTGCAGCATGTGGAACAAATATGTGTCCCTGGAAACATGGCCGATGTTGTCAGGTATGCAATAGGGACAGGGCTAGACACGGACCAATGCTGTTTTTTCCAAGTACAGACTTGATTGAAGGACATTAAGGTACATATCAAAGTAAACACACCAAATAACTTTCCATTTATTTAAATAAAAAGCTACATTTATCAGCTATCGATTTTATGATTATTGATTCTTTAGGGACGTACTAAACATATGTATGTAATTCAAAAGATTTAATTTAAGAATTTTTAAAAATAAAATACGCAAATAATATAATGTGAATAGGAGATGTAAATTCATAGCAATCAAACTAAATTATTAAGTATCATTAAAGAACAGAGTTACATTATTTACTGACAGAATGTCATTCAAATAGCTGAAATGGCTCTGCTTGTTAAATTATGAATTCCATAGGACACAATTATTTCATTAAACAATTGGTCTGCTAGAGAGAATCTAAACAGAGCTGTTCCCCCAGTGCTCTACCTGCTGACATGATCTGTCTAGTATCTCCGTTGTGTAATGGAATTCCCTAAGCTTAAATTTGCCATCTAATCAAACAAGTTTAAAAGAACATTTTTAAAAGTTACTGCCCAAGATTTGATACCTACCATTGGTTAAACAATTGATACAAATTGGGGGTCTAAATTCACTAAAAGAGGTGAGGTCTACATAATAATGCATTGTTAAATATATTTTATTAAAAAGCATTATATATGCCCAGCTCTTGTAGCAGGAGAAACTCACCAGGTTTAAGATTATGAAGATGCAAAATAGACAGAAAGCTGTGGAGATTTTTGTATTGATAAACATTTTGTTATCCTTAAAAGAGGTAATAACGTCAAATACTAACTCTGTCCTTGTGGTAGTATTGCAGAGGCTTTGATTATCTGTATTAATCTTCCCTTCCTTTTTGGAAATATATATAAAAACTTAAGTATCTATTTACTATCATTTCTTCTCACAGACTCAACTATACAGTCACCCCTTCCAATCCTGCATCTGTTTCTGGTACTTTAATGTCATAAAGTTTGAATCGGGGAAAACAAACTTTCACTGAAAAATTTGAATTCTCTCCCTCCAATTTGGAAACTTTCCAGTAAAGTCAATGGGAAATTCCATTGGCAAACAGCAGCTTAAGGGGTCACAAATCTGGCCCTTTGTCTGCATAGTATGTTTAGGTCTGGCTCTGACTAAACAGAAATAGCACAGACATTTCTCAATGACTCATTATTTTACAGCAATTTTTTGAAATTCACCATTAGACAGAAAAATGGTTTAAGGGAAGTGTAAGGAAAGTTTAACTGTGTGTAGTTGTAAGAGATTTGTGATATGTCAAGCTTAGGGTTTCCACACAGCTGGTATTTTACCAGCAGGCCAGAAAAAACTTGGCTTCAAGTAGGGTTGCCACCTTTTCTTCAAAAAAAATACCGGCCTTGGTATCGTCTCCATAGACTTAACATTGGCCCGATGCCAATTTTTTACCGGCCTGCCGGTAACATACCGGCCAGGTGGCAACCCTAGCTTCAAGCCAATATTAAGTGTGTTGCGGCAATAACATGACTGGAAAAGGTGACATCCCTAGTCAAGCTGTGTATATGTTGGGCCAAAACCACCATATAGTATATTTAATAACAACAGTAATAACCTATTTTAGTCAACAATATGTATAGGATTGGATTATACTAAGATTCTTATGGTCAAAATAATATAAAAAATTGTAATGTTAATTCCATTAAGCATTCCTTTCTGTGGTAATATAATCATTTTAGATGGCAATTTGTTAATTTTTAAATCCTTTGCACACGTAATGATATACATGCTCTTTGATAGCATATTATTTTTAATTCCCCTTTAAAAAATGAATGGCTTAATCCATGACAACTTTACAGAAGGGTGCGGTCTGAAAACAGAAAAAGATACCAATCAGTATCAGTGCCTGGTACCACCTTCCAACAGTGACATAAGCACAGTTAAGCAATGTTAAACAAGCCTTCTCATTCACAGTTCATTGTTTCTTCATCTGGTATGAAATATTTATAGTAAAAAATGATCACACAAGACAGTCTATTTTTCTAACAACATTTTTGTAAAGACCAAAAGAAATCAGTGGCATGAGATTTTAAAGAATTTGAAATAATAATTTATGCATAGTTTTTTTTTAACCAGGGTAAAATTAATTTAACATTAGTTGTATCTTATCCTGTGTTTATCTTTTGCTATTGCTCTTGCCTTTGGTGCCACTTCATCAGGCTAAGTGACAGACACACATATAGTCAGGCATGATTTGCTGGCAGATAATGTACAGAGATTGATAGGCAGACAAGAAATGTGGTTAGAAAGATCGAACGTGCTACCGATTGGGGCATTTAAAAGTGAAAAGTGAGTGAGATTAGAGAATAACCTGGGGGGCAATTGCCCTCCTGCCCCCCTTGCCAAGTCTCTCCTGTTCTTTGTATATATAGATTCCTGTTTGGTCCAACTTATTTAGATGTTTACACCAAAATCACTCCTTATACACCTGGCACGGGTTTTACCACCTGTGATAATTTAATTGTGATTCCCATTCATGTTGCTTATTGGCACAATGATGTTAAATGTACAAAATCAAGAGCGTCAAGTTGCCTGCTACGCTCATGACTCTGTGTATTTATGTAATTTATTTTCAATACTAAGGTATGGAAGCCAGATGGTGTTCATTTATTAATTCTGCTGATCTAATACTTTACAGACTGTGGGCTGAACGTACACAAGCAGTGCTCCAAGTATGTGCCAAGTGACTGTCATCCCGACCTCAAGCGCATAAAGAAGGTGTACAGCTGTGACCTCACAACCTTAGTGAAAGCACACAATACCCCCCGGCCAATGGTTGTGGACATGTGCATCCGAGAGATCGAAGGAAGAGGTATGGGAATATGATTTTGCTTGTCTCACATGTTATTTGTTGTAATGTGTTTAGCTAGGGGGTTTATTCACTCTACCTTAAAAACCATAGCTTTAATATGTCCCTTGGCCATCATTTAAAATTCATTTGGCTACAAATTCATATATTTGCTCTAAAAAAAAATCGAATTAATTCTCCTTGATTATTACCCACGGCCCAATCTGCACCAATCTAATGTTACCAGAAAACCCATAAAAAAAGTTATGGCGCAACCATAAAAATAGTCATTCGGTAGGACGGGGTCATTCGTTAGAAGGGGGTTGGAAGAAAAATCCTATGAATCCAGATGTTAGCTAGATAATTGAACAGAAAAGTGCAGCAGAATTATAACAAATATATTTCAAACGTTTATGTTCATTTACTTTATTTTTATGCATGGTAATGCATTTAAATGTTATTTCATTTCTGAAGGACTTTGGCTATTTCCGCAACAGCTGAAGTCCTCCCATTGACTTCTGTTGGAGGACTTTGGTTATTTTCGTCCTCCCAAAATGGCCTGCAATTTACTGAAGTCCTCTTCTTAGAAGTCTATGGAGAGGACCAAGTCTACCATATCGCCAACCAAATTCTGGAGGAATTTGGCATGTCAGCACATAGGTCACATAGGTCAATTTTCATGCTGATTCAAGGCCACTTTGGTGGTCGTGAGTAGCCCAAGTTTGAGTGCTGCTCGGATCACTGAAGTAATCCGATGGAGTCCAAATATCGGACCTCCAATTTTCTCCAAAACAATCCGAGCTTCCTGAGTCGATACTAAGCAGTCTAGTTGGCGCTCTAAGTACGGTATGTTGCACTGCAGGCTTAGCATTATTCAATTCAGCAATGCATTTTATCGATAGATTTCCATTCCATATCAAATGTTCATGGAACCAGGACACACGTGATTGTAGATCATTCCCATATGCAACAATCTCCAAATCTGTCATGGCTATTGACTGCCATAAATCACTGTATAATTAATGGCAATTTCTGTTCCTTTAAACTGATTTCTAAATAAAATTCTTAAAGATCTCGCCCTAGACTAAAAAGCTGAACTCATGATTCTTAGTGGAAAAGTAAACATATTGCATGAGTCATGATGCAGCTTGTGACTTTCATCAGTTAGGTTCCTTTCTTCTTTCTTTCTCAGAGAAATCATTACCAAGATGTATAGTCTCAGCAGTGCATCTTCAAAGAGCAACATTTGAAACCAATGAGTTATGGACAACACTCTAACATTAGAATATAATCTTGGGGCATGAATCTCCTCCTGTTTTAGATGTGTCACAAATCTCACTGGCAGGGCCGGACTGGGAACAAAAACCAGCCCTGGAAAAAATTTATATACCAGCCCCATCGCATAAGATTTTTAAACCAGCCCATAGCATAATATAATTTTTTTATTCATAGAAGGGAAAATCATGCATTTTAACCCCTTCCCGTCCTTATGACGAGTTAACTTGTCATAAGAGCCTCAGCATTAGCGACCTTATGACGAGTTAACTCGTCATGCAGTCTAGCCGGCGGTGCGCTCCGTGTGCACCGCCAGCTAGTCTGCAACGGGTCCAGGACTAAGCCTCGCACCCGAGGCAAAGCTCCTTTACCCGATTGGTGGATTTCCGGGCATGTGATCGCGTTGATTGAGTGATCACCGCAATAACATGCAAATTAGATGGCAAAGTCAGTGTGTTCACACACTGCCTCTAATTCACTCTCTGTGCTTCACATTCTTATAGTGACAGAGAGTGACCTGTAAGTAAAAATAAATTAATTAAATACTGAGGTTAAAAAAAAAATAAAAAAATTAAAAATTAACCCTTTCATTGCTGATCACAGTTTTTAACTGTGATCAGTTTCCTTCCACTTTATGGCCCTCATTTAGTTTTTTTTTAACAGATTTTTTTATTTTTACAATTTATAAAGTTTTTTTAAATAAATAAAGGTAATTTTAATATATTTATTTAATACAATTTAACCCCTGCATGCCTGTTGCATGATTTTTACTGATCTGACATCGCACTCTTCAGAGTTTTTTTTCTGTATTTTTTGTTATGGGGGGTTTGGGAACCAATATTTTTCTTTTTTATTAGTTAGTTAATTACGGGGGATAAGTGGGTTAGTGTTGCACTAGTTATGTAGGTTATTACTGGGAAAATAATGGGGAAAAACTTTTTTTTCCTCAAAAATTTCCTCTTTTATATTTATTTTTTAATACTAAAATGTAAATCATTTTTATGTATAGGGTATCAAAAGAAAGCTCTAACTGTCCTTTAAAAAACAACATATAACTTGTATGTGTACGTTAAATGAGAGAGAGGAAAATTATGTTTCAAAAACCGCGTATTAAAAATTGAAAAACGCTCTGGTCCTTGGCCCAGGAAAATCCCTGGTCCTTAAGGGTTAAAAAGCACATCTGAACAGTGTATTATTTATAGATAAGACTGATATATAAGCCTGTCTAGTGCAATATATATACCTCCAGTATGTACACAGAGTTATATGAATTGCCCTGTGCAGAGGTATATATCAGGGCAGTGTGTGAGACATATCCTGTAGCCTGTCTCTCGCATATCTGTAGCCTGTCTCTCTCTGTCTTTTCTGTGGCGTCTCTCTCTGTCTTTTCTGTGGCGTCTCTCTCTCTCTGTCCTTTCTCTCTCTCTCTGTCCTTTCTGTGGCGTCTCTCTCTCTCTCTGTGGCGTCTCTTTCTCTCTCTCTGTGGCGTCTCTTTCTCTCTCTCTGTGGCATATCTCTCTCTCTCTGTGGCATATCTCTCTCTCTCTGTGGCATCTCTCTCTCTCTCTGTGGCATCTCTCTCTCTCTCTCTGTGGCGTCTCTCTCTGTGGCGTCTCTCTCTCTCTGTGGCGTCTCTCTCTCTCTCTGTGGCGTCTCTCTCTCTCTCTGTGGCATCTCTCTCTCTCTCTGTGGTGTCTCTCTCTCTCTGTGGCGTCTCTCTCTCTCTCTGTGGCGTCTCTCTCTCTCTGTGGCGTCTCTCTCTCTCTCTGTGGTGTCTCTCTCTCTCTCTCTGTGGCATCTCTCTCTCTCTCTCTGGCGTCTCTCTCTCTCTGTGGCGTCTCTCTCTCTCTCTGTGGCATCTCTCTCTCTCTGTGGCGTCTCTCTCTCTCTGTGGCGTCTCTCTCTCTCTCTGTGGCGTCTCTCTCTCTCTGTGGCGTCTCTCTCTCTCTCTGTGGCGTCTCTCTCTCTGTGGCGTCTCTCTCTCTGTGGCGTCTCTTTCTCTGTGGGGTCTCTCTCTCTGTGGCGTCTCTCTCTCTGTGGGGTCTCTCTCTCTGTGGCGTCTCTCTCTCTGTGGGGTCTCTCTCTCTGTGGCGTCTCGCTCTCTGTGTGTCCTTTCTGTGGCATCTCTCTCTCTCTCTGTCCTTTCTGTGGCGTCTCTCTTCCCACCTTCCCCCTTAGTGTCTTTCACCCCCTCCCCCTGTAGTGTCTTTCACCCCTTTCCCCTTGTAGTCTTTCACCCCTTTCCCTCTGTAGTCTTTCACCCCCCCCCCTTCCACCTCCCCCTGTAGTGTCTTTCACCCCCCCCTGTAGTGTCTTTCACCCCACCCTTCCCCCTCCCCCTGTAGTGTCTTTCACCCCCCCCTGTAGTGTCTTTCACCCCCCCCCCTGTAGTGTCTTTCACCCCCCCCCCCCCCCCCCTGTAGTGTCTTTCACCCCCTGCCCTTTATGTCTCACTCACCTTGCTTTCTCCTGCTCCCCATCCCGCCGCCGGAACTGCAACTGCAGCATCCGGCGGCAGCAGGCGAATTTCTTAAAGCGGCGACGGCCGCCGAATTGCTTAAAGTGGCCCACCGCCACTTTAAGCAATTCGGCGGCCGTCGCCGCTTTAAGAAATTCGCCTGCTGCCGCCGGATGCTACAGCAGCCGAACTCTTAAAGTGGCGGCCGCCGCCGCTTCACTTTAAGTGGCCAAGGCGGCCCCGGGGCAGGCGGCCCACCGGGATTTTTCCCGGTATCCCGGTGGGCCAGTCCGGCCCTGCTCACTGGAAACAGTGAAAGATAGATCAACATGTTAATCTTTCAGAATATGTCATAATTCTATACTGGGTGGTCCAGTGTTAAACAAACTTAAACATTTTTCATTGAGATTAAATTACAAATCCATGAACAGCTGATAGAAGCTAGCTGGGACGCTCACATTTCGTTTGGATTAGAAAAGTCGTCACTCTGGTTGACTTTGTCACAGATGCATTTATTAGGATCTTTTAAAGGGTAAAGGCTGAAAATTAGGGTTAGCTATTTTGCCTTACATTTGACTGACAAATTAATACAGTGATAAGGTGTTTTGATTTCCTTTAGGGACAAAGTGTTAGGTTAAAAAAAATATATATATATATAAATAGTGTAGAGAAAATAATAAAATATAATATTTAAATAATATTTAACATTTATTAAATACATTGACATGGTATCTCTCTATTAATTTTGGGAATATTTTTTTTTTGGGCATATATTGATCCAAAAACCTGATAGAAATGTTTTTTTTTTCATATGACTAATAGCCACTGTTCATGTATAGTTACAATGTAACTTTACAGACTGTTTACATTTAAATCTTTTTTGCTCCAAACTCACTAGTGTTTGTCTTTTGCAGGTTTGAAGTCAGAAGGTCTGTACAGAGTCTCTGGATTTACTGAGCACATTGAAGATGTAAAAATGGCCTTTGATCGAGGTGTGTTTTCTGCTGAGAGATATTTTCAGATTAGCCCAGGCTTATGATAAGCAGTTTGTATGCACGCCACGGGAGAACTAAGCCAGGAACATATATATATATGACGAGAAACAAAAATGTACTTGGCTTTGCATTTTAACCTTGTATTTTCAAATGTATCATAATTTAAATGGAGAACTTTTACAGACCTATAAAACAAATGACCTATAAAAATCATGTGTTAGTGGTAGAGTTGGAAATCCTTCAAAAACAGCTTAAAATGCTGATAATAGCAGTTCCAATGTCTGTTAATTTTTTTTAGTGATTAATCCCTATTGTATATTAAATATTTTGTAATGATGAAGCCAAAGTTAAGACAAATAAATAGGATAGAGCTTGTAAGAGGAAACTGATACATGCCCATCCGTAAATATATTTTTGATATAAATACCATGGAGCAATATAAATATACAGTTCAAGTATTTTCTTAATGGCTAACATGTCTAACAAAGATCGCCCAACTCCACTATGTTGGCTTGCTGTCTGCAATTCCCTAGTTCATTCATCACAGTTTACTTATAAAACTGTATAGAAATATCACATAGAACATCAAATATATACATTCTCTTGATACATAAATAAATGTGAATACTCAGTGTGTACAATTGTACATCACCTTGCCTTTCGTCTTTCAGTAATAAGTAATAATGACCTGCCCGCTCACTTTCCGCTATAGTGCTTATTTAAATAGTAATAAAATATTTAAGGTCAAAGAACATTTTTTTTTTGTCAAAGTGATTTTTTTCCTTGACAGAGCAGAAGTTCTTGTTTTACAATGTTTCTTGGAATATGACATTTAAAAATCAATTGTATATGACATTGAAAGCAGTAAACCACATGTGGTATGTTTACCCCTTCATTGCCTGTTGTCACTAATAGCTGTCCAATATTGCAAGTTGTGGCTGAAAGAACAGAGTGGCTGATATATAAAGCCAAGCACCTTAACAATGGATCTCTCTGATTGAATCTCAGTCACCTATTCCAAACACTGCATAATGCAACTGGGAGAGCAGAATAGTGATCTTGTCCCCAGATTGGTGGAATATTAACCAATTGGTGATGAAGCAAACAAGTTTAAAGGCGTTGCACAAAACACATGTATATACCTGCCAAGTGACCCTATGTAGACTTGCCAGTCCCTATTTTGCACCTATATCCCCCTGTCCCTCTTTTTCTGGGAGCTCAGAATTTATGGTTTGTATAACTGTATCTAGACCTTCACCGTAATAAAACACACAATACATGTTAAATCTGCAGTAAATGTGTTTTTATATTAATTTATGTAAATAAAATACTTTAGTCTTAATCTAAACGGCTTATCAAAATGGTTACCAATTGGCCAGAAATGTAATGAAGATGTTCCACTAATGCCCCATAGACACACCTCCAGCAAATTCCACAAAAAATAAGTGTCGCTCTTTTCCCATTTGAAATATAGGAAGACATACATGTGCAGAGCTCCTGCAAACACAGCGCAGAGTAGGCCATGTAATAACAATACAACTCGGTGTAAAACAAATTATATTTTCTATATATTTTCAAGAATGTATTCATTTTGTCAGTATGTGTAACATTATAAGAAGCAGGCCTCTTTTTTTATTCAGTGTAGTATGCATAATAGTGCACATGAAGACAGATGTAGCCTTGGTTTGTGTGTATTTTTCCCCAACATAGCTATGTTAAGCAAACAAAAATCTGATAGAAAATAACATAAATTAACTCAGGAGAAAAGATAAGCCACAATGGTTACATCTGTATGCTCAAAAGCAAAAGCAAAAGCAAACAGTCCAGATCTGTATCTGATTTCAAAACACAGCACAATATCCTTATTGGAGGTGATACTGTTACCACGCATTAAGACATCTCCCTGAATTATTTATGGAGACACTTGTCTGGAAAATAGTCTTGAATTTCACAAGGAGACATTGCCATTCAAGCAGTAAATCCTAGAAACTGGCGAACAGGATTAGTCATTGTAAATAATTAAACAATTTTAAAAGCGTTGCGTAACGCATCAAACAATGTAGGAGCACACTATTTAATAAAGTATATCGCATCAATATAGGGTAAATTTAATACATAATAAGTAAAGGCAGGGAGCTAGAATGATAGAATGTGTAAAGTGACTGGTCCTCCCCTCTATACAGGCTTACTAAATAATAAGGAATTGTATTAGGTTCTTTCCATACAACCTTGCTATATTTATTTGTACAGGAGTGAACTATTAAATCGGTAACCGAGTTAGCTAATAAGGAACCACACTGCTGTTTGTATGAGCATCCTATTTGACCTAGTTATACAGAATAAGCCATGCCATAGACTATTAACCTCAGTCCATGAAAGCAACTGTTTTGCTATATTTCATATGGAAAATATAGTTAATTAGTTGCAGCAGTTCCACACCTTTAAATTGTACTCGTCTTTTGATATGGACTAAAAGCTAAAGCATTCCAGTACATTCTGTACATTTCTATTGATTTGCTGATCTACTGATCTGTTGTTATTATCTACTATCTGAGGTAATAAACGGATTATTTCATATGCTGGGAAAAATAAAGCGATATTTGATATGAAACACAAATAAGTGTAATGGCTTGGGATTTTGTTTATTTTATTCTAATTATTTACATGCCATTTGCCAGAGAACCTAAATAAAGGTTTCCCTGGCTCCTGAATTGGTCTGCTTAGCTCCAAATATCTACTAATTTAACCAAAGTGGACAAACAAGAAAACAGACATGGCAAAGTTTCTAAATATTTATTCTGTGCCCCAGTTTAATATTTTTAGGGTAGCTCTTGTATTTAAAATGCTGCGTGGCGCACACGCCATAGATTAATGAAACCTGATTGAGTTGGTTATTGTTTTCCCCTTGGCAGTGAAAGTGTTATATTACAACCCTCGAAGAACTAGCAGGTTTGATCTCATAATCCCCATATCTCATATTATATAAAGCAGGTGCAGTATGTATTATCAGTTCAGACCCTGGTTCTTGCCTAGAAGGCTTTTGCTTGTCCCATGTTGACATAGCCAATTCATCGGGACATTAAATTCATAGAACAAAGACCCGTTTAATGGCTTTATAGGTGCAGCTGGTGTTTTTTGTTCCCAAAAGGGATTTATTGTTTCGGGGAGTGTGGATGAAAGCATTGCAAACAGCCCAGCACATTATTATCATTATCACCATTGGGAAATAAAACAACACAACACGCTCTGTACTATTTACTTGATTTAAGAGCCATTGGAAAGCTAAATCCCACACTTTCACCAGTCGCAGACCATTTTAATTAGTTTACAATAAACAAGCATTGGAGCGGGTTGTATCTCTGCCATGTTACTGTATCAGTGCTATAAAGGACAGGACTGTGGGGAAGAGGGTTGCCAGACAGACTATTTTCAGGAACACATACTGTATGCATGCTGCTGTATGGAGCGTTTATATATTTAATAAAATCCGTTTTAACTAGGCAGGAGGCCACTTCTGGCGCGGAGAGATCATGATCTCCTTCTCACTCACTGGGTCTGTGTTGTGCAATTGTCATCAGTCGTCGGACCGTTTCTCTTTGCAGTTACAGGGGCATGCTCCGTGAGATGCCATCCCCTTACTCTTTGCTTTTGCAATAGTGAAACACTCTAGCTCTGGAAGTAGTCCCAGGTTTTGAGCATTTATGTTTGTCATTTTTTGAGGTTTAAAGGACCAAGTACATGTGGTAGACAACTAAAGTAATTTGGTTAATGCAAGCTTTATTGGTTATCTGAATTGGGGCCAGCTTTTGGGGTGTGCGACCGCACGGGGGGCGCAGCAACCAGGGGGCTCCGCACTAGAGGAGGCACCTGCATTCTGGTGCCTCCTCTTTCAGAGGTGCTGACTGGGGAGATCAAAAGATCCCTCTCACCAAGTTTTAGGTGTCGATCATCACTATTAGCCGCACACTCTATATCGGTAGCTAAAGCAGCAGTTCTCTACTTCTTCCTGCAGAGACCTGCTGCTGTCAATCAACACACAGCACAGGGCCAATCAAGGGGAATCATAGGGATATGACTCATCATATCCCTGCCCCCAACACTGAGCTTGTGTGAGACTGCATGGAGGGAGCTGGTCTCTACAAGGAAGAGACCAATAGCTCCCTCCATATCTCTGCCAGCCAAGAAGGGTGACCCCACAGATCATCTAGATGAGCCTCCCGCCATGACATAAAAGGTAGGCTACTGGGAGGGAGGCTGATATGAGCACCAGAATAGAGGTCGAGGTTGGCAGAGGTCGAGAGAGAGAGAGGTTATACGCTCTCGATGCTTATAAGTTATATGTGAACAGAAATGATCTGACCCCACAGAACCCCCATGATTAGTTAACTGATTTCCATCTGATCAAATATAACTGAGACACACTGCAAGGCAGCACTTAAAAGTTATATGTGGAAAGTAAAAAATGGTTGCACAGTTGGGCCAGCTAACTCTTATTGAAACACATGGACGATTTGATGAAGTAAAATCGTCAATATGCAGAGGCCCAAACAAACAAAAAGAAACCTGTAATACGCTTAAGAGTAAGAATGTATACCGTGCGAAAGGCGTCAAGCGCGATGCCAGGTTTCTTATTGTTTGTTCGGTCCTCTGCATGTGGATGTTTTTATCAACTTCTGGATTAAAATAAAGTAATGTAAAGTGATTTTTATTTCATCAATTCCTCCGTGTGTTTCACTTGGAGTTAGCTGGCGCAACTATCGTTGGATACAGATTTATATCGGATCTGTCGTGCTGCAGCACCCGGCCTGAGGAGAAGTCATATCAAAACATTAAGCGTGAGTTGGTGCTTGAATTCGCTGTTTGAAAATAAAAAAGGCCAAAGTGGCAACCCTAATTCTGACGGTTACAGCACTAAAAATGGCACACAACATTTTGCAAAGTAATGTGCATTGGGGAGAGCACAGTCTCTACTCAATGAGTCATTAAAGAATCTTAATTTACGCTATGTCTATGATATAAGACCTCTAACCTTAGACGCTTTTTTCCTCAGATTCTGAGGTAATTTAAACATTTTAATTAATCATAATACAAAAATAAACATTGATGTTACAAGAAATCATTTTGCTGTATGCCCAGAACCCATCACTGTAAACTAATTTGATCTTCATTGCATGTTATGGGTTATCATCAAGAAAAAAACATTGTAGAGAACCTACTAAAAAACAAATATGAAATTAAAATCATTACTGAAATTAATAAGACGGATGATGAACTGCAAGTAAATATCACATTTTAGAAACAAAGATAATAATTGACAAACACATTTATAAAAAGTAATTTGCTATTCTATGTTTTTCTTTCATAGACGGAGACAAGGCGGACATATCCTCTACTACCCATCCCGATATAAACATCATTGCCGGAGCACTGAAGCTGTATTTCCGGGACCTGCCCATTCCAGTGATAACATATGATTCTTATTCCAAATTTATAGAAGCAGCAAGTAAGTGTTCTGCATGTTCCAAATTAGCAGCATCTGTTACTACATTAGTGAGAGGGTCTTCAGTAACATTTTCTATTCAATATATCTAAACATGCAGTGAGTTTGTTCTTTTCATTGTCTGTTATACTCTTATTCTGCAGAGCTGACTATCAAGGCCAGATTACTGGCAGGGCAAACTAAGCACTGGCCTGGGCCTATATCTATTTAGGGCAGGGGTTTCCAAGTTTATTCTGCAAAGGGCCACTTCGCTAGAAATGTATGCGTTCGTTTGCCGCATTCATTTTTCATTCATTCAGAGAATAATATATATAATTATATACATGTGTGTTTGGTCACATTAACTACAAACACACACATGCATACACAGTCACACTTACCCCCCCCCCTCCCACACACAGTCACACTTACCCCACACACACATACACATTTATACACACATACTCACATACATACACTTACCCCACACACATACACATTTATACACACACACTCACATACATACACTTACCCCACTCCCACTTAACATGCACTCACATAGATACACATTTATACACACACTCGCATACATACACTTACCCCACACACACACATTTATACACACACACTCACATACATACATACAGTTACCCCACACACACACTCACATACATACACTTACCCCACACACACACTCACATACACTTACCCCACACACACATACACATGTATACACTCACATACATACATACACTTACCCCACACACACATTGATACACACACACTCACATACATACATACACTTACCCCCACACACATACACATTTATACAGACACTAACAAACATACATACACTTAACCCCCACACACATCCACATTTATACACACACTCACATACATACACTTACCCCACACACACATTTATACACACACACTCACATACATACACTTACCCCACACACACATTTATACACGCACACTCACATACATACACTTACCCCACACACACATTTATACACACACACTCACATACATACACTTACCCCACACACACATTTATACACACACACTCACATGCATACACTTACCCCACACACACTCACATACATACACTTACCCCACACACACATTTACATACATACACTGACGCCACACACACATTTATACACACACACTCACATACATACACTTACCCCACACACACATTTATACACACACACTCACATACATACACTTACCCCACACACACACACACATACACACACTTACCAAGCAGTTTTCTTTTTTTTTTTAAACGGGGCTGTGGAGGTTGTGGGCTTCTTCCCTCCCTCAGATGAGCAGACTAATGCTCTAGAGCGTGTAGGGAACTTCGTTCCCTGACACAGCTTCTCGTGCGGTGTGCAGTTCGAGGTGCGGCTACCGGAGCAGAGCTCAGGCGGGCCGCACCTCGATGCCCGGCAGGCCACATTTGGCCTGCGGGCCACACGTTGGACGCCTCTGATTTAGGGGAACAACTGGTAGCAAGTGAGGTTGGCTTAGCATTAGTCTGCTCATCTGACAATTTCCCTCCATACACTCCCATTTTTGTTTGTGATCGGCTGATAAATAATTGTATTAAATGTTGTTACTTGTGTATATGTGAAGTACTTGTGCCTGAGAGCACCTGTGATGTAAATTTGGCCTTGCTATCCACCATTTCTATACCATACCAGACAACTTCTCTTGACAGTCCATCACGTCCGGGAACATTGGCAGCTATGCTATGAGTGTTCGGCAGTTGTATTTGCTCACTGTGAATTTATATCTGTTAGAGGGGGGTGTAGATAGGGTTTTATTTATTTTAATTAATTTTATATGTATATAATGGGGGAGGCTGGGAGCCATTTGTCTGGCTCCTTGCCCCATTTATTATTTTATTTTATTATTTTTTATTTCGGGAAAACTTTTACAGTAGACAAAGTACTCCCGACATGAGTCTCGGAGAGCATAGAGGTTACTATTACGGTGAGCCAAACTCCTCCAATTCGGGACCACCAAGTGGTCCGAAACTCAGAGCTTTAATTTTAATTGAGAAAATCAGAGCTACCTGAGAAACCTGTCTATAAACCCTTTATTACACAAATTAATAAGTAAAGCAAATAAAATAACTAAAGCATAATGTGCTTTGTAAAGGTAACAAAACAGTGATACTTTCCCTTTAAGATTTTTTTTACACAAATTTCTCCATTCTGTAGCACAGTCTAAATCAACGCTGATGGTTGTTAAAACTCATAATATATGAGTCCTCTCATTGGCATGTCTATTGCCCAGATTCTGCAGTGGAATTGTGGCGTGGTGCGAAATTCTGTAGTATAAGCAAATTATTGGACCGGTTTGTGACATGAAGTCTTAGTCATAAACCAGCTTTATTATGATTTATATGTGTACCTTGGCACAATACTGCCTGTATCATGTAATTATCCCTTACAGAGGCCTAGAATCATCGAGTAACATCAGCAGTCAGCAATGGGGGATTGCAGCTACTTTATTATATACAGCTTTTAAGTTTTTTTGTATTTTTTTTCCTCAGTGGGTTTCTGTCAATATTCACAAATTGCTCAGTTTAAGTTCTGACACTTAAACTTACTCGGTTACATTGATCAGATTGTTTTGACTTTATATTTTTGCGCAGAAGTTATGTTTCTTTGATCTGGTGTCTGCAGAGACATCAATATCTCCCGCTTCTCTTTATATGGATTAAAGAGACAAGCAGACCTTTGTTTGGCATGTATTCTGATTGTTTTCAGACTGTCATGTATTTAACCAGTAATAGGATAACAGAAAATGGGCTGTGCATTTCAGTCAGCCAGTGTTTGCTTCATAAATCAGTATTATACCTCCAAATCCCGCTTTAAGAAGGAAAATTCTGTCAAATTTGACTCAGTTTCTACCTGTGCCCCTTTTTTTCCACAGTTTGAGAATATTTGTTGTGCATGATTGTATTTCACAGCTTTAAAACAACACAACTCTTTAGTGTTTAAACAATTCAGTTTGTGCTATTTCATTTTGTTCATGTTGAATTAAATTCATATATATATATTCCGTAGGTATTAACTCACTTAAGAATTCATGGAATTGTCCTACTCTTGATAGTGGCTGACTAGTCACACTTCAAAAACCAGTGTTCCTCTTTGGCCTGGAGATGTTTTGTGGTATTAAGTAATGCTCCATTTGATGAAAACTGTGTAATACATATAAATGGAAAAAAGAAGAATATATATAAATGTATACCTACACTAAGCAGTATAAGAACCAGTTATGTTACTATTAACATTGAGAAGTAATGGCTCTAAATTTTCCTAATCCCTGCAAACTTGTTTTGAGAATGACTCAACCTATATCATTAAAACCTAAACAAGACATGATAAATATAGTCATACCCAACAGCAGCCCGGCTAGCTCAGTCAGTAGTGCATGAAATATAGTAATACCCTCTGGGTTTAACATCTATTTATTTATCTGACCTGCAGGCTGGTGCATACATCTCTGATATCTCCCACCCTTTTCAAACCCTGACCAGTTTCGCCCGAATTGGCTTATTCATGTCCTCTTTGGTCCAGGGTCATCAAATACAATTGACCCTATGAAGAGGACGCTTTCCAGGCCAAGAGATTATTTTAGTAGCCAGACAGGTCTATTCAGAAGCCAACATGTATTCTTAGGAACCATGGAAAAGCCTAATCCCTAAAGTTACATAGAATAAATTCACTAAAAGCCAGTCGGTTTCACTCCTTCTATGTATCATGGCTCCTGTCTAAGTTATATGACTCTTGGGGTGCCTGACCATACAAGATACTTGGGCAACATGTTCACCTGCATGATCTTAGTTAAGAAGGTATATGCAATGTTTACTAATTAATTGATATCAAAAAAATCACATGTAAACATAATATGTTTTTAGAAATCTCCAATCCAGATGAGAGGTTAGAAGCAGTACACGAATCACTTATGCTCCTCCCTCCAGCACATTATGAAACGCTCAGGTTCCTAATGATTCACCTCAAAAAGTAAGTTGTTGTTTTTTTGTTTTTTTTTGTTCAGTCTCATTATTTAGTAACAAAAATCTATACAATGTATAAAAAGTTTACCTTACAGTCTATGTTCCCACCCGAAGTGTAGAAGTAACACTGACCGCAAAATAAGAGTTTCTTAAATACCATATTTGCTCGATTAAAAGACAACCCTGATTATAAAACGACCCCCCCAAACTTTGGATATTCCTTTACGTATAAGAATTAAAAGCCTAAATATAAAACTACCCTATAAGAAAAAGGTTTTACTTTTATATATTCACATGTATTTTCATTCCATTTCTTGTTTTTTAAAGTACTTTTTCATTGCATTTCTTGTTTTTATTTCCTTTTATTTTCCTGTCTGCCCCCAGACTTAGCCAATGCATCGACCTCACAGACATCTGCCCCAGACGTAGTCAATGCATCGCCCTCACAGCCATCTTCCCCAGACGTAGCCAATGCATCGGCCTCACAGCCATCTGCCCCAGACGTAGCCAATGCATCGCCCTCACAGCCATCTGCCCCAGACATAGCCAATGCACTGCCCACCAGACGTAGCTAGTGGGGGCAGCCGTTCGATATCACGAAACTCGCAGACATCCTCTGGTGCTGCCCAACACTTCCGTCTTTCATGACGGACCACCGGAAGGTCATGTGACCTCCCAGCTTCCGTAACAGAAGTCCAGACGGAAGTGCCGGAGGATATCTTTTTTTCGTTCTATGGAGTTTGGCTTTAAGTTATTTTAGGAAATTATTTTTGCTATATCAGTCTCATTATTAACAGATGTGAGAGACAATTAGAAATAACAACACTTGTAAATGAGATATTCAAGTGTGTAAAAGACAGTGGGCTATCTACATGTATGTACTCCTCTAGGATGTTATACTAATCATCGACAAGTTAAACATTATGAAACTCTCCCGAGGATCAGTCTATCAGTAGACTTAATGACAGAACGTGTCAGCTTAACTTAAATACAAATCTGACCTCAGTTGACTTAAAGGGAGAGGTTTGTGGTAAGTGTACCACGCTTGATATATGTTTTGTTCCCATAAATGAAAATTTGTAATCATGCAAAGCCCTCTAAAAGCCAGAAGCTTTAACAATCACATTTAGGAAACTAGCATTAAACAAATACATAATGTAATGGTATACAATATTGTAATGTGAAAGCTTAATGATGTGAGGTCCATGTGATATAAGTTAAACCACATATTGGGCTTTCACTAAACCTGAACTGTCAAGTAAATATAAGTAAACTGATATTTTAAGTTCCCTTGTCAATTCACCACACAAAAAACACTTCTGAACCTTTCTCTTCTTCAGACAGCATTGCCCCAGTGTCTGGCTTTAACTAAAACCCACATTTAACCCCTTAAAACCAATGAAAAATGCCCCATTAGTAGGGTTGCCACTTTTTCTTCAAAAAAATACCGGCCTTGGTACTGTCTCCATAGACTTAACATTGGCCTAATGGCAATTTTTTACTGGCCAGGTGGCAACCCTACCCATTAGTGATAATTGACGTGCCTGGCATGTCCTTCAGTTCCGATCACGGTATATCTGCTGGCATATAGCGATTGGGCTGTAACAGACATGGCCCGGTACAAATCCACTCCATCCATGTCTGCGGAGGCCCTGTCTGCCAATCACAGCGACCCGATGTAATGAGGAGCCAGCCGCGGGGATTTTAGGAGTCATGGTTCCCAAGCTCCTGAGATTTGTCAAGCCCTCCTTTACACGTTTTCAGTTATTTTCTACAGCACAAAGCAATAGTTTCATTCCTTGTATGTACAGTGTTTAGGGCAGACCAATACCAGCTACAATCTAACGGCAAAAAATCTGATCAGATGGAAACAGTTGTTTAGAAATGATGCATTTCATATGTTTAGTAACAGTACAGTTTGTGAAATCATTGCTCAGACGAAATCCTAATAAGTTAATTATAATACATATAAGCATATCCATCCTGAAGACAATTATGATTGCAACATGCTCGTCACTAAAAAGGAAAAGTGCGCGAAACCGACAAGTAAACTGCAAAAATCTGGCAGAGTTGGAAAGATTGGGAATTCAGGTTTTAATGTCCGATCTTTGCACCTTGTCAGTTCACCACAGTTTACTTTTTATTGGCGAATTCACCATTGCTCAGGCAGGGATGTTTGAGGACAGGTTCACCATTTTTGTTGACTGCAATCATTTGTTTTTTAATTGCAGGGTCACACAGAATGAGAAGGACAATTTGATGTGTGCAGAAAACCTCGGCATTGTGTTTGGGCCAACGCTGATGAGGCCTCCCGAAGAAAATGCCATGACGTCTCTAAATGATATGAGACATCAGAAGCTAATCGTGCAGATCTTAATACAGAATGAAGATGTCTTATTCTGAACAAATGAAGCATTGCTGTTTGCAGTCAGTTTAAAGCAGTGCAGATTTATACTGTAAAGGTCTCTAGCTGGACTCAGAACATGCCAAAATATGTAATGAAACATATGTCTTATAGACATATGAATATGTCTCTTTTATTAGATGGAGAACACTTACCAAGAAAATATAAACGAGTCTTCTTATCTTAACCCAAATACAATATTTTTGCATTGCAGGTATAAGTTAATTGTCAGTTCAGTTATGTCGTCCATGCAAAACTTTTTGTAACGTTTATTCTGCACTGCAATCTTTGTACATTTTTCTGTACATATTGACATGTGGAAATATTGTGGCTTCATTTTGAGGATTTTGTTAAATGGGATTTCACAAGGTCAAATGGTATGAAGTAAAAATAATAATAATTTATTTTTATTTACATAGCTGGATTCCTTAGCAACGGAAATACAGTGATTCATACGGTAATAAAATCATTGTGGTCATATTGTTCAAGAAGAAAAATGATTTTTCTGATGATTAAAATTCTCAGATCTAGACCTAAAAATAAGAATATATCATTTCATTCTCCCTTTTTTGCATTATGAAACATGGCTAAATATTGATGTTTATTAGCTTTGGCTTAAGAAGAAAGAAAATTATTCTTTATATGATAAACTCTTTGTTTATTTCTGGTATAGATTGCCAAGAAGTGACAATTTCCTTTAGAAGTTTTTTTTTTTTTAACTGTGATAAGAGAACAAAAGCACAATGTTTCTTTACTGCGGTAATAGAGCAGAGCATCATATATATTTATATAGGAAGGGTAGTCTTTATGTAGTACATAAAGCAGAGGTGTCATAATGTGCTCCCCTCCCCCAGCTGTTGGTAAACTACATATCCCATACTCCCCTGCCAGCCTCTTATCTGATACAGCATCATGGGAGATGTAGACCTTCAGCATCTTGAGGGCCGCAGTTTGTTAGCTCTACTATAAACCAAGGTAGAGTTACAGCATCATTTATTTCATGACAGAATCCAGGCAGAGTTTGAAAACTTTGAGAAATGTATCTATTTTTTATTAAGCTCCCAATTTTTCTATTGCACTACATGGTAGAATGTGAAGATAAAAGGCATGATATATTTACCCCAGTTCTGGACACAGACTACAGTTTTAAGGCTATCCTTTTAAAATGCATTTCTTTAAAACGGATCCACCCAATGTACTTTGTGCAGATTGTTGCCCTCCTTACCTTTATCAAATTTGTTTAACCTTTACAGTATTTTTAAAAAGCACATATTGGGGGTTATTGATAAAAGTCACTTCTGGGACAACGTTATAAAAAGTGAAGCAGTCACTTTGGGAACCAGTAGAATTGTCCTGCTAATTAGACAACTTTTAAGACTTTGTTCCAAGAGCTTTATAAATAACCCCCAAAAATGTACTAACTGCTTCAATACTGTCTGACTGTACCCGGGCATAGGCATCGATGCAGCGGTCTTTTTCTTTTTTTTCCTGTAGAAGCGTTTGATTGAAGGAGGTCTCAGCCAATCAGGCAAGACCTCTCAACTCTCCTGAGAGCTATGGTTTGTTTATTTTTCTAGTTTTGTAAATCTCTTATATTCAGATAGTGAAGTGCCATGGCATTTATGACTATAAACTACTTCCTGCTCCCGCATTTTTTTTCTCGTTAAAGGATAAATGACATTAACATTTATTTATATAGCGCCAACAATTTATGTAGCTCAAGGTACAGAGCATAGACAGGAACTAAGTTAGACAAACTAGAACAGACTGGTACATGAGGTAGAGAGTCCTGCTCGATAAATGCTTCCTTTATTAAAATGTTTAGACAGTTTGACAGTTATGAAGAAACTAATTATTAAATTACCTAACTGGGGTAATTTGTATGTATACTATATAGTTTGGGCCAAAGAGTCACTAAAGAAAACATTGTTCAATTTGGGAATTCAAATCAGTCAATTTGGTAGAAAAAAAGTTATAATCAGACAAAACATGGTAGCTGTCTATTACTGGCATCTTGGTTATATGGATAATATACAGACATTGAAAGTATAGTGAGAATTATAAATACTGGGACATACAAATAAGACATTGGGGAGGGCACTACTAACTACCTGGGAGCTAGGTATGATCTGCAATTAAGAGACAAAGTAGTTAAAATCATTTTATTGATTCCATATTGATCGCCCCTTTTAAAACTTATCTTTATGCATGAAATTATATTTGCTCATTTGGCATCACATACATATCTGTGTTAATATTAACCCTTTAACTAAATTCAGTTTCTTTTTGCACCTTAATCCTGAATAGTATTGTGAATATTCTTGTCAAAGAATATGAGATAACGTTAGCCATTTTATTTCTTTCAGTGGTTTTCTTTAAATACGCTGGCAGCAGGGTTGCCATTAGCAGACACTGTTGCTATTACCATTTTTGTTGCCAACCCCACTATGTCAGAATCATTTATTCATGTCTTATCATTTATCGAGGGCTCCGGCCTACCGGCTGAAACTGAGGCCTAGAATTACTCGCAAGCTTTTGATGGAGCGCCTGAGCTGGAGGCCACTCTTTTTTACTGTGCCAGTCGGACTATATCTAGATAATGACACTGGCAGTTCTCTGCTGTCATAAGTACAGTGGGAATCCAGGAATGGTTGATAAGATTTCCAGTGACCCAATTCCATAATATAACTGTATATATAAACGAAAGACAGTGCTGGGCACTGCAAAAATAAAATAGGGTAGATCTGACCTAGTAAAGGAAATAATACAATCTAAGCACTTTGTTTGCACGCAATTTTAAATCCTGTTTTTTTATTGTGCATTGATATTTTGTTGTTGTTGACAGTATGTAAAACAGTACATCTATATGACACTGTGTTCTCTACTTTCAAGAAAAGTATGAAGTCATATAAAATAACAGGGGTGATATTTATTCCCCAGTACCTTCCTCTAGATAAAGCATTGACTGGTGCAAGCCATTTAAAAAGAGAATTGATATTAGCCACAGTTATGCTATATTGAGGATGTTCTTATTTTGCCTTTAAATATTTATATTCCAGTTTTTTTGTTTTGTTTGAAAATCAAGGCAGATAATACATTGATCATATCACTTCATGCAGCCAACCTTTTTAATGCTATTTTTGTTATTTGGATGCCCTTGGTCTGTGTATATCTAATATACAGTGCATGGTTTAAAATGTTTGGTTCTGTATACAGATATGTGTTTTCATCTTTCCTAAGCATTTCTTACGTTTAAATTGATGTCTGGATAAATTCTGTAAGCTTTATCCAATCGACATGCCGTTTTCCCATTTTGTGCTTGCACCTTTAACTTTCCTCCTCCAATCAGTGTAAAGGTTACTGGCAAGTTTAATCCTGGAGCATGTAGCCAAGCAGTGCAACAATGGGTATAAAAGCACATTCACCTACCAATGTCAGAAGCTCCTTTTAGAGCCCTAAGATTTGTATTGCTGGTTTCAGTGATCATTGCAGCATGCCATCATTATTATTATCACAAACTATCTCAACCCATGTTTTGTTGGATTAAAAATGGTTCAAAATTCCCATCACTTAGTGGATTTATGGCTGCAAAATTAAAAAATATTCAACTTTTTTTATGCATTTCAACCATTTAATATAAGAAGGTTTTGAGTTGTGAGGGAATACATTACTGTAATGTTAACCTTGTGATAGTCTAGGGCAGAACAGTCCCTCATACAGGAAGAGCAGGCCCGGCCTAAAGCACAGGCAGAACATCACGAAGTTCCAGTTACAAAGATGGGGGCTCGTGTGTGTGCTATTTCTTTAGTAAATGAGAAAGACTGAAAAATATTGTATGGAGTTCTCATTAATTAGTTTAAACAGCTGTACTGACCTGAGGCCACCTCCCTTTATGGCATCTTTTCCTCGCTTAGCAATTGTTGATTGGTTTGAATTTGCTTTTGTCATATTCCTACTGCCAAAATATGCTTGTTATTTGTTATATTGTTTGTCACATTCTTTTTAATGTGCTTTGAAAGCAGTTTTACTTTGTGAAATGAATTGAAATACTTGTAATTTATGAATATGTCAAATCATGAAGGAAACAATAAATATTATGATATTTAAAGTGTTTGTTTTATCTCACCCTGTATTTGTGTGCTTAGATTTTATTTGTGGGTGCTTTGTACTTGCTACATTCATCTGCATATGGAGCATTGAAAGTTCTTAATGAGAACTATAACTGCAACTTCCCCATGTGTACTGTGGATGTGGTTATGGGGCAATAACACTCAAATCTTCACATCCTAAATAATGAATATTAACAGTTAATTAAACATTAATCATACAAGAATATATATATATATATATATATATATATATATATATATATATATATACTTTCATTGTAAGGCTTTATTTCAATAGAAATATCTAAATTATGTATAAGATGCCACGGAGAAGTAAACCTTGGTGCATCATGCCAATGAACAGTGCATATCCTTGAATATATAATACCAATGAGCAGTGAATGCATAACCCTGGTATATGGTGCCAGTAAGCAGTAAATGCACAACTTTGGTATAGTGCCAGTGAGCAGTAGATGCATAACCTTGGTACATCATACCAATGAGTATTATTCCCATGATCCTCTACCAACCTTATTGCATCATGGCTCACCCTTTTGGACATAAACCAAAGTATTTGTGAGCCCCACAATACATATTTGTTAAATATTGTAAAAGGAACCATTTCAAATGAGGATTAGTAACTTGTAGGAAACATTTGCCAGTACTTCTGTAGCATAAGTGGCACTTAAGAAGAGAGCCATGTATCATTGGAAGAATGAGATTTAGACCATCATTGTAGCCAATGTCAACATAGTCAGTGGAAACAGCAAATATTATGAGGTTGTAAAAAAGTAAGTACAGTTTACTTTATTAATCATACATCACATTACCATAATTCCTGGGAAAAGGACCTTATTCAGAAGGAATGCAGTTAATTTATAGAACAACAGGACACCCAGACCTAGCTATGCATCTATTGCTTTAATTAGCATCAGCGATGCAAAAGTTGAATACAAATAGAAATGAGCAGTTAGACATCCTTGACCTGTGCACATTAAAAGGGCCACTCAAGCTAAACACAAAAATGTTTATGCATTTTATGGAGCATGTTGCATTACTCAACGCATGTTTGTTTTGCGGGTATACTAAAGATCCACTTAGAGGTGCTCACATGTACATTTATCATAAAAATAAATTGCAGCACTTACTTGAATTTTTGGAAGCTAGTCTATTCTAGATTAGTTCAATTCCTCCAGTCCGATATGGCGATGACACAGCCCAGCTTTCCTCTCAAAACCTCTTAGCACAGGGGGCGTGTCCTGACCGTGGTTCAGACTGGACGCGTGTTAGAGGAGCTCCTAAGTGACCCACGGGGATTAAAGCTGAATTCAAATGAAAACTACCTGCTCCTGATGCAAAACTTCACCTGCACGATGTCGCAACAACGCTCATCACGGAAACAAGAAAAACTGTTGAAATACATGACGCCTAAAGGTGGGAAAAAGTCGTTGAAACTTACAGACTCAGGCGGTCAAAATGGCGGACGAGCCGAACAGGAGGAGGAAGAGGCCTTTGATGGCGACGACGCGGCTTCCTCAATCTCCAATCCGACGTTGATGCCTGTGGACGAAATAAAATCTATGTTCACGACATTAAGAGCTCAGATTAAAGGCGACATGTCAGATATCACCACTGAATTTGCCAGGGAGATGAGGGAGCTGGGAGAGCGTACGGCGAAAGTCGAAACAAAGGTGGATGACATGGTGGATCACCATAACACTCTGCTGGAGAGACATACAAAACTATCCAATGATTTTCATGCGCTCCAAGTGAAAGTTTGGGACCTAGAGGATAGATCCCGACGAAATAACATCAGACTGAGGGGAATTCCGGAGGACTATTTTCTGCGCTCATACCAACCTGCACCGGCTCTGATATGCTTATAGACAGGATCCACAGGCTACCAAAGCCGAAACACCTACCAAATGAAGTACCCAGGGATGTGATCCTCCGGCTACATTATTTTCAATTTAAGGAGGCACTAATACGAGCCAGCTTAAACAACATGGATCTACCTGATCCGTTTGGAGGAATAAAAATGTACGGAGACCTGTCTCCCTATACTTTACAGCAGCGCAGACTTTATCAACCGATCACTGCAGCACTGAGAGCCGCTGATTTGAAGTATAAATGGGGCTTTCCAACAAAGCTGATGGTAACCAGATTGGGAATCACTACGATGTTCAGATCTCCGGGGGAAGGAGCTAAATATCTAACACAATGGAATCTCCCCGTGCCAGAAGTGAAGGATCGCGACCCGAACCGTAAAGGCCGCTTGCTGAGAGACTGGACCAGAGTACCTGAATCTCCCAAACACAGGCGGATGCGGGTTACCCACTGAAGACGAAGCAATACCTGAGACTTTCCCTGATGTCGTTTTTTATGGATCCCTAGAAGTTTCACCGAGTTGACAAAGTTCTTGTTTTGCTGTTCACCGCTCGACAATTTGCAGCAGAGAGGCCTTTACCTGGGACCAGATTTTCTGTTTATTACTTTCAATACCAACAAATACACCCGTACAACATCCAGCTGAACACATGGCTGAGACTCTATCGAAGTTTTAAAGGAAGATGATGAACTGAATCCCCGGCTAAGTATTGCCTGTTATAGATTTGACCAAGCCTGTTTTGTGTATTTGAGTATTTGAGGCCAGAAAGCTCCAGTCTAAAAGTTAAATCGTTAAGGTTTTGGAAGTTTTATTGTATTACATTGCTGAGCCTGATTCCCAGTTAGGAAAAAATTGGCTTATTTTCTGTCTAAAATATGTACCGAATAGCACCTTGATGTGCCCACTAAGTGAAATGAGACGAGAATCGTACATGTTGTTTTGAGTACGGTTGTACAATGTGAGTATGCATTCAATACACCGGATAATACTGCTGATGGGCAGCTTATTAGTTATAAATTTACCCCCCCATGGGCCACTGAAGTTTCTCCCCACAATGAATGGCTATGCTTCAAAATAGGAAGCGAAGTCACGAAGGGGTAACCCCCTCTCATCTGGAGATCACACCAGTGCTCGTATTGTTTATTGTAATGATGTGTTGGTTCAAAATTGCACTATATTCTGTTTGGTCTGTTTCAGACCAACTCTCTTGTGTATATATGTTTTTTTTTTCTCTTATTTTCTATTCTGTTTTTCTTATGTGGTCCTCTGGGCTGCCTCTTTTCTATAAACCCGTATATTCCGTTACCTATTTCTGGTTGTTTAATATAGAGTACCAGATGGGAGTTTATTGCACTAAAGTATTCATGCTATCTGTTATACTCAGACTTAGCACAAGCAGTAGTCCATGTTTCAAGACTGTAATGCCAAAGCTGTTTAGAATCTGCAGAAAATGTTACAGCCCGCTGCTACATAGGGTTATGAGTGCGCACTCCAACCCAATTAACCTTAATTTGCTATACTGTTTGTCACTGAAGCTATCGACCCAAGCTAATAAATGTCATTAAAAATATTATCTATCAATGTTAAAGGTCTCAACACACCGCATAAGAGACGAATGCTTTTCCAAGAGGCTACAAAGAATCAGGCCCAAATAATATGTGCGCAGGAAACGCATTTTGCAGAAGGCAAAATTCCTTATGCTATCACGAAACAATTTTCGGTAGTTTTTCATTCTGTTTCTGCCAAAAAGAAAGCAGGCGTATCGGTCTGGTTTCATAACTACTTGTCCTTTACTCTGGTCAAATCTACGGTTGACGCACAGGCCAGATTTATAATTGTTGAAGCCCTAATTAATAATCTCCCCTATGTTATTGTTAATCTATACGCTCCCAACTCCAATTCTTTAGTATTTGTCAAAAAAATTATTGACAAGGCCCTAGTTAATTTAGGGGCTGCCACTATAATATGTGGAGATTTCAATTCAATTGCTGATTATTCTATGGATTCTTCAGCCTCTCCCTCGGAAAAGTATTCACGAGTCTTAAAAGCCCAAAGCCATAAATTCCAAAAATTGTTGCAAGATGCCAACCTTTATGATACATGGAGGATTCAGAATGGGTCAATGAAAGACTACACGTTTTATTCTTCAGTTCACAATACGTACTCTAGGATTGATTATGTGCTGCTAGATAAAATTACGCTTCAAAGAGTCACGGAATGCAATATTGGTCAGATTCAATGGTCGGATCATGCCCCACTCACTCTCACATTAAGGGAAAATTATCAGTATAAAGGGCAGGGCTCCTGGCGCATGAATGATTCCCTCCTTGCAAATAAAGAGTTTGTTGGAAAAACAACTGACACACTGAAAGAATATTTTTTATTAAATAACCTTCCTGAGATACCAGCGGAAACAATATGGGAAGCCCACAAATCGGTACTTCGAGGCCATATGATAGCTGCGGCTTCCTACGAAAAACGAAAAAGAGAGATCAAATTAAAATCTTATTTATCAGAGCTGAAACAGTTAGAAATTCTTCACAAACGCAATCCAACAAAACTGGGGCACTCTAAAATAGTGGAACTAAATAAGCTTATCTCAGATATTCAGTTATATCGCACCCAGTTACAAATACAAAGATTGCAGCAACAATTTTATACCAATGGTAATAAGGCCAGCAAGATGATGGCACGTAGGCTGAAAAAAGTGGATTCAAAAAAAGCTATTTCTTATTTAATGTCTTCCTCAGGAAAAAAAATACAAAACCCGGCGGTAATTCCAGATGTATTTGCTGATTATTACTCCTCTCTTTACAATTTAAAATCTGACCCAAACACGCCCCAACCTGATTTAAACAGCATAGACGAATTTTTAAATAAGATTGATCTGCCAGAAGTAGATTCCTCCTATCACGCTAAACTAACCGCACCCATAACAGAAACGGAAGTATTAGATATGATAAAGGCCCTTCCAAAAAACAAAGCCCCAGGACCAGACGGTTTTTATAACACATACTACAAATTATTTAAAACCCAATTGGCCCCTTTTTTAACGACTACTTTCAATTCTTGCAGCTTCAAAGGTGAATTCCCCTCCTCTATGCTACTGGCCCACATTACCACTATTCCAAAAGCGGGGAAACCGCCGAATATTTGCCCGAATTTCGGTCCCATCTCACTGTTAAATACGGATGTAAAGATTTATGCTAAGATTTTGGCTAATCGTATGAAAAATATCTTGCCATCTTTGTTACACTATGATCAGGTGGGGTTTGTTCATGGAAGACAGGGAACAGATAATACAAGGAAAATAATAGATACTATAGCATTAATACGTAAAAATAAGAGCCATAGTTTGTTATTGGCCATAGACGCGGAGAAGGCCTTCGACAGATTGCATTGGCTGTATCTAGAGAAAGTTTTAATTAAATTCCGATTCCCACAGAATTTTGTAAGAGCAATAATGGCGCTATACGCGTCCCCTTCTGCGAAAGTGTTTTATGCAGGGTTTCTTTCTAAACCCTTCCAAATTTCAAATGGCTCTAGACAGGGCTGTCACTTGTCCCCTTTGTTGTATGTCTTAGCGCTGGAACCACTGGCGGAATGTATTAGATCAAACCCTCAAATAACTGGTATCCCGATTGACCGAAATAAGAGTATCAAATTAGGCCTTTTCGCTGACGACATTATTGTGACACTCTCAAATCCCCTTCAAACCCTCCCGTACCTACAAACCGTTTTGTCTGAGTTTAGTAAGGTATCATATCATAAGGTCAATGAGACGAAAACTCAAGCCCTCCCAATAGGTTTACCACATGAAGCTATAGAGTATTTGAAATTCACATATAATTTTGAATGGAGGAGAGACAGTATCTCCTACTTAGGGATTACAATAACATCTGACCCAAGCAAGCTCCTGAAAGCCAATCTGACTAAGTTGTGGAACAAAATACAAATTGATCTGCATGTTTGGTCCACTCTTTATCTGTCTTGGCTAGGTAGAATTGCGGCTATCAAAATGTCAGTAATGCCTAAATTGTTATATTTGTTTAGAGCTTTGCCAATAAAAGTTCCATTACTGACCCTGAAAAATATTCAATCCGATATGCTTCGATTTGTAAATGCAAACAAACCTGCTAGAATAGCTACTAAATGGCTTACTCTACCACAGGATAGAGGGGGCTGGGGATACCTTCAGTCCTGCAATATTATCGGGCAGCGAGAATGGCCCAAACCATGTTGTTTCATAGTAGCCCAGGGACTATTGCATGGGTGGATTTGGAGGACACTCAATTGGGGACACACAGATTTGCGGATATGTTATGGGGGCTGGTGACTGCCCCTCCCAAATGCAATATATGGATGCAAAGTTCAGTTGCCTCACTAGCTATCTGGAAACTCTACAGCAAAACAATCCCAGAACTGGCCCAATTGACCGTGGCTACTCCCATTACGATATTTGAAGTTTTGATACCAGACCTCAAGCTCCGGAAATGGAGCCAGGCGGGTATTGTATGTCTGAGGGATATATTCCATAAGAATTCAATGAAATCCTTCGCAGATCTCATTAAAGAATTTCATCTACCCCATGCAGAATTTTATAAATACGCACAAATCAAACATGCTATAGCATCTTCGACTAATACGCTGTCTAACCCTCTGCATGTTCCCCATAGTCTGACTATATTGTGTCAAAAAATGTATACTGCTCGGAAGACTCTGTCACAATGTTACAAAGCTATACTTGAACAGACTGTGATACAATCGCTTCCATTTGTTATAGCGTGGGAAAAGGAACTGAACTGTGAATTGTCACCCACAGCCTGGAAGCAGGCGATAACTTTTCCTAAATCTATGTCCCACAACTCGAGCCATGTGGAGCTGTCAAAAAAATTCTGTACAGATGGTACCTAGTTCCTACGAGATTAGCGAAAATGTTTTCGTCCTCTTCTAGTTTATGCTGGAGAAACTGTGCATGTCCTGGCTCTATGTTACACATTTGGTGGGGATGCCCCATAATTCAATCGTACTGGGCAGATATTTTTGAACTCATAACAAAAGTCTTGGGATTCCCTTTACCCAAAACCCCTGAATTAGCTATTCTACATATCTTTCCAATTTCTCTTAAACAACCCCAGAAAGTGATCTTAAGTCAGATCTTACTTGCTAGCAAGTCCTTGATTGCAAGAAATTGGAAAAACACTTCAGCTCCGTCAATGAAAGAACTCCACAATCTTATAGGCCATAATCTGAAAATGGAACGTCTATTTTACTTCATGTCAGAGAGGTTACAAGTATACCACACATGCCTAGAAATCTGGGATAGATATGCAAAAAATGAGGTGTGATTATGACTGTTTAGGATGATAGATCTGTGTAAACTCCCTTCCCCCCTCCCCCCTCCCCACTATTCTCTCTTTTTTCTCTTTTCCTACTATTTCCAATTCTCTACCTCACCCTACTTGAGGAACTTTTTTTATTTCTTAATTTTTTATAAAAATCAATGTTGTGGTGTATTGCAAATACTCTGTAAACAAAATGAGACCGTCACAATTATTTGTAACCAAATCATAAGTATTTTACTGAACACCGTGTATGTGTCGATTGATGTGTATGACCCACAATAAAAATTTTATTGGGAAAAAAAAAAAAACCTCTTAGCACTTACTCTGGAACAGAACTCATGTAACGTGACCCCACCAAAGGCCCTTTTAAGGCCCTAGTGGACGCCCTTCAACCCAATTTTTTTAAATCCGCCATGTAAAATTATGTAAATGTAAACGTTTTATATATATATATTTTATGCAAATATTTTCATATTTTAGTCATCTATTTTATATCTAATAAAAATGTTATTGAAAAATTGCATTTCTTGTATTTATTCCCTTCTTCTGCACCCACATTGCACCTAAAGGACTTAACACAGCCCCATACAGTATCCACAGCACTTGCATGCACCTATAGGGCACTTGGCTCGCACTAATAGTGCAACCACATGATTTTAGCATACCACAGTGTCACTTTGCCCCACAGAACTGGCCCTGCACAACATGCCACAGTGTCACTTTGCCCCATAGTACATGTTATTTTGCCCCACAGAAAATGCCACAACATCACTTGCCAATTAAAATGAGCCACAGTCAGGTACCAATCCCGCAGTCCCTTTGCCATTAAGCTTCTTTGGGCCCCCTTTAACCAGTGGGCCATGGGCAAGTGTCCACTTAGCCCATTGGGTAAAGCAGCCCTGCCCCCACGGCCCTGACTTCCACATGAGTGTGGAGCCAGTGCAACAGGCTTTCACACTGCCTGCTTATTGTGAGAGGGGGCTGGTGAGGGAGTGGAGATCAAAATCTCCCTAGCCAGTGCCTCTCAGTTGACAGAGCAGCAATGATATCACCCTCAGTGTTCAGCAGAGGTGTACAAAGGGTTTATAGCACCCTCCAAGTGTTCCATTGGTTTATTTTTGGGACCTGAGTCTGTCATTTTATTGTTTGCTCTTTTTTCGTTCTACTATGCCACATCAGCCACATTGTCACATCCAGGATTTACCCCAACATGCCAGTACATGCCCCATCACTAACATTGTACACCAAGGAAATTCCCCATTACCCACATTGCCACACCCAAGACTTACCACAGGACATACACCATCATTGCACACCCAGGACATGCCCCATCACTCGCATTGCACACCCAAGCCTTACCCAACTCCACAGGGCATGCCCCATCACCCACAATACACAATCCTAATTTCTACTGACATTATTTGTGAAATGTCCTATCCCTAAAACAAATAAACTTTTATTGTAATTAGACTGTTATGTTTATTTGTTGACCTTTGTGTCATCAGCACTAACAATTAAATAAACACTAATTATGGAACTCTTTTCTGCTATGTTATAGAGATTACATTGAATCCAATCACATGCAAATAGGGGATATCTTTCAAGATCTCATTAGATTTTTCCAAAATAATGGCATTTTATGCAATCCATGCCCTGTGACATTATCAGATGATATGGGTAAAACAAACACAGAAAAACTAGCTACGTGCAGACATCCTCCATGCTGCCCGACACCTCCGTCTATTATGACGGACAGCTGCCGGCTGCCCGATTCTCCTGGAGGCTAGTGGAGGCAGCGGAGGATGTCTGCACGACCGCCGGGACTTTTATGATGAAGCCAGAAGGACCCGGCTTCATCATAGAAGTCCTGGTGGTCGTGCCGGGCGGCAGCAGGGGGAGTCTGCGCTCATCACGCAGACATCACCAGGCTGTTAGAGAGGGGGATCCAGGTCCCCTGCAGCTCTGTGGGGGACCTGGATCCCTGTCTTATAGTCTGACCTCGATTTAAGGTCAGATTATAAAACGACCTCGATTATAAGACGAGGGGTCTTTTTCAGGAATTTTTTTCTGAAAAAAACCTCGTCTTATAATCGAGCAAATATGGTACTTTCTCAAACGCTGTCAATATAAAGTCCCTTATCATCTTTTTATATGTATTAAAAAATAATTTAGGTTGGGAGAGTTTGTATAACATATAGTATCCTATGAGTTGAATCAATTTTTTTTATTAAATTTGCTCTTCCAAACCAAGATATATTTAATCTTGTCCATTTATCCAAGTCTAATTTTAATGGTATATAATTATGGTCATAGAGAGAATCTCTACATTTGTTTGTAATTTTACTTATGCACAGTATAGGTCATTTTTGTATGACTTCACGCTGACATCTTTCTTGACCGCTATCAGCAAGATATAATTAAGATGCGAATAACAAACACAGTACAATCTGTGACAATCAATATTTCATAAACTAGAACAGTGATGACGAACCCTTTTGGACCCGAGTGCCCAATTTTTGTCCAACGCCAATTTGCAGACCTCAAAGTGCCAACACCACATACACACACACGCTTGTACTCATACTTGCACACACACACACGTGTACTGATACTCGCACACACACATGTGTACTTATACTCGCACACACACACACTTGTACTCATACTCGCAAACACACTTGTACTCAACACAGTTATACTCACACACACACTTATATTCACACACACACTTGTACTCATACTTGCAGACACACACACTTGTACTGATACTCGCACAGACACACGTGTACTTATTCTCACACACACTTGTACTCATACTCTCTCTCACACACACACACGTGTACTCATACTTGCACACACACACTTGTACTCATACTTGTACACACACACACACACACACACACGTACTCATACTCACAGACACACACACTTGTACTCATACTTGCACACACACAATTGTACTCATACTTGCACACACATACATGTACTCATACTCAACACACTTATACTCACACACACACTTATATTCACACACACACGTACTCATACTTGCACACTTGTACTCATACTCTCTCTCACACACACACACACACACACACGTGTACTCATACTTGCACACACACACTTGTACTCATACTTGCACACACACACTTGTTCTCATACTCGCACACACACACTTGTACTCATACTTGCACACACACAATTGTACTGATACTTGCACACACACACATGTACTCATACTTGCACACATACAATTGTACTGATACTTGCACACACACACATGTACTCATACTTGCACACACACTTGTACTCACACACACACACTTATATTCACACACACACATGCTCATACTTGCACTCTTGTACTCATACTTGCACACACATACTTATATTCATACTCACACACACACACACACTCATACCCACACACCTACAGGTTTAGCTCTCACTCAGAGGCGTCGCTAGGGGTGGGCTAAGGGGGCTGAAGCCCCGAATGTAATGAGCAAAGCCCCGAGTCTCTGCAGCTCCGTGTAGCTCCGCCCCCTGACATCACACAGACAGTGTGTGAAAGCCCTACACTGATAGGAGGCTGAGTGATGTGTCAGCCAATCAGTGCAGGGCTTTTACACAGCATCATTACTGTGTGTGAAAGCCCTGCACTGATTGGCTGACACATCACTGAGCATCCTATCAGTGCAGGGTTTTTACACAGCATCATGACAGGGATGTGAAGGAAGCTCCATGTGGGACAGTGAAGCAGCTCTGAAGATATCCATGCAGGCTGTCACCTTGTGGGAGATGCAGAGCAGGTCTATTCCCACTCAGGTAAGCTCTGGGTATGGTGGAGAGAGGGGAGGGTTGGGGGTCACATCCACCTTTGTGTATTTTAACTATATGAGGTTCCTTATTACAGGACTGCTAAACAGCATAGGAATGATTCATGGTACATATGTGTGTATATATATATAACATAAATCCTTCCTATGATGTTTGGCAGTCCTGTAATAAGGAACCTCAAACCAACAATATATAGCTTAAATACACAAAGGTGGATGTAAATAAGTCATTTATGCTATATATGCATAATGATTTATACTATATATATATATATATATATATATATATATATATATATATAAAATCATAAATCATTCCTATCCTGTTTAGCAGTCCTGTAATAAATAACGTCACACATGTGTGTTATGTGTATGTGTGACATGTTTTATTACAGGACTGCCATACAGCATAGGAAGGATTTATGTTTATATCAGGGCTTGACAAATTTTATTTTCGTTTTAGGAGCCAGCAAAAAAATTTAGGAGCCAGACAATGGCACATCAGAAAAGCATACATACACAGAGACAATCACATGCACACACCTCACAGACATCCAGTCAGTCACATACACAGCCAGTTACACACACACACACATCAGTCAGCAAGTTTTATTTATTTTTTTAAATAAAAAAATAATTCCTTAATGTGTCCCACACGTCACATGCACAGCCAGTTACATACATATTCACATACAACACATACACAGCCAGTTACATGCATACACACACAACACATACACAGCCAGTTACATACACACACAACACATACACAGCCAGTTACAAACACACACAACACACACAGACAGTTACATACATACACACACAACACATACACAGACAGTTACATACACACACAGACAGTTACAAAGATACACACACACAACACATACACAGCCAGTTACATACATATACACACACACACACAGCCAGTTACATACATACACACACAACACACTCACACTGACATAAACACACTCTCGCTCATACTGACATACACACACTCTCGCTCACTCTGACATGCACACACTCTCTCTCACTCTGACATGCACACACTCTCGTTCACACTGACATACACACACTCTCGCTCACACTGACATACACACACTCTTGCTCACACTGTCATACACACACTCTTTTTCACACTGACATACACACACTCTTGCTCACACTGACATACACACACTCTTGCTCACACTGACATACACACACTCTCGCTCACACTGACACACACACACTCTCGCTCACACTGACACACACTCTCGCTCACACTGACATGCACACACTCTCGCTCACACTGACACACACTCTCGCTTACACTGACATGCACACACTCTCGCTCACACTGACATACACACACTCTCGCTCACACTGACATACACACACTGTCGCTCACACTGACATACACACACTGTCGCTCACACTGACATACACACACTCTCGCTCACTCTGACATGCACACACTCTCTCTCACTCTGACATGCACACACTCTCGTTCACACTGACATACACACTCGCTCACACTGACATACACACACTCTCGCTCACACTGACATACACACACTCTCGTTCACACTGACATACACACACTCTCGCTCACACTGACATACACACACTCTTGCTCACACTGTCATACACACACTCTTTCTCACACTGTCATACACACACTCTTGCTCACACTGACACACACACACTCTCGCTCACACTGAAATACACTCGCTCACACTGACACACACTCTCGCTCACACTGACATGCACACACTCTCGCTCACACTGACATGCACACACTCTCGCTCACACTGACATGCACACACTCTCACACTGACATGCACACACTCACACTGACATGCACACACTCTCACTCACACTGACATGCACACTCTCACTCACACTGACATGCACACACTGACACTGACATGCACATACTCACACTGTCATGCACACACTCACTCACACTGACATGCACACACTCTCACTTTCACTGACATCCACACACTCACACTGACATGCACACACTCACACTGACATGCACATACTCACACTGACATACACACACTCATTCACACACTGTCAGGTTTTTAACTTACCTGCTGCAGGCATCTCTTTGCTTTGAGCTCAGTGTGAAGGAGGTCTTAGCCAATCATGGGAGGCTTCGGAACTCTCAGCCGATCAGGAGAGTTGAGAAGTCTTACCTGATTGGCTGAGACCTCCTTCAATCAAGCTCCCCTGGACACAAGAAAAAAAAAAAGACTGCTGCATAGAGCAGCAAAGTGCCGCCCTGTGAAGGCTCCTAAATTACAAAACTGGCATGAAGCTCAGAGCGGTGAGCATATATTGGTAAGTGCCCGTATGGTTCCATTTAAAAAACTAAAAAAGTCTCATGGGCTATAGCCCCAGATCTTTTGGAAACCTAGCAACGCCTCTGGCTCTCACCGCTTGTCTGCTCCGTCCGAGAGGAGCAGGCATCAGTGGTTAAAAGACGGGTGACGCCGGTCATCTGCTTCTTCTCCCGATAATGCGTGCTATGTGAAGAAGCATTCAAGTTCGGGAAGAAACAGATGACCGACCGCGTCCGTCTTTTAACCACTACCTACTCCTCTCGGACGGAGCAGACAAGCGGTGAGAGCTGAACCTGGCTACGTGCCACAACTGAGGGTTCAGCGTGCCAGCTGTGGCACACGTGCCATAGGTTAGTCACCACTGCACTAGAACAATAAAATCCTGAAAACTAGTCAGAGCAGGAAGCATTAAAACTAGAATTCAAAGCAACCTGTGGAATTATAAAACACTATGTAATATTGAGACATTAATATACGCAGCATTTTGGCACATCAGTTCTCATTATTTTACTTTTTGTAGGTGGTGATAATCGTACAAAAGATTGCTTAAATGATAAATGTTTTATCTGTCAATAAAGAACTCAAACTATTTCTTAGACAGACGCTCTTTTCTGTCTGATTAAAAAGTAAAGGGCTTTCAAATGCTGCTCGTGGTACTAGTCAAAAGCAGTTTTATTAGTTCTATTCTCACTTTCTGGAGCTTATGCTCTGTAACATGCAGCAGTGATTGGCGTTGTATGTCTGAGATGCTGAACACCTTTCCAATTGGGGAAGAAATTCTCATCTTTTATCTTACTATTGACTTTGTACAGTGCAAGAGTTACCTAGACCGACTCTCCGCCAAATAGCAGCCCACTACTCGACCAGGGTTTAATAACGTTTCCATTTCAAAAAGAAATTCTGCCTCATTACAAAATATTTTTTGGGTTTAAAGGACAACAGTCAGGCTAAAATATGCTCTGTTTAACTGAAAGGTTGCATCAAGTGTAGGCATATTAAATAGAAATGATTTCATGAAAGAATATAAATAAAGCACCTTATCGTGCCCTCTCTGCTTGTATATCTATATCCGGGGGCAGACATGTTGTTTAGAATCTTGGGTCAGAAAATAAAGACCTGACCCATCTGACCCAAGATTTCTGCCCACTGATGGTGCCATACAAGCAGAGAGGGTTTACTAATGTGCTTTATTTACATTGTTTTATTAAACCGTTTCTATTTAGAATGTCTACATTTTACATGTTTGTAATCTTTCAATTAAACAGAACTTATTTTTTTCCTGACAGTTGTCTTTCAACCCCTTTTTAAAATTGAAAAAAAGGTATTGCATAAGATTATTTTGGTTCATGCGAGATGCTGAATTAAGAACCAACCAGCAATATGATCACCCTTAAGCAAATTATTATTATTCTGAAGAACTATTTTGAAGAATGTAAATTTTTGTTCCACATAGTGCAAGGATAACAATCACCCAGTGCCACCTGGGTGGACAACTCTAAGGTAAAATAAAAATAAAGGTTAAGTTGTCTCACCTTTTATTATTATTTGTCATTACTGCATGCTGCACCTTTATGGGTCATATTTTTTTAAGCAGTCACCGCTGTGCTAACACACCCTCTGTCTTCTTTACAGTAGCAATGCTCGATCTCCACATTCCATTGTTACCTGGGTGTGGCGGTGGGCGTGTGATGGCATCATTAAGCATGCAGATCTAACTGAACAGGCCCGGTCTGCTATTCAAACCACACTGAAGAATTTACCAAAGATGTCAAGGATCTTTGGCCCACGGTCAAAAACAATTTATTGGCCCATGGTTCAACTACATTAGCCCACCTGTTATCAGAGATACAGAAAGGGGAAAAAGGTGTTAAGGCACTACTGGTGAATAAATGATAACAATGAAAGAAAAATATCCAAAAGAAATACCTCTGCAAACACTAAACCAATACAAAAGGAAAGTAAAAGGTGTGCAAATCAATCACATAATAAATCTGTTCAAGACTGGGTCAGGTTGACAGCTAGGCTTTATTTAATCTCATAAGAATAATGTATAAAGTAAAAAAATGTATTGCTATTGTCCTGCTACAGCACATAATATACTAGGAGAAATCCCCAAAGATCCTGGAAGCACTAAGGATATTACGAACGCCTTATGCATTTTGTCCGAGATAGACTTAATCGTAGGTTAACAAGGAGCAAAGTCACTCTAGTTCCTAAATTTCCTTTTTAATTTGGTTATTTATCTTGTTTTTACACAATGCGTGAATATTCTATTAACAAGATATCATGCTTTATATAGATTTCACCTGGAATAGTTACTTGTGCCAACTGTACTTCTTTATTTGTTGTTTGTAATTTGTTTTTATATCTTGAGTAAACCAAATATTTAAAAATGTACATTATAGATTATTTTGTAAATGCATTTTTGAAAATAACATGGCGAAATCATTGCCATTTGGCCATTATGCTCTAACCAGAAATAATATATAAATATTATGCTAGGTGACAACCCTAGTATCCACTCAGAAGCTCTATGCCCACCAGCTGCTCGTACTTTCATTCTCCAGGACACTGGAAAAGGAATACTGCGCATGCACTGTAGTGCTGTCAGGATGCGTTATGGTGCTACCACACATGCTCGATAGCTCTGTCACTTGACCTCCAAAGCTCCGCTCCCTGGTGTTGAGCATTGTCTGAGGCATAAGTTGGCAGGTATAAAGCAGACATAGGAATGCCATCTTAGTATGTTACGGATCCTGCCAGCATGGTGCAGGGGAGAACTCTATTGTGATATTTTAATAAATCTATTCCTGTTTTATATATATATATATATATATATATATATATATCATGTTTATATCCTGCACTCGGTTGGTCCTGTTCTGCTTTCTTTAGTGTTAAATTGTTGTCACGGTCTACATGTGAAACTATTGTCAACAAAGCATGTTATATTCTCATTTACTGAATGTACACTCTCCATGTGTTATATAGATTTCATTGTTAGATACAATCTGAGTCTTTGGATTTTCTGCATGAAATAAATGATATATATCGCATCTAGTAAGACATTGTGCACTTCTTGCCAGTAACACAGCAAGAAAGAATTAACAAAGAAGTAATGAAGAAGATTAAAAGTTACATAGCTAACTACAAATGTGTCACTTCAAAATTCACAGTGTAATCAGCTTTGTCTAGAACACGACCTTTGTCCTTTTATTAATGAGGGGCAAAGGAAGGAACATGTGAATTTATATTTGGCCATAGTCACAACCAGCAATGATGCATATAGAGGGCAACACGTGATTTATAAATAGGAATAACACAGATTCCAGCTAATTTGTGCAAGAAAGATAAAAAGGGGTAACACAAATTACGTATTACCGTATTTGCTCGATTATAAGACAAAGTTTTTTTCAGAATTTTTTTTCTGAAAATTGCCCCTCGTCTTATAATCAAGGTCTTCTTATAATCTGACCTCAAATTGAGGTCAGATTATAAGACATGGATCCAGGTCCCCAGCAGAGCTGCACGGACACCTCCGTCTATTATGACGGATCAGCCGTCCGTCATAATAGACGGACGGAGGGGTCGGGCAGCATGGAGGATGTCTGCACGATACCCGGCTGCCCCCACTAGCCACCAGGGATCTATTTACATGTTAGGGGAGGGATGGGGCAGGGAGACAGGGGGAGGGATGGGGGGCAGGGAGACAGGGGGAGGGATGGGGGCATAGAGACAGGGGGAGGGATGGGGGGCAGAGAGACAGGGGGAGGGATGGGGGGCAGAACAACAAGAGGAGAGAGGGGGGAAGAGAGAGCAACAAAGGGAGGGGGGAAGAGACAGAGCAACAAGGGTGGGGGGGACAGAGCAACAAGGGGAGGGGGCAGAGAGAAACAAGGGGGGGAGTCAAAGGGAGGGGGAGAGAGACAAAGCTGGGGGCAAAGGAAAGAGAGAGGCAGCATTGGCACATAAAAAGGAAATAAAAACAAGAAATGCATTTTTTGATCTAATTTTTTTATTAAAAAAGCAATTTACATGTGAATATATACAAATTTAACTTTTAGTCTTATATTCAGGCATTTAGTTTTTTTCCTAAAGGAATATTCAAAGTTTGGGGGGTCGTCTTATAATTAGGGTCGTCTTATAATCGAGCAAATACGGTATATCTTGGCATACCAGGCTTCATACCAAGCTTCATCATGATGCCACAAGATCCACAAGAAATTCATTTTAAAACGTTTTGTTCCCTTTTGATTATTATCATTATTACTGCCCAAGCTGCCTCCTCCATTAATATATTCCTCCCAATGCCTGCAAGACCCTTGCCTTTTCAGGTGTAGTATTTTGAATGAGGTCATTTCTAGATATCATGATAAACACTAAGTAGGGAATTTACTAATCATGAATACTGTGTTTCACAAGATACATTTTACCAGGTTGAACTATATCTAAAAACAACATTACAAGATCCTGTGCTCTATTTGCCTGTTAGCCCACGTAATGACTCACACTTTATATAGTGTTAGAGATGATTATTACATATTTTGGGTAATTCGTTTTATTAGTTTTTATACGTTTTTCAGCTCAGTCAGATACCTTGTGTTCGAAGTGTTTCCTTTCTGTTTGTGTCCTTTTGTGTTACAATTCGGATGGCCCCCAATCCTCCAGCTATGCTATGACCAACAATTTAATAATAAAGTAGCCTAAGTATGTGCATACCAGACATACAGAATGAGGAAATGGCCCAGTATTTAATATAAATATAATTTATAGTTAATAAGGAGCAAGAAAAACATCTTGAGCATAAATTTAATTACAAAATAGAGACTCATGGTTGCTTTTAATAATGTATCATTGATTGTTGTCTTAAATAGCAATATAGTGTTGTGGCATCACAGAGAGAACAAGAAATAGTCTGCAGACTACCACACCCACAGTGATTAAATGAGTTAAACATTGCAGTGGCATGGTGCCATGGTGACAAAGGTGGCATTAGCTGGTACCAAACACTTTATTACGTTTGGCAGAGCACCAGATTTAATTGAGCAAAGTGCTGTGTCAACCATTTACCCTATATGTTATTCGGTATCACTGGTGCCATCTCAAGCATGTTGTTAAAGGGCATTCTTCATGGGACTGCTGAAGAGTTAATGTAATCATTTTACTTGTGTTTATACTTTGTATGTCTGTCAATGCACTGTGCATAGGCAATACTAATGCTGGGACAGACCTGAATTTGACAGGGCAGGATCCAAAACAATGGGTCAGGACGATGGAACCGATGATTACGACTGAGTAGACTGAGCCACATGGAAAGATCTTTGCACAAGGCTTTAAAAAAAACATTGCAATGTACTGGAACTCAAAGGGATATTTATTTAATGCTTGAGTACAAAACAATAACTTTAAACCCCCGGGCTGAGTGTTGAGGCAGAGGTTGCCATGGTGTTTAGTGATTTCAGAAGCAAACAGTAAAACATTTCCTGCTATCTAGATTGCACAGGTAACAGTAAGCGTCACCAGTGACATTCTCCACTCAAAGTTGCACTCACTCTGAACTATTTGTGTGTGTGTGTGTGTGTATGGTGGACTAATTCTTAAGCTGTATATAAAACCTCAGGTTTCTCCAGTATATTTTTTTGCAAATCTGGCATTCAAATAGCCCCCTGGGCTGTACTAATTTAAAGAATCTGAGTGTTAGCATTTTCAGTTGCTTACACTGTTTGGATGTTGGGTGTTATGTATAAATGATGGTGCTGTTTCTAAGTGTAAACCTGATCCCTTGAGTAAGATTGCTTGTCTGTGTGCCAGTGGGGTTTGCATAAAGCTGTCTGAATGGATATTATAAATACAAAAAAGGGGAAAACTATGCATTCTTTCATTCTCAATATGTGTTTTTTTTTAATGCAGTACAGATAACTCCAGAATAGGACTGATAATGAAATAATATAAATAAAACTGGAAAATACGTGTTTGGGACAGGCGTGAACAGACAGTGCTGAGGCAGTCTGCTGGGATGATCCCTTTTCAGGACCACACTGACACTACGATAGGCCAAAACATGGATTCCACTCCAGTTTTTCTTACCATTGCATACATGATCAATCCTATTCTTTGATTGCTGGCAGTGAGGGTGGCATGCTGCCCCTCTTAAAGTGCCCTCTGGGTTCAATGGATCTGCCAGAACACATGGTAAAACTGGCCAACTTGGAAGCTTCTAGACTATGCCAGAGTCCACCTGCTGATCCCTCATTAGAGCAGGTCTCTGTCTGAAGTGCCACAGATCTGCTCTAATGATGGATTAGGAGGTGGGAGAGAGGGACACTGCGTGCGCACCTGCGCTCTCCCCACCACTTTGCACGGCTCTGGCGGTAGTACCTCCTGCAGAGGAGTCTCACCATGCACTGCCTTGATGAGTTGGATCTGTTTGATATGCTGAAAATAATGGTGCCAGCAAGAAAAAAATAGTTAAAAAAATGATGAGCCCCTGCTGAGTAGGTACCATCCTATGGGGCAAGTTATTTTTTACTATCTATTCTTGGTCTGAGACAGCCAATCTAAACAATGGTGCACTTTTACAGCTTTTTCTATACGTAGCCTCCAACAAAATTCTTAAAAAATGATTAGATTCCCTTTTTATTTGCCACAATGGGTCTTTTTTTCTGGCTCCAATCATTTTATACACACGGAAATAGCTTAATTATGGCACAGTTGTGTAAAGTGTGTGACAGAAACATGGATATCCATTGTTTCAATGGTAGGTCACTCCTGCCACATTCTTGGACCACCACTCTTGGCATGCCAAACTCATTGAAAAATTAGAAAGCCTCATCCAGGTGGCATAATACATGTGTAACCTCATCTCATCTCAGGTGGTATAACATAAAGAGTTGTATGTGTGTATGAGGTATATGTAAAAGAAAAAACAGGGCAGGGACGAGCAAAAGTAGTGTTATCAGATGTAATACTATAAAAAATGAACTTGGTGTCCACTGTAGCCAGCAGCCTAACTCAAAGAACAGACAGCTTCAAAAAAACAGCGTGAAAGTGCAAAAGAGGGGAAAGGAGAGTCAGGCGCTTAGTGTTTGGACACTTAAATATAGATAAATAAAATAAACTCTTTAATAGTATGTGATACAACACATTGAAAAAAAATACACACAGTATCGACAAGGTCTGTGCAATTCTAAGTGCATAAACATGAAAAAAAGAAATAATATGCTTAAATAAAGCTGTGAATACAAATAACAAGTGATTTGCAACACTGTAAAATAACACGTGTAATAAAACAAAGATCAAAAAAAGTTATACTTATGACCTTGATAGGGAGTACATCTGTGAATGAAAAATACAAAAAATAGTGCAATATGTACTGTACACATATACGTAAAATGATGGTCGTAAGAAATGGACTCACAATGTATAGCTCCTTAGAAACCCAGGAGCATGGAATCAGGTTAATATATGACAGTGGAATACTTGCCCCCTTCCAAGGGATCACCTCCTCCAATTCGTAAGCATGTTTTCTAGAGAGCAACCTATCTCCTGCATAAAACGTAATGTATTGTTGTTATATTTGATATTACATCAAAGTTTGTAATGCTAATCCTGGTTCAATTAGCAAGGCCTATGATTAAGCACCTCTATGCGCAAAACGCGTGAGACAGCTGGCGTACTACCTGCCATGCAATTTTTATATTTTTGCACTTTATTACTTTTGCAGAAATAATTATTAATTAAATCATTTTTCATCCTAAGCGCCTTTCTTTTTTTTTTTTTACCACTATCAGAAAGCATCCCATCGCTTGGCACCATGTACTCTAAATCAGGGGTGTCCAGATTTTTAACCTCATCTCCACACTTATGTAAACCAGAAGCCATATGACAAAGTTCTACATTATAATAGTTCTGCACAATGGAGATTTTAGTGTTATATTCAAATACCCAGAGTGGTGAAACACTGCTATTGCAAACAAGGCCCCGTCTCCAAATAACATGCGTCTTCATTGCCAAGTAGGAAATCCAACCCTGCCTGGCCTAAGGCAATGCTTGTCAAAAAAAGGAGCAGTCACATTCTGTGCTTAAACATATAAGGACTCTGAATTATGTTCTGTTTCTGAAGTTTAGGAACCGAAGTAAAAAAACAAACTATGGAGGTAGAACATTTCCCACACAGTCCAATACAATGCATCACTTTATGTGGTTTTATGTTAAACTCTTTATCACATTATTTTGCCAAACACGATATGGTTTCATTATGTCTTGGATTCTTTATCATGCCAGAAAGTATTCTTAGAGAGCCTTTACACTTCCATTTGTTTGCATATGAAGGAGCAATTTGCAATAAAAGTGCCTTATTTTTGGCACACTCATACAGGCATAGGTTTTTTTTCATAATAAAACATTTAAGAAAATAGTCAATCTACATCCCATAGCACCATTCAGCAGATTATGAGCATATTTCTGCATTCTCAGTAATACACACACTGCTAGTGCTTCTCCCCATTGAGAATAATTGGGAAAGCATTGTGTAAGTGGAGTGCTTCACCAGCTTCTTCATAATTATTCATGGGATATGTAATGCAGGGTTTGACAAACTTGATTTGATTTTAGGAGCCAGTAAAAGAATTTAGGAGCCAGACAATGACACATCAAATCACAAACATACACATAATCAGTCACATACACAGTCACACATACACACCTCACAGACATCAAGTCACATACACAGACAGTCACACACACACACACCTCACAGACATCCAGTCACATATACACACCTCACAGACATCTAGTAAGTCACCCCACATACCCAAGTTATCCATTTTTTTTGTTCCCTTAAATGCGTCCTCCCTCCCTGCGTCTGGAGGCACAGACCATCTTGATTAGTCTTCTTCCCGGGTGCCAGGATATCACGTGAAAGGCGGCACTATAGCGCATTGCGTGAGGGGGTGGAGGTTGCAATCCACACATACTTTCCCCCCTCGCGCTGCGCTTTAAATTAACCCGAAGAAAGTGGTATGGGGCTACATATGAATAAGAGCATCAGGGCACCAGGTCTGATTTCCTGGTCACCATGGCGACCTGCGGCAGGTGTTTTGCGAGCCGATGTAATGTATCTATGAGTTTCTAGAACATCATGGGCTTTTCTAGCAGGAGTCATCATATATCTCTATGGGATCCTTCAGAGAGGTTCTTGGGGATGCAACTTTCAAGAGATATATATGTATGTAAGAGATGTATATATATATACTGAACAAAATTATAAATGCAACACTTTTGTTTTTGCCCCATTTTTCATGAGCTAAATTCAAAGATCTAAGACTTTTTCTATGTACACAAAGGGCCTATTTCTCTCAAATATTGTTCCCAAATCTGTCTAAATCTGTTATTGAGCACTTCTCCTTTGCCGAGATAATCCATCCACCTCACAGGTGTGGCCTATCAAGATGCTGATTAGACAGCATGATTATTGCAAAGGTGTGCCTTAGGCTGGCCACAATAAAAGGTCACTCTAAAATGTGCAGTTTTATCACACAGCACAATGCCACAGATGTCGCAAGTTTTGAGGGAGCTTGCAATTGGCATGCTGACTGCAGGAATGTCCACCAGAGCTGTTGCCAGTAAATTGAATGTTCATTTCCCTACAGTAAGCCGTCTCCAAAGGCGTTTCAGATAATTTTACAGTACATCCAACCGGCCTCACAACCGCAGACCAAGTGTAACCACACCAGCCCAGGACCTCCACGTCCAGCACCTTCACCTCTAAGATCGTCTGAGACCAGCCACCCGGACAGCTGCTGCAACAATCGGTTTGCATAACCAAAGATTTTCTGCACAATCTGTCAGAAACAGTCTCAGGGAACCTCATCTGCATGCTCGTCATCCTCATCGGGGTCTCGACCTGACTGCAGTTCGTCATCGTAAACGACTTGAGTGGGCAAATGCTCACATTCTGGCACTTTGGAGAGGTGTTCTATTCGGGGATGAATCCCGGTTTTCAGGGCAGATGGCAGACAGCGTGTAAGGCGTTGTGTGGGTGAGCGGTTTGCTGATGTCAACGTTGTGGATCGAGTGGCCCATGGTGGCGGTGGGGTTATGGTATGGGCAGGCGTTATGGACAACCAATACAAGTGCATTTTATTGATGACATTTTGAATGCACAGAGATACCGCAACAAGATCCTGAGGCCCACTGATGTGCCATTCATCCACGACCATCACCTCATGAAGAAAAAGTCTTAGATCTTTGAGTTCAGCTCATGAAAAATGGGGGCAAAAACAAAAGTGTTGTATTTATAATTTTGTTCAGTGTATTTATGTTAAAGTGGAAACTTTAATATTGGGTTATTAGTTCAGGCTGGAGCAAAAGATAGCAAACTATAGCTTGTGAAAACTGTGTATGTTTTGTCTTCTAGCACACAATGGTTTAACAGCTAAAAAATATAATTTAGCCACATCCCTCTTGCTGCTGTTCGTCCAAACAGATTGCCATTGATGTCAGGTTTTATAGCTAAATCAGGGTATTTCCAAACCTTTGAGTAAGAATCTATTGCAGTGAGTAAAAGCCAGTATGAGCATGACAAATACAAAGAAAATAGTGTGTTGGTGTTGAGCTGAGAAGGGTTCCACTCCTTTGGTTTTGTAGATTCCGTACTGAATAGAGATTCACAGCATCACAAGGAAAGCGCTGAACTATTAAAAGTGCTCACAAACAATACGCCAACCCACTATTGTACAGATGAAAGAAGAAACCAGCAGAATCTCAACCAGCTGAACAAGAACTTATTACATATACCATATCCACAAGTCATAAATCTCAGCTGTTCATTTTCCTGCACTCACATGTCACTTTGTCACTCACATGTCACTTTGAGAACTGACTCAGTCAATACTCATTTACATTCCACTACAAAGACATATATAAACCTTTCTTCGAAATGGCACTCAAGGATATTATTAACGATTGCTTCACTAATAGAAGCAAAAGTTTAAAACCTGGTGAAACCTGTCCCCAGTAAACTCGATATTTATCTTTAGAGATTATTTAGAGACATGCAGGTTTATTCCCAGCTCTGCCTTTCAGCTGAGGCAGAGCTCATCTGGAGGCTGGTGCTGAAAGCCACATGCATCTGATAGGGGTCTATTGGGTCTGAGGGTCTCTCTCTGCTAATACAATGAGACCATATGTTTAACAAGCCATTAATAGAGGAGTTCTACTTAAGGTTTGGTATGTATAGCTCTGTCCCCCCTCTGAACAGTCTAATTATTGAACGTCAATAAGCATCTATTGATGGTAGGTAAAATCAGGGGTGGGCACCAAACATTTTTCATAGTGGACAATTACTGGACTGTGTAACAGATAATTTAATAATGTTCTATGGACCTTTACTGACCTTGCCACGGACACTGGTACAGATACTGTGCCTATCTCTGTATAAAGATGGGGCCCTCTTTCAGAGGATAAAATGGCATATACTTTATAATATAAAAGTATTCATATCCGGATTGTTGAGCTGGAGGCAAAAATATCTATTTCTTGACAGTGAAGCGAACATAATTCCTAGTTATACATAATTTGATATATTATATGCCCATGCTTGGCACACATCCAAAAACGATTGCAGAACTAAAAAAAAATTAACAATATTTAGTTAATTAAAAAGAAAAAAGTACTTAGTCTTAGGTAACAATTGTCATTACTTACTAGTTGACACAAATACTTCATTATTATAATCATCTGCTATTCTTGCTTTTTAAGTTTTCATTATAGCAAACCATCATTGACTGAATTATTAATTTCAAGCCTCGTCTCAGATAAATGATACTTTGTCAAAATACATACTTGCGAAAGTCGACTAAAGACATAATCATTGTAGAAAATGAATGCATTTCTACACAAAATGCTGCTTATAATACATCTGGGATAAGACAGAGTTTTATATACATCTGAATTCTATTGTGCAGAGTATGAATCTTAAAGGCTCTGTGCAGCATAAACAATAATAGAGGTGTAATCTAATAGAGATATATGCTGGAAAAGAAGAGATAACTAAGGGGAAGAGGACAGTTGGCGAGAGTCAGATGGTCAGTCAGCTGAGGAGAAGCCTAAAGGAAGAGAATCAGAGGGGGTATATAGGTACATATTTAAATGACTTGTGATGATCCAAATATGTTCCTGTAGTAGAAATCACAGCCATCTTGTTCTTGTTATAGATTTGGGGGCTCTGTCTTTCTCAAACCAACAGGGTTTTTGTTTTTTTTACATTAATTTAAAATAGGTTTCTATAAATGGGTGATGGGAGATAACGTAGTACATGGTAACCCTTTATGTCCTTGCTTTTGGCTCTTGAACATTACTGTACACAGAGCCTACATTCTCATTAAGTTACCTACACAATTAGTGATTGGATTCAGAACCTATGGTTGTATGAACCACATATACTGCATATGGAAGAGGCCAGAGACATTTACTAATTGTACAAATTATACAAAGGGCTTTTTATTTGCCTTCTTTTGGATCTCCAGCGTTAATATAGGGATAGGAAAAGGGTTGAACTTGATGGACCAAGTCTTTTTTCAACCTAAACTACTATGTAACTATGTAAGGCCCAGATCATTTTTTCAACTTGTCTACTTTAGCATTATGTTTGAAATTCCCTTCTCATTTCCCTGTAATTCTCTTGTTCATTAATAAAGCTTTTTGTTGGACTAAGTAGGATCCGTATTACAGACACAGAGCCAAGCAAATATTCTTTACAGTCAAAGAATTAGAAATACCTATTATTCTGTCTGCTGTGATTACAAATGTTTGATTTTATACAGTCAGCTCACCCAGGACATGCTTTGGATTAAGTGAAATTCTACCTTTAACTGAATGCCATAATGCATTTGAATTCTGCTGCTACAGACTGAATCCAAAGCCACAGGTATTGCAAAACAACCCAGGAGAACCTCTTAAGTTTTATTCTCACATATATCATGCTTGGTATTTAGAGTTAGTTTAATGAATTTTCTTTCGGTCTGGCATTGGCCAGTGTTCTGCATACTTTTAGATTAGATATTGATTTTATATATTGCACGTTATTTGATATTATATCATAGATGTTAACATTAAATAATAATCATGTCTTTAATTTCTATATGTGTTTTTGTTTTTTTTAAAGACTAAACCATCTCAGATTGAACAAGTCTTTAGTTATTATGCAGTGCAAGCCAAATCTTTGATTAATTTCGTCCTAACCTCATTTTTCTATGACTGCATGGCAGCTATGAATGGTCATTGGACCACTGTTTGCTTGTTCAAGCTACTAATGAGTGATAAGGATAAAGTGTGTAGCAATTAGGGTGACAAACAGGAGATAAAAGGCAGTAAAAAGAAAATGGAAAGTACTATTTTCAAAGCAATTACCTGCTTTAGATTTTTATCAAATTTTGTACAAATGTGTTATGCTAATCTGGCCATCAAGTTGCTGGACATAATTACCGAAACACACACACACACACACACACACACAAAAAACAATTCAAAAAAGCTACAAAGGAGTACATTTATTTTATGGTGGCCATATTGCAAATTTGTTCAGAGATGCTCCAGGACTTGGAAAAGGCTACAGTAGGAATTGCAGACTAATCAACATGTTACTGATTATAGCCCAGGAGCATACATTTTTTAATACAACTTTTTATTCTTTTTTTTTTTTTTTTTTTGAGAGGTGCAGTCATCAAAACACATACTATACAGATCATTTCCAATTAGATACAGTTAAAAATGTTCACAGATCCATATGTGTCTCCTCCACAAAGAGAGAATTTCAGGGAATTGAGATGGGGATGGGAAACTGAAGGCCATCGTAGCGGAGTCTGAAACAATCTCTCATTCTGCTGCATTGCAGAGTTTTTCCAACTCTGCTACATTGGCCTAAACTTTGAAATTCCCATCTCAATTCCCTGACATTCTCTCTTAATTGAGTAGATCCTATAGTAAAATATTTAAAACCAACATCGATGAACAAACAAAATCATAATGCATCTGTTAAGTAAGAAAAACAAAATGATTGACAGCACCTTTCCCTAATAGTTCAAAAGCCAAAAAAAAAATCAAATTAATCCAAGCCTTTTTTTTTTTTATAAGTGTCTCTGATTTAAACAATGATGTGATCGAATTTATATGCATGAAAGTACTGTATCTATTACATTAACATTTATTTTATATAGCGGCAACAATTGACATGACGCTTGGCAGACAGCATAAAGGGGGACTACATATGCAGTTAGACGAACAGAGACAAACTGCTTGCAAGCTTACAATCAAGAGGGAGTGATGGACAGAAGACGCATAAGAAAAGTGGAAAGGTCATAGGTGAAGGTGGTGGCAGTAATAGTATTTGGGGCAGTCGAAACTAGGTGGGTTTGGCCAGAAGTTAATTAATGGGTGTACTATGTGCATAAGGGCTATGTGTCCTGCATTCTTATCTATATTTGCTCTTAGCTTACCAGAACTAAAGGACAGGCTTTTAAAGGAAAACTGTAGTGGTATTTTACACATTAGGTTGTGAGAGCCAAACCATAAACACGGACAAAATGGCTGATCCCTCCCCAAGTTTGTTTTAGAAATCAGTGTGTTTTTGGATTTGAGATAACGCCATGTAATTTTTGAACGACACAGCATTTTTTTCCATGGCCAATGCTAATAAGCTGGAATTGGCAATCAGAATTTTTAATCAAAATCAATTTGAAGAACAAGACTCATTTATCAGTTAAAAAAAAAATCTTGCTTCAGGAACAGTCTAGTTTATATTCTATCTACTTTGATTCATACACAGGCAATGTATGGTCTTTCAAGAAAGCAGCTTGAACCTTTAAAATTATAAAGTTCTCTCAAATTTGCAAATTGTTCAGAAAAGTATAATTTACAGATGGTGAGTTTTTTCCCCTTTAAGGTGTATTTGGTAAAACTAGTTCTTACATCTGTCCTTAGGTTAGTATACTGAACCTATAATTAGGTATCCCTGTAGTTTCACAATGTAAGACAGAAATGACTCTAATATAGATCTGTAGTATATTACCTTAAAGGTGCTGTTCCACACTTTTAATGCACTTTTTTTTTTACATACTTATATAAGTGTGTAAAACTCTCGAATATGTGTCAAATGACCTTATGCCTGTTTATAAAAAATTGTGCATTTCTTTGTAGTTCCACTCAGGGCTGGCCTTAAGTATTCGGGTGCCCTGTGCGGGGCCTGTGCGCCCCCCCCCCCCCCCCCCATGTTTGTACCTTTTCTCTTCCTTGCCATGTATGTCTCTCTCCAACTCCCCCATATCTGTTCTCTCTCTTCCCATCCTCCCCCATATCTGTTCTCTCTCTTCCCATCCTCCCCCATATCTGTTCTCTCTCTCCCTCCTCCCCATATTTGTTCTGTCCCCCTATTTGTTCTCTCTCCCCTCCTCTAAATATCTGCTCTCTGCTCCCATTTATGACATTTCTTCAGCTTCTTACGAAAACCAAAGTGTTTCATGATAGTGTCCCTTTAATTTCTTAATCAACACTATTGTGAGGTTTGTAATCTAGCTGGGAACTCCTTTTAGTTTATCATATCGTGTCACTTTATTGTACTTGGAGACTGGATGCAAACAGCGACCTCGCCTTGACCTCTTCAACAGGATCCCTCATCTGACATAACTAATGATAGACAGCGGCTCCACCAAATGAAAAATCAAGATCTTGATCGGCAGCCAATCACAGACGGAGCTCCTTTCGAACGTTTCTTCCCTACAACAAACCTGACACTCTCCCCGCCCCTTACAGATACACCTGATCGTTCGCTGGGCGGAGCTAGCAGGTAAAAGCTGGCATTTTTCAACAGAAGCAGAATGCAAAGCACTAATGATGGTTATATAAAATGCTGCTTGTCTAGGTGACATGTTTTCAATAGACGGGAGAGTGCAGTCTCAGCACAGGTAGTGTCACACAGAGCACGGTGTACGGGTTGGCAAGTTCAACGTTCCATCCACCTGGGGGCTGTGACGCGTGTAAGGCGCCCACTCCCTGCTGCCTATGCAGTGCTGAGCAGCACCTGTAGCTTTCATACTACCTGTGCAGCACCTGTAACACACACTACTTGCTATTTATTGACTTCACCTGCAGCCAGTGCACTTGTTCAAAAGACTTTATCTTGATTATCATCAATACCTGGCGCATGATTTTACTGCATGCAATTCTACATTTTGGGTGTACTGCGTCCCGTCACCCCTGCTGAAATTTTGGATCCCCTCTGTTCGGGAGAATGATTTGGATAAAGACGTTGCTGCACTTTCGCTGCCAGGATCTGTAGCCATCTGGACCCGTTTGCCTGTCTGTTGTTGGTTTCGGTCCTCCCAGTGGGGAAAGAAGTTGTGTTGCAATACAGGTGAGGAAAAGGCTTGTGGGAGCCAGAGATGCAGTGACAGGGTTAGGCATTTCAATGCTAAAACGTAAAACAAATAAGTAGCTACCCTGTCTTGTTTTCATGTGTAAAAAATCGAGGTTTAATTTGGGAATAGTACATACCTGAAATAACCTTGCTTTGGAAACGGTGAAGTCCAACACCATAAAGAAAGCGGAATATACTTGGGATGTGCGCACTGCTCTAGACAAATTTAAATACAATAATCCGGTCTTTATTCCTGAAAGAGGGAACTGATATGGGAATTTCAGACTGAAGGCCAAATTAGCTGAGTTGGAAGAAATGATCTAGCTGAACTGAAAGTTTCATTGTCCCACTGAGATAAGACTTGTCCTTTTGATACAATATTATTTTAGTATTTATTGTTACATTGTTTAAACGTGTATTCCATATAATTGATAAGAATATCTCTTTACCATTGAAATCTTAGTAAATAAGATTTTCCCCTCAAACAAGTGATCCCACTTTGCGTACTGGGGAAATCTATACAGCACAGATATGTTTTTGCATACTTTGTGTTGTGCCTTTCTATAGGAATGGAACATTAACTACACTGAATAATCTAAAACCAAAAACATTGTGTTTTAAAATAAAAAAAATGGCATTGTATATGTGCTCATTAAAACTTGCATATGTAAATGAATAAGGTAAAAACATTATGGTACAAATGGAAAAGCATGGTAGTTTTCTGAAACCTTCTGATCCTCTCCTAGGTGTTGGTTATTTGCAATATCCCCAGGATGTACTTGACAATTATAATTTTCCTCATTAAATACATTGATGGTCTTAATAATAGACCGATTAGGAATAATTCTGGGAAATGTTTAAAAAACAGAACAATGAGCAGCTAGTCTATTGGTTTCCATGGTGACTGCTCCACATTTTATAACTTTTTCTTATTTGAAAGTGTTATATTATCTACAAATGCATCTGACCGTACAAAAGACATTCACATGCATGCTTGCCCTCACATGTCTATTAAACATAACTGAAACATGTCCTAGTTTAAATACACAAAGTATATCTTTTTTTTTTTTAATCTTTCCATTCTAAGACAGCTTTTAAAAGTGGCGCAGTTGCCATGAACAAATATAATGTTCTGTTATTTAGACCACTTTTAGAACGTTGCCCCACAATTCATCTCCATATCTCCCTGCCAACCTACAAAATGTATGTACTCTTTTAAATGCTATGAGTTATTTGCCTTGAGCTGTTTTATGTGAATATGTTGTGTGCAATGTTTTAATTGTAGGTCACTTAATTGTTGTTAACACGAGTTATTCAGCTTCAGAATGAGGGTTGCTAATAAACTACCTTCTTGAAATAGTAAAGAAATTAATCCCTTTGATTATTGCCGCCCTATAACCTTGAGATATTCAGTCTTCAAAGAAACCGTCTGATTACACCTTGGGTAAATAATATAAATTGTTTTGCATGTCTAAAATGACGTAAGGCCTGGCTTATTTTTTTCTTTTTTCTTTTTTGATGAGGTGGTATTTAGTTTCTATTATTGAGCCTTTGATCCTTGGATAATAAATGGTAATATACAATACAATTATTATCTTAACGGCTAAAATATTTAGGCTTTACAAACTTGAAATATTATTGCGCAAAGGTTGCAACTTTGTAACAGTTTACAGATAGTCTCTCTCTCTCTCTCTCTCTCTCTCTCTCTCTCTCTCTCTCTCTCTCTCTCTCTCTCTCTCTCTCTCTATATATATCTATATCTTTGCACTACTTTTAGATGTTAAACCACTGCTGCCTTATTAGTGAGATTGTCTACATATAATACCATGGACAGGTTGGGGTTCAAAATAAAAACCCAGAGGCCAGCAATGGACCCATGGGGCAGCCAGCTGGGTGCCCTGCTATATTAAAATGGAGCATACTACTGATGGCAAAGTGTGTCCATTTATCAAAGTACCCATGAAACATGGGGCAAGTCCAGGTAGGAAATGTAAGGCAGTCATGGCATATCTAACCTGTCCGTGGGCACTTATTCCTTACTGTGCCATACGCACCAACATTGATCCTCCTTTCTTTGTAACCTATTAGTGCCACTATATTCCAGTGTGCACGCTTCATGTGCATGGATGTACCAACCAATGTGTCATTTGCATTGTGGACAGCACATCAGATCCACTCTTTTGCATATTTGTAGCTTAATATTTTTTTTAGATAAAGCTTACAAGATTTAATCTATACATTTGCTAATCTAATGCATACATGTAATTTTCCTGTGACAATGCTATTCAAGATGCTATTTAACTTTTTGAAACTTTTTTTTTTTAAAGCACTTTTTATAACCTTACTTATACATTGCAGGGAACATCCAGGAACCACCTTTTTAGGGAGCCCTTAGTGCAAAGGTCATTTTATGCGTTGCCTGCCTTGCAGTAAAGTAAGCAAGCGCCATGTACTGTAGATTGCAAAGATGCGTTGTTTAATAATAAGTTGGTAAGCCCATGTGACCTTGAGGATCTCGGTGGGGATTATGTATAAATAGGTACACAATGAAATGGTGCCCAATAGTGGTGCCATCACTGTATATGACAACAGATGTTGGGAGTTGGCACTATTTGTACCAGTCCAGCATTTGCATGATGCTCTACTGGTGCCTTTGACACGAGTGCAACCCATGGATAAAAATCATCATTATTATTATTATTATTCCTGCACATTAAGGTTATAATAAGATGCGGCAAGTCTTGGCCTACTTTTTTCCCCCCCATGTGCGGCAGTTTTTATAAATCACCCCCTGTGTGTGTGTGTGTGTGTTTTAACCATTTTAGATGAATTTTTGTTTAACTCCCTTGAGCCAATACCGTATATATAGTCCTATCCTGCAAACCATGGACCATGAGGGTGTGTGTGTGTGTGTCATAAGTTTTAATTAGCGCAAATGTGATCATGAGTGCCATATTGAAAAGGAGCATGCTCCTCCAATATGGCATGCAATGTGTCTAGCAGAGAGCGACGGAAGTGATAAATCTCTTCTGTACTTCTGTTACTTTTGCTTGACTGCTCTTAGAGGCAGTCAGCAACATTTACAGTGGGGGAAAATCTAGGGTTAGATTAAGGGGTGGGGTAGATTTAGGGTTGGGGTCAAAAAGTCACTGTAGGAGTAAATGGTTAGAAAACAAAAAACACTACTATAGGTTATTGCACTATAATTTGAATAAAACCACAGAAAAACATGGAAACATTGGTATTTCTAAACTCAGGACAAATATTACAAACTATATAGATGGGTCTTTTTTGCCATTTGTTATTGTATAAAAAAAAAATGCAGGTCAAAGTTATAAAAAGTGTGTGTGTGGGGGGGGGGGGGGGGGTTTGCATATTTTCATCAAATTGTATATATTTTTAAATAGTAAATTATATCCTATGATGAAAATAATGGTATAAAAGAATATTTTTCCTTTAAAAAAAAAATATACATAATTTGTGTAAGTGAATTGAACAGGAAGAAAGAAAATCCCAGTCAAGCAAACGTATAAAAAAAAAAAATGGAATTCTGGTCTTCAAGGCACATCACATGCAACATAGAACTCTGTCACTAAGGAGTTATTGTTGAATATTCAAAAATAATACATTAGTTGATGTTCTTCAGATTGCTTTCTAGGGGGTTCCTGAGACTCCACCTCTGACAGGACACCTACCCCTGCCCCCTTTTCGTAACCCTATGCTGTCTATTTTATTCTTATATATGTCTGTCATCTGTTTTTGTTTTGTTCACTTCCATTAATTTTTCTTCCAGTCAAGGATCTATTTCAAGATATAACATTTTAATGCAGAAATATCCTGCATGTTCCTACTGTTGTACTTAATAAAACATTTAACAGACTAATATTAAATATTCAACATCCATCACTGTGGCATTGTGTACCTCACTCGGTTAGAGCAGGGCTTGACAAATTTAATTTAGTTTTAGGAGCTAGCAAAATAATTTAAGAGCCAGACAATGGCACTGAAGAAATGAATGACTTGAAATGTATTTGTTTGAGGTGACATTGATTGCAAGGATTTTAGTCACCTTCTTACTACTGGGCGAGGTAACAGGTGCTCTATGCAAAATCAATCTGGGTGATTTTTTTTTTTTTTGTGTGTGTGTGTGCTTTTTTCAGTCTGTGGAATAATATGGTCTTGTTTGGTATCTATGTACAATGCACGTGTACTATCCTAGTTAAATCAAAGGTTTAATTGAACACTATACTTTTTTTTTTTTTTTTTTTTTTTTTTAAACTTCTCCAACCCTTTCTTCAGACCACACTGTGCGTACTCAACTTTTTCTTCTCTTTACGTAATGAAGGTGGTAAAACATTACCTGTCATGTCAGGACTCAGTGACTTTGTTTTGCCTTGCTGGTTGTTGCTCAGTCAGCTCTGCGTTACTAAGTAAACCAAACTCGTGGCCGAAACCAAAATTGAAGTGTGTATCTGTCCATCTCTGTATCTATGTCCGCCAGGGAATGTACGCGACACACCCCTGCAGCTCAGTTCTGTCGCTAGAATGTCAGGCACTTACTTGCAAGACACTTGCTCTTTCTTTATTATAAATAACCTGACTAGATCAAGACAGCTGAGTCACAAGCCATACCTTGTGCATCCCCCCCCCCCCCCCCCCCAGTTCAAGACCTGAGGATTACCGACTTGCATAAAAAAAGACTCATCAACCTTATATTGTGTAATATAATTTCCCTCACTGATTCATTTTAATGGTTTCCTTTCAGGTTAAGTATGATTTCTGCATACTACAAAGTGCTGTGTAAAACTTGTATGTTGCCGGTAGAAAAGGGGGGGGTGGAGCTGCTGTTGATATTAGGAGTCCAACTGCTTAAGAGTGTTACTATAAATAATCACGTGAAATGCTCAAAGGAATAGTTATGATTGTTACTGGACATTAATTCCCATAGAAATCACCTAGGAATGAAGCCAGAGAGTAGGCAGGTTGCTAGTATGCTTAATAGACCATAATATTGGACACATGAAACCTGACAAACAGATTTAAATCTAGAAGAAAGTAGGAAAAGGAGTGATGATCACTCAGTGTTTTCTGTTTGTTTCTAGTGTCCCTTCCAATGTACGTCACCACCACTTGGTTGATATTATTTATATTATTCCCTGTTTGGCCGTTCATTACATAACCAACAATCTCAGGAGTTGCTCTGGCTTTGCCTTTACAAATATGGCAAAATGTATATATTGTTATGGGGTTCAGCTTTCACAACTACAGTAAACGGTTCATGCAACGCAGGACATGGGACTTATAGGAAAATATACATAAGGCACAACATAAATAAAGTGTTTCAGCAATCCTAAAATGCTCACTCTAAAACAGAATGTGGTATATCATTATCTATTTAGCCAGCACTGCATAATTTCCAGGCACAATCTTTAAGGATTACTATTTTTGAGGCATATTTATCCTGGCGATATGCAAGTAATTCTGCTCAGTGCTAAATTTAGGAGCAAATTATATTTAAGCCAATTATCATCTGGGTTTTTTTTTTTTTATTTTGCTCTATATTTAGTTTCATGCCCCACGAATGCTATGGTTTTTGCCTTGGTAAATATGGAGATATATGATTTTATAAACATGTATTGTCAATTCTATCATTTCTAAATGGGTCTTCTCTTTGTAGGTTGGCAAAGAAAGTGAAGGAGGAGCACTGAATCTCTGTAGGCCATAGAACAACCATTCATCATGGCTGAAAGTACAACCGGCAAGAACAGTAGTAATAACTGGTGGAAATCCCTGACTGTTCGTAAAAAGTCCAAAGAGGTTTCTGTGTATAGTAGTTCTGCAGAAACCACAGAGGACAAGGCATGGGGAAGTGGATCTACATTAAGCTCCTCCCCTGGTTCAAGAGAGAACCAGCACCCCAATTCCATGCACAGTGGAGGTATAGAACAAAACAGTGACGCCAAAACGTTCAACGAGAAGACCGGCCGTAGAAACCTTAAGATTTCCCGCTCTGGGCGCTTCAAAGAAAAAAGGAAAGTACGGGCCAGTCTACCAGAAAGCCCCAAGTTCTTTCAGGAAAATCCATCTCATGGAAACGATGAACGACAGTGAGCCGCATGCACTAAAAAGACTGTGCAGCGTGCTAATTAAAGATTCATGCTTGGGGGAAATGGGCTACCAGCGGGTCATGTCTTTCTTTTGAACTAATGACCCAACTATGGTAAGATGCTACTTCCTTCTGGCAGAGTTCCTGAATGTCTGCCACCATGACCAATTCACTACATTGCATCAGAAAGCATTATTTGTGGCGCACAAAAAAACATTGATTAACAAAATCAGGAGACTGAAAATTGATTGAATGCTCTAATGAGCAAGCTTTTTAATTCAAAGGATTGACCTTAAAGACCTTCTACTTTGTGAACAGACTGGGGAGAACTTTACATTTACAGCCGATATCTGTAAAAAATCACCCTTAGTATGTGTATGAATTTAAACAAAAATGTGTTACATGCCCAGCCTGATTTAATGAGCACAATTTCTAGGAGCATAAAGGAAAATGCTTCTAACTAGTTGTTTTTGGCTGTTGATTTACACACTAAGAAATGTATTGAAAAACAATGTAAAAAAAAAAATATTAGTACCATGATGTCTCTAGCTAACAAAAAATGGGATGAAGGCCTGCATGTGATAATTTGTGATTCGTTTTGGCATACTGGTCCTCATCCAAAAGAATGGGAAGTTACTACAACATAACGTGTATGTATAACAGCGTCATTTTATTAGCCTAAATGGAAACGGTTTAGTATGCAAAAAAGTCCATTTGTTAAATATTTAATGGATACTTCAATCATTATTTATTTCCTGAAATAAGGAGACTCTTAATATAGCATTAAAGTGTTTTTTTTTTTTTGTATATGTAACTTTTTTTTTTTTTCCCCTGAGGCAGAGTTATTTACTGCTTGGAGAAACACTAGACAGAATATGCCGGTTTCAATTTTTTTGATTGCTGTCCTCAAATGCACTTTGAACTGAAATATTTAAGCAGTTTTTTTCTATTTTTATGAAGGTGCTGCTTTTGTATGTTGAAAATATTTTGATCAAACATTTTTGTAATTTTGGTGTTCATTTATGAAGGCAATATTGTAATGACTGTTTTAATGAAAATTAAAATGCTAAAAATAAAATTAGAGATTTTGTATTTCCCATTCCTATTTCATACTTACTAAATGCATTGTAGGTTTGCATATGTCTTGGACCAGACAAATAGAATGCTAGTGGTCAGGGCCGGACTGGGACAAAAAATAGTCCTGAGCAGCCCATTTTTTTGTTTTTGTTTTTTTGTTAAACCAAATGGCCAATTTATGACAAATATAATGGTGTCTTGCTGTGTATTAGTTATATTTAGCATGTGTCAGTCACTGTAATTAATCAGTTGGCATTATATAAATATTTGATAATAAATGAAACATAATGCAATTTATGAAGTGCAATATCTTTAATGTGAGATTCAAAACAATACCAAATCTTTGACTGTTTAGTTGGTTTTTAGAGATGTAGAATATGTTAAAAAAAAAAAAAAAAAAACCTTACTTAAAAGTGTACTTTAAGCACCAAAACAACTTTAGCTTAATGAAGCATTTTTTTTATCTGACCAGGCGAATGGTGATGCTCATCTAAGCAACCACCAAACCGTCTTTGCCACTAATTCACTATTGGCATCCATATCATTGCATAAGCAGTGATCTACAACAAGGAAGGGGTTAATAGCTCTTAGAAGAGACTTTGTAGTACTGTAATAAATTAACCCCTAAAAAATGCACAAACGGCAAAAAATGCGCTAATGTGCAAGATTACTACGCATGATCAATGGCAGGGAAAAGATTAAACACAGGGAATGGCTTTTATAAAAGCCATTAAGTCTCAATTTTTTTTATTGTATTTTTATTTTGTTATTTTCACTTTTACTACTTTTGATCTGTCTCTCGCCCTCATTAAAAAAAAAAAAAAGTGAGAAGGATGCGGATCCAAAGTCGTCAGATCAATATTTGTAAAATATTGATCTGACCAGATGAGCATCCCCACTGCCTGTCAGTCACAGATTGCCCCTGTGATGAGGCAATGGCGTGACAGCCTCCAGAGCACAGGAAGCAGCTGCTTCCTGTGCTCTTGCCCTTAGAAGGGCAGCGCCATCTTGGTCAACCAGTGACCAAGATCGTGCTTTAAGTGCTGCTGACTGCCTCGACTTGTGATTATTAGGAAATTGTGTACATAACCAGCCCTAAATTACCAGTAAGTGACAATATTATGTTTGCTATTGTGTCCACACAGTGCAGCGATTTTTAAATGCATGGCACAATCATTGCTTAGGTGGCTGATGGCCTTTATCTACAGCAAATAATGCAGAGGAGCTGGAATGTCCTCACAATTGTCAAAGTTGGTTTTCTGATATTTACATTAGATAAGCTGTATTTACACTGAAAGTAATGGGAGGTGAAATGATCAAAGCTATTTTTGATACCAAGTAAAACGCTGGTGCTGAATTTGACTTGGTCTCAAAATGAAAGTAACATTTTGGTGAATAGACCCACATGTTTGTAGGTAAAGTATGTTCCTTCTACCAGGTACATAATTTGTTCAGGGGAAAAAACCTATGCTTCCTCGCAGTTAGATTTTTCTGCCCAGCCTTTTCCTAAGTTTCTCAACCCTATTAACATTGCTTTCGCTAACACTAATCTATCTAGAAAATGTAAATCTCTCCTTTTGGTTTAATCCAGCATCGTTAGAAGTGCACGTTACAGAAATTTTGAAATGTGAAGATCCCCCCCCTATCCTGAGAAGCAGTGTGCAGCATGAGCTCTGTGTGTTTAAACACACACGCGCGCGCACACACACACATACACAGCTCTGTCCATGCTGCTCGCACTCAGCACATAGTCATAATTCAGGGCATCGGAAATACAATGCCCTACGTCATCACTTTGTGCAGGGAGCACGAGCAGCATGGACACACCTCCTAATGAACACTCCTCCTAATCGAGTAAGAAGGGGGTAGGAAGAGAGAATGGGAGGATGGGGAGAAAGAACTGATAGGGGGAGGAGGGGGAGAGAACAGATATGGGAGGTGGGGAGACACATACATGGGATGGGAGAGGCAAGAGACAGACATGAGGGTAGAATTAGGATCGCCCTGACCCAGCCTCCCACCGACGTCTGTTTGGGGACCACATACATACGGAGAGGCGAGAGATCAGAGGCACTCTTTGTTATTACCTCACGCAAGTAGGCTTACTCTTCCTTTTTCCCTTCCATTACCTTCGCTTCTCTTTTTTTTTCCCTGCCCTCTTCTTGCACTCCCCCTTTCTCTTATCTACTCCCTTTCCCTTCTTCTCAAGAGAGAGTTAAAATGTATCCATTATCTTAGCGTTCCAATTCCTCTACTGCAGTAATCTATTTACACCAGCTTTCATACTTTCATCCTTTAAGATAATCCAGGGCTAAAATGCCCCTCTCCATCCTGCACTAGAAAATGATTTGATTGATTAACTTAGGATACGCAACCTAATTTAATAAATTGGACATTTCCCCCCCATTGGGCCACCGAAAATTAATGCCCTTAATGTTACCTGCAATGGCTTGTATAGGGGATGAACTAAGTAGTCTACCATGACACTTTAAACTTTTACCTTTAACCTGAGTTTCTTTACCCACACTATTATTAGACCACAACAAAGGATCTATATTTGTGATTTGTGCAATCTCCTTTTCTATAACATACCACCTTTCACTTCTTGAGATCTCCTGCTGGGTCGTTAGCGCATGCGCCAACATACATGTTTCGTGCTCGTCTCTTATAATGGGGATCCCCAACCCGCCATTCTAGTGTTTTAAAGAGTCAATTCTTAACTGTACTCTAGGTTTGTTTGTTTTTTTATCATCCCGTATAAACTTTATAAAAGCAGATTGTACCATATTTAACCAACTGAGTGTATATGTTTAGGATGATCCCTTTATGAATCTCAACCACAAATGACGTAATCAGGTTAATCCTTTCCCACCAAGATATTTCTAGTTTGGACCAAGCCATATTCGGTTCGTTTAATAATAGGAGGATATTTATCTCAATTATTCTCTATGGATCTTTACATATTTTATTTCCCAGGTATGTCAACTCCTTAACCCATCTAAAGCCAAACAGACTCAATTTGATGTCTAGCTGTCTTAGGGACATTCAGAATCATCCCCATTGTCTCATATATATTGAAACAGTAATTGGAAACCTTACTATATGTCTAGTTCCTTCATGATTTGTTAAATACTTCTAACTGGATCCCTTATTGTTATGAACACGTCATCAGCATAAAGATTTAGTTTGACACCATTACCTGGCCCTATTCCCTTAATTTCTTGATTGTTTCTTATGGCCTGGGCAAGGGGTTCCATGGTCAGTACATACAGTAGGGAAGATAACAGATATCCCTGCCTACTACCGTTTGTGATGCCAAATTCTTCTGACCAAAACCCCTTGCCTTTTATTTTTGCTGTTGATAGCAAGTACAGAGCCATAACAAATTCGAGAAGGCATCCTTCAAAGCCAAAATTCAGAGTGACTGCTCCAGGAATCCCTAGTGAACTCGGTTGAATGCTTTCTCTGCGTCCAGAGATAGCATGACCGTCGGGGTGCTCTTTTTCTGGGTTAGTTCCAGGATATCGATTATCCACCTTATATTATTCGTTGAGGATCTTCCCGGGACAAATCCCACCTTGTCCCTGTCTATTAGATATGGAATAACTTCCTTCAGCCTACCAGCCTATACCCCCGCAACTTATTGGCTTTAGATAATACATCTAACTTTAGATATAATTCTGTCAGCCCTGGGGGGGATTTTTTTTTCCCACTATAGATCCCATTTTGATGAGTACCCCTCTAATTACACTTTCATAAGGACACCAGATTTTAACCTATTTGGTCTCACCTTTGTTATTTTCTTTAAAATGGTACTCTGTTGCTTCCAAGATCTGTAGTCTATTCTCGGGGTTAGCTAGTAGTAATCATCGATTCTACATTCCATTATTACTTGTTTGAATTCATCTTTTAATTCTAGAATAGAAATATTGTGGTCAGACCAACATTCTTTATATAGGCCCTCTGGACCTTCCTCACAATCGACAAGTCCCCCCAAAAATAATAAATCCTAGAATACATTACGTGTATTCTAGGGAAGAAAGTATAGTCCGTCTCCAATGGGTGAGGAACTCTCCACACATCGAAGAGGGAGGCGCTCCCTGAACCTTCTGGAGAGATTCATCACATTTCTCATATATCTTCCCTGAGGGGGAGAGGACCTATCAAACCCTGGGTCCAGAACGTAATTAAAATCTCAGAAAATAAACAGGATTCCCTGTCTAATCCTCTCATTCCTTTTAAGCACCTTAGCTACAAACCTAGTACTACCATTTGTAGCATATACATTAACCAGGGTATACAGCTTATTATTAATTTCACAGATTACAATCAGGTATCTACCATCCTCATTGGCTTCTTGAAGTTTGATATTCACTGCTAATTGATTGGAGAAGAGAATAGCCAACCCAATTTTTAAGAGATGCTTTCACAATTATCAAGCACATGGAGGTATTGATCTTAAATTTATCTGAATCCCTCCAATGTGTTTCTTGGAGGCCACATATTTTAAAATGCGCCTTTCTCAACAAACCAAATAGCATTCTTCATTTCTCTGGGGAATTTAGCCCTCGGACATTAATTGAGGCTAACTTAATGAGGCTTGATTAAACTCAATCTGAAAAAGTATCTCTCTCTCTCTCTCCTGTCTGTCAACTAGAAAGACAACATGGACACACAAAGCCCAACTGCCCAAAAATCCCAAAATGGCAGTGGACAAAAATACACATAACCTTTCTCTACAGACTAACAGGACCCTAGGGCCCCCCCAAAAAACACATGTCCTGTATTGAGCCCTCTTTAATTGTACAGCTCTACCTGGGGACTGAGATCTTGGGTCAGATCATGGAAGATCTGACTCAAGATTCCCAAGAATGTTTATACTGTGACTGTAGAGTTAAAAGCATGATCTATAAATTATGTTAGCAGAATATTTTTTGTGTGTGTCTGTGTTGTCTCCTGTTTATGATATTCTCTGTGACTTGATAAATAAATTAACTGCTTTTCAACGGAAATGTGTAATTTGCATGTTAAGTGAGGGCATAAGCCAGATACACCACATACATGCTTTAAAACACATTTTTCCTTTAACCACTCCATGACAATTTACATGGAAAGACTTTACCTAAATGACAATTGACATGTGTGACAAGTCATGCAGTGAAATGAGCTTAGAAAGCAATGGTCAATCAATTTCTTTGCTCAGCTGGTGTTTCTGTAATGCCTCAATATTGAGGTATTCAGCAACACTGGATTTGGACCCCAGGTCGATGTGTGATTTCCCGAGTGATCACATTCACCATATTGAAAGGCAGTATGGGCATTGGAAGTGATCAGCATTGCCAGCTAAAGGCTGTTTCCGAGAACGTAACCCGTGTATCCATTACACACACACAAAATATCTCACTTACACACAACTCTGTGTATTTTGGTTTTATGCAGAAGCAGGACTTACTCCTGCACCCATGGACATGCCCCAGCACCAACATTGCATATCCATGACATGTCCCAACACCCACATTTCATATCCAGAACATGCCCCATCACCATAGGACATGCCCAATCCACATTGCACATCCAGAACGTACCCCTGAACTCCAATACATTCCCCATCACCCACATTGCACATACAGGACCTACTCTGCACCCCAGGGCATGCCCCATCACCCACATTGCATATCCAGGACATGCCCCATCCTGATAGGACATGCCCAATCACCCATATTGCACATCCAGGACTTACCCCTGGACCCCAAGTCATGTCCCATCACCCACATTGCACATCTAGGACTTACCCCTCCACCCCAATACATGCCCCATCACCCACATTGCACAAACAGGACTTACCCCTGGACTCCAATACATGCCCCATCAACCAAATTCCACATCTAGGACTTACCCCTCCACCTCATTACATACCCCATCACCCATATTGCAAATCCAGGACTTAAATATTTTATTTTAACTATAGCATGAATAATGGGTAGACAAGCCTTTTTGGTAGCTATTTGTTAACAGGTGCTTTTGTCTTTTTAACTGTCTGTTATCCTCTCCTTTCTGTTCTGACCAAACCCTTTTAGCCTCTATAACAAGGGCATAATTTTATTTAACTCTATCTTAAATGACAAAAAAAAAAACTCTTTTAAACATAAAACTTCAACTTCTTATTCATTCTCCTCTAATAATTTCTAACACGTTTTAGAAACTTATTAACAAAGGTATTCTTGTTTGCATGAGGTATTTATTTCCAGTCAATTCGTTCCGCCCTTCTTTTAAAAAACCACAGAATAGTCATTGTATCAGCAAAGCACATGCAGTTGCTGGTTTCACCTTCTTTAACCCCTTAAGGACAGAGCCTTTGAAACATTTTTGTCCTTTCTGGACAATGGCTATTTTAACATTTCTGTGCTGTTTGTGTTTAGCAGTAATTTTCTTCTTCGTCATTTGCTGTACCCACACATATTATATATTGTTTTTATCGGGACAAAAAGGGCTTTCTATGGATGCCATATTTTTGATCATATCTTATCATATTATTAAAAAAAAATAATAAAATATGGTAAAAAAAAAAAAAATACACAAATTTCTTTGTTTTTATTTGAAACAACTTCTCCTCATCGACAATAGCGAACGAAAAAACATGCTAAATAGATTCTACTATTTCTCCTGAGTACAGGGATACCACCCATGCATAGGTTTGTTGGGTTGTTTGGGGGCTAAAATGCCAAATTTGTGAGGTGCAGTTTTTTGTTTTCCAACTTGAAATTTTTACATGCAGACAGCCTGCACCCATGTCCCATTTGGGACATATTTGAAACCAGCCAGTGTATTTTACCCCATCAACCCATATATTTTTTAAAAGTAGACACCCTAGGCTATCTCAAATGGTGGTATTTTAACACTTTCCATGCACTAATTCTACCACCAGCCTTTGTCAAAGTTTGTGGTAGTAATTTTTTTGTGTTTTTTTTTCACAAACCTTGTACTTCAGACATGAATTTACAGATTTTGGTATGTGTCACTGCCAAATAACACCCCAATAAGTGTTCAGCAACATCTCTTGAGTACAGGGATACCCCCCATGCATAGGTTTGTTGGATTGTTTGGGGGGTAAAAGGCCAAATTTGGGAGGTGAAGTTTTTGGTTTTCCAATTTGAAATTTTGACACGCAGACAGCCTGCACCCATGTCCCATTTGGGACATATTTGAAACCAGCCAGTGTATTTTACCACATCAACCCATATATTTTTTTAAAGTAGACACCCTAGGCTATCTCAAATGGTGGTATTTTTACACTTTCCATGCACTAATTCTACCACCAGCCTTTGTCAAAGTTTGTGGTAGTAATTTTTTTGGGTTTTTTTTTCACAAACCTTGTACTTCAGACATGAATTTACAGATTTTGGTATGTGTCACTGCCAAATAACACCCCAATAAGTGTTCAGCAACATCTCTTGAGTACAGGGATACCACCCATGCATAGGTTTGTTGGGTTGTTTGGGGGCTAAAAGGGCCACATTGTGAAGGTGCGCATTTTCAACTTGGAATATTGACGTGTAGCCAGCCTGAGCCCATCTTTCATTTGGGACTTTTTTTTTAAAGTCGGACAGTGTATTTTACCCCAAAAAGTATATATTTTGTAAAAGTAGACACCCTAGGCTATTTTAAATGGTGTTATTTTAACACTTTCCATGCACCAATTCTACCACCAGCCTTTGTCAAAGTTTGTGGTAGTCATTTTATTGTGTATTTTTTCCCACATACATTGTACTTTAGACACAAATTCACATATTTCGGTATGTGTCACTGACAAACAATACCACAATATATGTTCAGCAACATCTCCCGAGCACAGGGATACCACCCATGCATAGCTTTGTCAGCTTTGTTGGGTGTTGAAAGGCTACATTTGAGAGGTGCGCTTTTTGATTTTCAAACTTGGAATTTGAACATGTAGAGCAAGGAAGGGGTTAATAGCTCTTATAAGAGCCTTTGTAGTACTGTACAAAAAAATTAACCCCTAAAAATGCACAGACAAGAAAAAAATTTCTGCTGTGCAGTGATCAGTGGCAGGGAAGGGGTTAATACACTACACTATACAAAGGGTATGGCTTTTATAAAAGCCCTTGGGACTCACAATTTTTTTAACATTTTATTTAATTTATTACAATTAAAAAATTATGTTATACAGATCTGTCTCTTTCCCTCACTAAAACTCAAGTGAGGAGAGGGAGGCAGATCCATATGGGTCAGAACAATATTTACCAATATTGATCGAACCAGACGAATGGTGATGCTCATCTGAGAAATCACCAAACCACCTTTGCCACTGATCGGCTGTTACTGATCGCTATACACGTGTTCAGACAGCTTCAAAAGGAATACACGTAATCCCCTAGTGGGTATAATTAACCCCTAGCGAGTCTGACAAAAAAAATGCTGATAGCAAAAAAAAAAAATCCTTCTGCGACTAGATTGCTCCATATGCGCTGCTTAGGCAGTGACCATATGCACTGCTTAGGCAGTGACCATATGTGCTGCTTAGGAAGTGATATACGGCAAGGAAGGGGTTAATAGCTCTTATTTTAAAAAAAAATTACGTTAAACGTAGTCCCCTAGCGGGTATAATTAACACGTGACGGGTGTAATAAAAAAGTTTAAAAAAAATTAAAAATGCTTCTGCAGCAAGATTGCTGCATTTGCGTCAGATCTCTGCTTAGGCAGTGATCTACAGCAAGAAAGGGGTTAATCTCTCTTAAAAGAGCTTTTTTTTTATACTGTAATGAATTACAGTAAAAAAAATTAACCCCTAAAAAATGCACAGACAGCAAAAAATGTGCTGCTGTGTATGATCACTGCGTACACAGCGATCAATGGCAGGGAAGGGGTTAAATGGCTTTTATAAAAGCCCTTGGTGTTTAAAATTTTATTAAATATTTGTTTTATTATTTTATTTTTTTACTTTATCTGATCTGTCTCTCTCCCTTACTAAAACTAGTAAGGTGAGGGAGGCAGATCAATACTTGTCAAAGGCAATATTTGCTAATATTGCCTTTGACAGTATGATAAGTGCTCATCAGAGCACTTACCATACATGCCTGCACACAGATCACATAGATCTGTTGTGCAGGCATCGATTGGCTCCCCCTAGAGCATCGGAAGTGAAATACTTTCACTTCCGATGCTCTTGCCATTAGAAGGGAAGCGCTGCCTGTATAGGCAGCGTTCCCTTCTACTGAGCCGATGGGGTCGCTCAGGAGAGCGACCACCATCGGCTCTGGGGAGCAGAACGGTGTTGTTAAGTGCCTCGCTGGCGAGGCACTTTAACAACACCGGAGATGCTTAGAAAGCGAACGATCGTTCGCTTTCTAAGCACATGTGTGCAGCCGGCGCAGCCATTTTTAAATGGCTGCTACGATCACTCCGTGGAGTGATCGTAGCGCGCCCCTGCACATTTGGGGGGTGTTGCACAATGCCTCTACCTAGAGGCATTGTAGCAACACCGTTAGAGTAAAGAAAGCGACCGCTGGTCGCTTTCTTTACTCAGTTTAGTGCATGACGTGCCAGGCACGTCACCTGTCGGCAAGTCCTCGATTTGCCGTGACGTGCCTGGCACGTCATCTGTCGTTAAGGGGTTAAGTCTTTAGTCTCTGAGAATAACATTTCGGGAGGAGTTGAAATTCAAGTTTCTCAATGTAATTCTATGCCTTGGCTAACCTCTGTAAATTGTGATTAAGTTATTACTTTTGTGTATATATACATGTAACTTGCAATCATATTAACCAGACAGCATCAGGATGGGAGTTTGCCAGATAACCATTATTATGTATGATGAATGTAAGGGTTTGTAGGAAAGTCACATTTATTACAATTTGTATCTAGTAGGGTTTAGAATATTCTTTTCAAAATAACGATAGAAAATCTAATGTCAGATACCACGGCAACCAAGACCACAACATCAGCCTATGGTCAATGACACACTTGTGGAGATGAGTCCCCACTCAGCTAGGCACAGATGAGATCCTGTGTACCTACAGCCTATAGGTATTTAAGCAAGAGTCCCTGTGTATCATGTAAATGGGACCTGTTTGCATATGTTCATAATAAGAGAGAGATTAAAGACTAACATTTTCTTTGCACCGAGTACATTTATTTTTTGAAATTTATTTTTATCATTTAATTACTGCATATCACCTTTACTGCAATAATTCCTAACACAAGGCAAAATGAGTTTAAAGGGACACTTATATAGAAGCACAAGTGAAATGTCCATTGTCCCTGGTGTGAGGATAAACTAGCTTGTCCTTTTGATAGTACACGCCAGTTTATCCTCTGACCGACAGCTGCCATGCTTCCATAGAAAGCAGGCAGCCATCTGTTCAGCGACCAGCTCTCTCTCCCTTAACTAGGTCCCCCCTGCTGATCCCATGCAAAAACGAGGGTCTCTCTCTGCGCTAGCAGTGAGAGATCCTCTCATTCAGCAGTCAGAGCAGGCTGTGTGCAGCAACCAGGAACTGCTGTGTCTCCCATGTGAGACACAGCAGATAGTAAACCCGCGTGTATTTATTAAGATACACGTCGGGTTTACTTTCAAAGCGTGGGACTTGAAGGAAGCAAGGGTTAAACAGGTTGGAATGTCCCTTTACCAAATTGCTTTGCTTTGAGGAGATAATCACTAGACATGTGCAAAACTAAAATTTTCGTTTCGTTTTCGTCCATTCGGACGAAAATGTTATTTATTTCGTCTAAAACGAATTTCGTTCATTAGTGCATTCGTTTCAGACGAAATTCGTTCATTATTTTCGTTTCGTTAATTTTTTTCGTTCGTTTTATAGAATACAATGTAATACTATTGGCTTTCTATAAACCGAACGAGAGCCCCATTCATAAGAAATTCTTATGAATGGGGCTCTCGTTCGGTTCATAGAAAGGCAATAGTATTAATTGTATTCTATAAGCCGAAAGTCTATAAACCGAACGACTTTCGGTTTATAGACTTTCGGCTTATGGAATACATGTAATCCTATTGCTATTCTATAAACCGAACGACTTTCGGTTTATAGAATAGCCATAGGTTTACATGTATTACATAAGCCGAAAGTCTATAAACCGAAAGTCGTTCGGTTTATAGGCTGTCGGCATTTAACTAATAAGAGACAGAGTCTCCATTCATAAAATTATGAATGGAGACTTTGTCTCCGTGTAGTAAAATGCCGACAGCCTATAAACCGAACGTTCGGTTTATAGGCTGTGGGCATTTTACTACACGGAGACAAAGTCTCCATTCATAATTTTATGAATGGAGACTCTGTCTCCGTGTAGTAAAATGCCGACAGCCTATAAACCGAACGTTCGGTTTATAGGCTGTCGGCTTATGGAATACATGTATTCCTATTGCTATTCTATAAACCGAACGACTTTCGGTTTATAGAATAGCCATAGGTTTACATGTATTACATAAGCCGAAAGTCTATAAACCGAAAGTCGTTCGGTTTATAGGCTGTCGGCATTTAACTAATAAGAGACAGAGTCTCCATTCATAAAATTATGAATGGAGACTTTGTCTCCGTGTAGTAAAATGCCGAAAGCCTATAAACCGAACGATCCGTTTATAGACTTTCGGCTTATATAATACATGTAATCCTATGGCTATTCTATAAACCGAACGTTCGGTTTATAGAATAGCAATAGGAATACATGTATTCCATAAGCCGACAGCCTATAAACCGAACGTTCGGTTTATAGGCTGTGGGCATTTTACTACACGGAGACAAAGTCTCCATTCATAATTTTATGAATGGAGACTCTGTCTCCGTATAGTTAAATGCCGGCTTTTAACTATACGGAGACAAAGTCTCCATTTATAATTTTATGAATGGAGACTCTGTCTCCGTATAGTTAAATGCCGGTGTTCTGACAAATTTCTGGAGCAAATTCTCCTGCGCAATCGCAGGAGAATTTGCTCACTGCGCATGCGCATAAAGTTACAGCTGATAACTCAGCTGTAACTTTGTGACCACCGCGCATGCGCCAGCTGCGCAACCCACCTCCCGCCCCCTCACACCCCCTGCACACCCCTTCTTACCAGATCATCGACCACAGCGATACACAGCGCATGCGCACGCCTATCCAGCCGTTTGGGAATGTGCGCGTCCGTTGTTGTGTTCTTAAGGTGGTAAGTAACATGGGGAGTGCATCAATAATACAGCAGGAGGATCACAAATCCCATCAAGATGAGGCAGCCCTCACCAGGATGCTTGCCCCCTTATGTCCCGACGCCCCGTGTTACTTACCACCTTAAGAACACAACAACGGACGCGCGCATTCCCAAACGGCTGGATAGGCGTGCGCATGCGCTGTGTATCGCTGTGGTCGATGATCTGGTAAGAAGGGGTGTGCGGCGGGTGTGAGGGGGGCGGGAGGTGGGTTGCGCAGCTGTCTCATGCACGGTGGTCACAAAGTTACAGCTGAGTTATCAGCTGTAACTTTATGCGCATGCGCAGTGAGCAAATTCTCCTGCGATTGCGCAGGAGAATTTGCTCCAGAAATTTGTCAGAACACCGGCTTTTAACTATACGGAGACAAAGTCTCCATTTATAATTTTATGAATGGAGACTCTGTCTCCGTATAGTTAAATGCCCACAGCCTATAAACCGAACGTTCGGTTTATAGGCTGTCGGCTTTTAACTATACGTTTGTCTCCATTCATAAATTTATGAATGGAGACTCTGTCTCCGTATAGTTAAATGCTATTGTATTCTATAAACCGACTCTATTTCGGCTTATAGAATGCAATAGTACTACGAATGGACGAATGAACGAATGATTTTCCTTTATTAACCATTCGTTCATTCGGCTTTAGTTAGCTTAGCATTTTCGTTCTTCGTTTTTCGGGCGAATGGACGAAAATGCAATTTTCGGACGAAAATGCATTAGTCCGAAAACGAATGCACATGTCTAGTATATATTCACATGTAAATTGCTTTTTTAATAAAAAATTATGATATAAATAAAATCTTGTTTTTATTTCCTTTTATGTGACAAAGCTGCCTCTCTCTTTCCCTTGCCCCCAGATTTGTCGCTCTCCCCCCCTTAGTGTTGTCTCTCTCTCACCCTCCCTTTGGCTCCCCCCTCGCTCCCCTTGTGTCTGTCTCTTCCCCCCTTCCCTCCCCTTGTTTCTCTCTGCCCCCCCCCCTTGTTATTCTGTCCCCCCCTCACCTGTTTCTTGCTCCCTGGTGGCTAGTGGGGGCAGCCGGGGGATGTATGCACTATACATAATAGACGGAAGTGTCGGGCAGCATGGAGGTTGTCTGCACGATTCGTGCAGACATCCCCCAGCTGCCCGATTCTCCCTGGTGGCTAGCGAGGCAGCGGTGGATGTCTGCGCGATGAGCGAGACCTCCCCTGCTGCCGCCCGGAACGACAGCCAGGACTTTTATGAGGAAGCCGGAAGTACCCAGCTTCATCATAGAAGTCCCGGCGGTCATGCCGGGCGGCAGCAGGAGAGGTCTCGCTCATCGCGCAGACATCCTCCGCTCCCTCGCTAGCCACCAGGGAGAATCGGGCAGCTGGGGGATGTCTGCACGAATCGTGCAGACAACCTCCATGCTGCCCGACACTTCCGTCTATTATGTATAGTGCATACATCCCCCGGCTGCCCCCACTAGCCACCAGGGAGCAAGAAACAGGTGAGGGGGGGACAGAATAACAAGGGGGGGGGGCAGAGAGAAACAAGGGGAGGGAAGGGGGGAAGAGACAGACACAAGGGGAGCGAGGGGGGAGCCAAAGGGAGGGTGAGAGAGAGACAACACTAAGGGGGGGAGAGCGACAAATCTGGGGGCAAGGGAAAGAGAGAGGCAGCATTGTCACATAAAAGGAAATAAAAACAAGATTTTTTTATATCATAATTTTTTATTTAAAAAGCAATTTACATGTGAATATATACTAGACATGTGCATTCGTTTTCGGACGAATGCATTTTCGTCCGAAAATTGCATTTTCGTCCATTCGCCCGAAAAACGAAGAACGAAAATGCTAAGCTAACTAAAGCCGGATGAACGAATGGTTAATAAAGGAAAATCATTCGTTCATTCGTCCATTCGTAGTACTATTGCATTCTATAAGCCGAAATAGAGTCGGTTTATAGAATACAATAGCATTTAACTATACGGAGACAGAGTCTCCATTCATAAAATTATGAATGGAGACTTTGTCTCCGTATAGTTAAATGCCCACAGCCTATAAACCGAACGTTCGGTTTATAGGCTGTGGGCATTTAACTATACGGAGACAGAGTCTCCATTCATAAAATTATAAATGGAGACTTTGTCTCCGTATAGTTAAAAGCCGGCATTTAACTATACGGAGACAGAGTCTCCATTCATAAAATTATGAATGGAGACTTTGTCTCCGTGTAGTAAAATGCCCACAGCCTATAAACCGAACGTTCGGTTTATAGGCTGTCGGCTTATGGAATACATGTATTCCTATTGCTATTCTATAAACCGAACTTTCGGTTTATAGAATAGCCATAGGATTACATGTATTACATAAGCCGAAAGTCTATAAACCGATCGTTCGGTTTATAGACTTTCGGCATTTTACTACACGGAGACAAAGTCTCCATTCATAATTTTATGAATGGAGACTCTGTCTCTGTATAGTTAAATGCCGACAGCCTATAAACCGAACGACTTTCGGTTTATAGACTTTCGGCTTATGTACTACATGTAATCCTATGGCTATTCTATAAACCGAAAGTCGTTCGGTTTATAGTTTAGCAATAGCATTACATGTATTCTATAAACCGAACGTCGTTCGTTTTAAAGACTTTCGGCTTATAGAATACTATTGGCTTTCTATAAACCGAACTAGAGTCGAGTCCCCATTCATAAGAAATTCTTATGAATGAGGAGGGACTCTAGTTAGGTTTATAGAATGCCAATAGTATTCTATAAGCCGAAAGTCTTTAAAACGAACGACGTTCGGTTTATAGAATGCATGTAATGTTATTGCTGTTCTATAAGCCGAATGTCTTTTGGCTTATAGAACAGCAATAGCATTACATGTATTCTATAAACCGAACGTCGTTTGTTTTAAAGACTTTCGGCTTATAGAATACATGCTGCTATTGGCTTTCTATAAACCGAAAGAGTCCCCATTCATACGAATAGGTCAATTGACCTATTCGTATGAATGGGAACTCAATTTCGGTTTATAGGAAGCTAATAGCATTACATGCATTCCATAAACCGAAAGTCATTCATGTCGGTTTATGGAATGTAGTACAATGCTATTGGTATTGTAAACCGACTCTATTTCGGTTTAGAATGCCAATAGCACGAATGGACGAATGGACGAATGAACGAATGATTTTCGTTTATTAACCATTCGTTCATTCGGATTTTGTTAGTTAAAATTTTCGTTATTCGTTTTTCGGACGAATGGACGAAAATGCTATTTTCGTCCGAAAATGCATTCGTCCGAAAACGAATGCACATGTCTAATAATCACTTGACTATTTCGACACAACAATGTTGCTTTCTCTATGAACTATGAATGTTTCAAAATCCCCAGCTGTAGCAAGAGGTACATTTGCATCTGAAAGGGTGATTGCGTTTTTTCACAGGATGTAATTTGCAGGCCTTTGAGATGCTAATGTGCCTGTAAACTGCAAGTTCACTGACAAGGTCACTTCACTAGAGGGTGAGGAAATTCTCTGTAGCAAAGCAGTATTTCTTAAAATGGCAGGTGATTGATATGGGTGCTTAAAGGGACACTATACTTGTTTCTTTAGATGCGTATCTTTTTAGTTATTACATAATACATAAAATTAAAAGTCATCAGGTTTCTTGGCAGTGTTTCCATTTTGACAGGAGCAAGAACACTTAATAATGTAATATCTAATGAGTGAGTTATTTGGATTATAAAATAAATGCACTGGTTCCTGCCACTAGAAAAGAGATTAAAAAAGAACACATGGGGGAACAAACACCTGAAAAGGAGTCAGCCGGTTAGTCATAATAGACGGAAGTTTTGGGCAGCATGGAGGATGTCTGCATGATCCCCTGGCTGTCTCTGTCTCTCCCCCCCTCCCCTTGTCTGTCTCTCCCCCTCCCTCCCCTTGTCTCTGTCTCTCCCCCCCTCCCCTTGTCTGTCTCTCCCCGCTCCCTCCCATTGTCTCTGTCTCCCCCTCTCCCTCCCCTCCCCTTGTTTCTTTCCCTGGTGGCTAGTGGGGGCAGCCGGGGGATGTCTGCACAATACGTGCAAACATCCTACATGCTGCCCGACACTTCTGTCCATTATGACGGACAGCAGGTCCGTCATAATAGACGGAAGTGTCAGGCAGCATAGAGGATGTCTGCGAGTATTGTGCAGACATCCCTGGGCTGCCCGATTCTCCTGGTGGCTAGTGGGGCAGATGGAGGATGTCTGCACGATATACGCAGACATCCTCCGCTGCTGCCGGCACTTCCGCCGGGACTTTTATGATGAAGCCGGAAGGACCCGGCTTCATCATAGAAGTCCCAGTGGTCGTGCAGGGCTGCAGGGGAGGATGTCTGTTAGCCAGGGGGATCCAGGTCCCTTGCAGCTCTGCGGGGGACCTGTATCCCAGTTTTATCATCTGAACTCGATTTAAGGTCAGATTATAAAACGACCTTGAATATAAGAAAAACTTTGTCTTATATTCGTGCAAATACAGTAATTACAATTACATAATTGTGGTGCAATTTACATCTCTGAAGTTCTGAATTAAATATTTTTCTCTTTTTTGTCTTATTTATTTGTAGTTTATTTATTGCGGACACCCATTTTTTGCATTGGTGCTAATTGGAGTAGCCAAACCACATACTCTTATACCTTTTACATGATGCATTACTGATCTAAAAAAAATTAACTATAGGTCAAACTGCTTCTATAAGAAATGCCATAGCAAGTGCTTCAAACACAATCCAGTATTAAAAAAAAAATTCTTCCTTTAGTCAAAAAGTATACATCACATTGTGTTATAACAGATCTGGTGAAAATCATTTACTACTATTACTGGAAGGTTTTAATGCTAATTATCCGTTGCCTTATTATGTATTTAAAACGAATGGAATTTTCTTACCCAAATTAAATTTAGTATTATAGGAAACAAATTAAACAGGTTCATTCTCACTACACTGGTGGGTTTGTATTAGTCCATTCAGTTCGGCTTCAGTTCTTGTAACTGGTTCTCTGTTTTTGGACAAATTTCCCTCTAAATGCTAGTAAAAGCAGGCATCTGTATTGATGGTCAGATCTCTGGTTGGTTTGTGTAGTTAACTATTCTTTATTTTCCTGCTGGAGACATAAAAATGCCCTCAAACAATAAATAAAAATGCCTCTTGATCCCAGCACCACTAGACACATCATCAGCCGAGCATGATGTCATTGAACTATACATTTACAGTTGCCTGCTTTTCTGTTGGGTAGAAAAATGAAACATCATTAGGGTCCTGGTTCTGAACTAAACATTTTTGACCATTAAAAAAAGGTATATTTCAATTTCTAAGTGAGATCCTTTTCTGTACATGGCAACTTTGTAATTATCATTTACTGCCCCTTTAAGTACATCCCACTTAAGCAAGAGACTTTAGACTAGAGCCTATTCCATTTGTGAGGAGCAGAAAGATGATCCTGAAAGCTCCTCACAACATCAACAAAACAAAAGGGGGAAAAAAGAAATCAAATGTCAGCTAGATCTTATTTCATGTTGTTTATTTCAGCTATTCTACTCATGTCAGTTCATTTGCGCTTGCCAAGAGATGATTTACACAGAAGAGTTCTCATTCTATTGGTATATGCCATGCATGCTGGTAAAGTGCCAGGATTTCCATGGGACTTTGTGAGAATTACAAGAGGCACATGGAAGCTTTAATCAGGTCATTGGACATTGGAATTCACAATTCACATACTCTTTCAATATGTACAAAACAGCTTCTGTCTGTATAGCTAAACAATTCTGCAGTAAATAACCCCACATCCATTGAGTTTATTAAGGACTATGCAATCACTCTTTTCATGTGTTGTAGACTAGTGGTTCTAAACTGTGGTCCAAGGATAGTGATAATCGTTCCTAGGTGTTAGAGCAAGGAGGTGGTATTAGGGTATGTGTTTTATTTTTAACCCAAGTGCAAGCTTCTGTATTCATTTAGGATATAATTCTGTCTACATTTCATGTAATTGACAATGCGTCGAGAAGGGAGTCCACGGCCTATCAAAATGAATGCCCAGGCCATTTAAAATGTTATGGCCCCTCTCCTGTCTTTGTACCTTTTACACAACTGACTTTTCCTCAAACGATCCAACCGGATAAACTATATATATATATATATATATGTTTAAATGCTTGTAAGAACCACACCCGAGTGTCAATTTATGTCAAGCCGTTTGTCTAGGACCCAAATAAACAGACACAATGCTCCCCCCCGACAATATCTCCCACTCGTCCCACCTACCCTCACAAGCATGTTATACCGGTCTACTGTAATATGGAGGGTGCTTGGGAGCAGTTGGTCAATATGCCAGTAATATTTTGCCCCGCAATATACCATTCTTTTGCCATTTAATATGCCAGTATTTGCCCCTCAATGTGCCATTTAATATGCCAAAATTTTGCCCCTCAATATGCCATTCTTTTGCCAATTAATATGCCAGTATTTTGCCCCTCAATGTGACATTTAATATGCCAGTATTTTGCCCCTTAATATGCCATTCTTTTGCCAATTAATATGCCAGGAATTTGCCAATTAATATGCCAGGATTTTGTCCCTGAATATGCCAGGATTTTGACACTCAATATGCCAGGTTTTAACCATTTAATATGCCAGGATTTTGCCCCTCAATATGCCAGGATTTGGCCCCTCAATATGCCAATTAATATGCCAGGATTTTGCCAATTAATATGCCAGGATTATGCCAATTAATGTGCCAGGATTATGCCAATTAATATGCCAGGATTTTGTCACTCAATATGTCAGGATTATGCCAATTAATATGTCAGTATTTTGTCACTCAATATGTCAGGATTATGCCAATTAATATGCCATAAATGTGCCAATTAATATGCCAGAAATGTGCCAATTAATATGCCAGGATTATGCCAGTTAATATGTCAGGGTTATGCCAATTAATATGTCAGGGTTATGCCAATTAATATGTCAGGGTTTTGTCTCTCAGTATGTCAAGGTTATGCCGATTAATATGTCAGGATTATGCCAATTAATATGTCAGGGTTATGCCAATTAATATGTCAGGATTATGCCAATTAATATGTCAGGGTTATGCCAATTAATATGTCAGGATTTTGTCTCTCAATATGTCAGGGTTATGCCAATTAATATGCCAGGATTTTGTCACTCAGTATGTCAGTGTTATGCCAATTAATATGTCAGGGTTATGCCAATTAATATGTCAGGATTATGCCATTTAATATGTCAGGGTTATGCCAATTAATATGTCAGGATTTTGTCTCTCAATATGTCAGGGTTATGCCAATTAATATGTCAGGTTATGCCAATTAATATGTCAGGATTTTGTCACTTAAAATGTCAGGGTTATGCCAATTAATATGTCAGGGTTATGCCAATTAATATGCCAGGATTTTGTCACTCAATATGTCAGGGTTATGCCAATTAATATGTCAGGGTTATGCCAATTAATATGTCAGCATTTTGTCACTCAATATGTCAGGGTTATGTCATTTAATATGCCAGGGTTATGCCCCTCAGTATGCTCATTATGTACAACCGTCCTCCCCCCGTTCCCCAGTTCTTACCTCCTTCCTGCTCTGTCTGTCTCCCGTGCTCTGCCAGTCCGTGGCTGTGAGGGAAGCGTTGTGCGCTCCCCTCCAGCCACGCGGATCCTCCGGTCCAATTTTTTTAAAACAAACTTTATTGAAGCTGCGCGGCTGGAGGGGAGCGCACAATGCTTCCCTCACAGCCGCGGACCGGCTAAATGGAGAATTATTATTATTTTTTTTTACATGGCGTGACCTGGGCCCGCCGGACCCCTGGACGCCAGTATCGCCCGTCACCCCCTGATGGCGGGCCTGCTCCTGGGTATACTTACCTTAAATAAAATGTACTGCCCAGACAACTGCCAATTATAAACTCTGCTGGGCATTGACAAAACATATAGAATAGTTATATATATTTCAATGATTATTAGAAAAAATATGTCTTTAAATGTTTAATGTTTTTACTTATATAAATATAATTACCATATTTGCTCAAATATAAGTCGACCCTGATTATAAGACGACCCCCAAACTATGGATATTCCTTTAGGAAAAAACTAAAAGCCTGAATATAAGACTACCCTAGGTAAAAAGTTTAACTTGTATATATACACATGTAAATTGCTTTTTCATATTTAATAAAAACTTCCTTACCTTTTTTGTGCCAATGTTGCCCCTACCCTCCAGACTTACCCAATGTTCCCCCCAACGGTGTCTGTCTTTCTTGCCCACCCTCCCCCCAATGTTGTCTGTCTCTCTCCCCCCAATGTTGTCTGTCTCTCCACCCCTCCCTCCCCCCCAAGTTGTCTGGCTCTCTCCCCCACCCTCCCCCCAATATTGTCTGTCTCTCCACCCCCCTCCCCCCAGCGTTGTCTGTCTCTCTCCCCTCCCCCCAGTGTTGTCTGTGTCTCTCCCCCACACTCCCCCCAATGTTGTCTGTGTCTCTCCCCCCCTCTCTCCCCCGAACATAGCCTCCCTGGTGGCGACTGGGGGCAGCCGGAGGATGTATGCACGATACGCGCAGACATCCTCCGCTGCTGCCCGGCACTTCCGCCGGGACTTTTATGATGAAGCCGGAAGAAGTCCCGGTGGTCGATTTGAGGTCAGATTATAATTGCTCCGAAACAAACTTGTCTTATATTTGAGCAAATACGGTATAGTAATCTCTCCCCGTGCTGCGTGAAAACTGATCCAGCATGCAGGAAATGGATGTGAGGTAACTTCCTGTATGCATGCTCAGCATGCAGGGAGACAGCTCTCCATTTTAAAGGGGCAGACATTCAAGTGCCACTGGACATGAAGACATTTCCCTCTCTGTTACTTATGAGCCTTGGGCATGTGCCTGCTATTAAAGCGGCCCTGCCCCAGATACACAAAGTGCCACAGGGTTTAGCAACATACCAAAGTAAAAATAACAGTAGTGATTTTTATGACACCTTTCTCTCTGTAAAACTCAAAGAACCTTGGAAACAGGCACATAAGCAAGTAAAGCCAAGAGTTGCAGTTAAATGCACTGAACAAAATCCTTACAAAAGACTCACTGCTTGTGCTCCATTCAAAACTTATTCTGCCCAAGAACTTGCAAAAGCAAATAAACAAGGGAGTGCAAGGGAGGGCTGACAACTTTTGGCCCAGGGGGGCAAACATACAAAATAGTGTTCCATGCTGCATCATCATCAGCTCACCTGTTGTCATCATCAGAGACAGACAGGCAAGATAGATATGCTGACAGCTAAGGTACAGAGACTGCCCGATGGACAAGACAAATAGATAAAAAGTGAAAAGTGGCACAGCCCCATCCCACTGAGGCAGGTTAGTGCAGTTCGGGCACTCTGTCTCTCTTGCCAGCTCTGAGCAGAAAGTGTCAGTTGCATGATCAGCGCCATCATTAGTGTGCTTGTGCATCAGTTGTACTGTGCCCAGTCAGTAATGGGGGAGGAGATTAGCATCTGAAAGTGTGTTTGGCATCACAGACACCCCGTCATACACCCCCCCTCCCAGACAGCTTGTCAGTGCTGTCCCACACCATTTACCTCTGTGCTGTGTGAAGACTGATCCAGCATACAGGAAATGGATGTGAGGTCACTTCCTGCTCACTGGATGAGTCTGACAGTGTGGTAGAGAACATCTTATCGGATGGTCTTTCCTCTCTCTCCATTCTGCTAATCGAGAGGGACAGATGCATGGTCAGCTGGCCAGAACCACTAAGAACCACATCCCCAACATGTTGCCAAAAAGCCTCTCTCTGCCACTTACCTGCAGGAGTGGTGTGTCTCTCCCTGCGCTGTGTGAAGACTGATCCAACATGCAGGACGTGGGTGTGAGGTCGAGAGAATTTTCCCAACTCAACTACTTTGGCCTTAAGTTTGAAATTCCCTACAAAGCTCTCTTTTAGGAATAAAACTGTAAATGTTTCAACCTCTGTGAACATTATCATGATTAAAAGGGCCTGATAATCAGTAAAGCAGTGTAGTGGATATTGTTTTAAGATATTCATGGCAACCTGGCCATCAAACCAGAGTCTCAGTCAAATCCCTGCCAGTTCCCAGACATGCAAATCACAATGTGAACTGAGAACAATAGCAACGAAAGGAGAAAAACAGGTTTTCTATCAATGAATTCAGAATTACAAGGACTGATCCACAGCAACGCTGTTACCGGAACGTGAATACTGTGATGAAAATGTGATATAGCCATAATAAACTTAGGCAAATCTTCATTTCATTCAAGGGATACTAGAAACAGTTTCACTCTGCTATTTAACTATAAGCACATCATGGTAAAATATTTTTACAGTAATATGGATATCAGATTTCATAACGTTATAAACAAAATATGATTTGTGGATTTAGTAAATGCTTAGATCTCCTTATTTCATTCTAGCTAAGAACCTTGCACAGGTTTTAAAATGGAGTTCAATGAGTCGTGTGTAGACCCATTCACTCTTCAAAAGGATCTTAATGAAAAGATTAATGTTTACAGCAAGTAGTCAGAGAATATTTCAAAATATCTAGCATGTTATAAAATACACATTCATGAAGTTACAAACGTAAGTTTGACACCTATATTTTCCAAAGATGTTTTCAAAATAATCATTACTGGAATAGGATAATAAAAAAACATATGGTAGTGTCTCTTAAAGCCTGAAGCAATTTAATTTACACATTTTTTGAAAGACAACAAAGAAAAAGTGAATGGGTTTTATTATTGATGTATGTGAAGTATATAAATCCTCATTTTCATATAGACTGTTATTCGTATGTTAAAAAAATAATAATTACGAGGTCAAATCTACTATTGCTTGAACTAATTGCATATGGCCATATATTACATATAGATATATAGGGGGTATGTATAAATGCAGACTATGTCTATATGACTATGTTTAGTGACTATGTCGCTAAAGGATTATTATATATTGCAGCATTGTTTTTCAATGCCATCAGTAGAGTGGACCTAGGTCTGTGTGTGATATCACACAGCATTGTGTAACTCCATCCCCTTTAGAAGACCTCTGGCTCCAAGTGCAAATGGAGGGAAGCCCAGGGGTAAGAACAGGCAAGGTAGCCTGTCACAAAGCTGCTGGTGCCTTCTTCCTCCTCTTATTGGAGCTGTGGAAGGGGGGATTGGCCATCACAGAAGAAATGTGGAAGAAAGAAGGCACTGAATTATAGAAAAATATATACAATAAATATAATGTAGCAAATATTGTAATTAGTGATAAAAATATTATAAAATGCTGCAGACACTAGTGCTGTCACCAAAATCACGAGTATGACTATTTTTGAACCCAAAAATATTCAAAAGAGGGAGGAGGAGAGACAGACTCCATGGGGGCGTGATGAAGTCTTGTGAGATGAAACACGTCGTGCACTTGCTATTGGACAGCTGAGGGAGGCGTATCTGGAACTAACCCTGCACGGAGTTCTCCAGAGTACGCCAGCACAAACCCATTTTTACATACATGCTTTGGGTGGATGCTCACGCAAGTTGAATATATTTACTCTTAAAGTTGTTTTTATAATTGTTTTATATAAGCCTAACCAATGGGGAGGGGGTGCAATAAATCTACTTTTATCATTTGATACACTATGGTCTGCCTCTCCTATTCCCTTCACAGTACTATTGTTTTCTAATCATATCGGGTGATGAGTTGAATGCCCTTGGATGAATCTGTTAGGCCTCACAGCCTGCCTATACTTTAAGCCAGTAAATAGGCTCTATTCCACATGAGTGAAAGGAGTCAGGAGATCCAAAAGTAGTAGTGCTCTGACTTCTCCCCTCTCCCCTTAGATAATAGCCCTCCACTGGTCTAGCCAGCACCGGAGTGGGAGGATGGTTCTGCCTCCTCACTTCCCTCCCCTCCCCTCCGTGTTCTCCAATAGGATCATGCGACCGGGTCTGAAGCCACGAGCCCTGCCGCCGGTCGGACACTGGCACTCGCGAGGCACGAGGAGTGCCAAACTTGAGGCCGGCGATGCGGCTTATACCGCAGTCGCTCAGCCACCCAACGAGAGGCAGAGAAGTGGGAGCAGGAGACCCAAGAAGTGGCGAGGTAAGTCTGGAGTCTGACACACTGTTATGGATCAATGCCAATAGACCTCCATCAGGCAAGCCATGCAATCCCCTGCTCTGATTGGCACTGTGCACCAGTGCTGTATTTACCGCGAGGCATCCTAGGCGGATGACTAGGGCAGCAAATTTTAAAAAACGCACTTGCACTTGCCTTGAGACGGAGGTGAGAAGAGATCGGTAGATCCCCCCTCACCTTTCCTCTGCTTGTCAGCAGGATGCACTGGGAGCCAAACAGGCAGCACAGAGAAACCTCCGTGCTGCCTGTTCGGCTTCCCGTGCAGTGTGACAGGGAAGTGCTGACAGGACACGTGACCAGCGCTCTGATGTCAGGCGCGTGCCGGTCACGTGCCCTCTCTGCACAACCGCTGGGGAGCCGAACAGGCAGCATGGAAGACACCATGCTGCCTGCCACTAGCCACCAAGGAAAAATGGTAAGTGCTGGGGAGATGGGGGGATGTATTGGGAAAATTGGCAGGGGCTTATTAATGGCAAATAACACTGGCATACTATTGGGCAAATTAGCAGGGGCATATTAAATGGCAAATAATAGTGAATATTATTGGGCACATTAGCAGGGGCATACTAAATGGCAAATAACACTGGCATATTATTGTGCAAATTGGCTGGGGCTTATTATTGGCAAATAACACTGGCATATTATTGGGCAAATTGGCTGGGGCATATTAAATGGTAAATAACACTGGCATATTATTGGGCAAATTGGCTGGGGCATATAAAATGGCAAATAACACTGGAATGTTATTGGGCAAATTAGCAGGGGCATATTAAATGGCAAATAACACTGGCATATTATTGGGCAAATTGGCTGGGGCATATTAAATGGCAAATAACACTGGCATGTTATTGGGCAAATTAGCAGGGGCGTATTAAATGACAAATAATACTGGCATATTATTGGGCAAATTGGCTATAGCTTATTAATGGCAAATAATACTGGCATATTATTGGGCAAATTGGCAGGGGCATATTAATGGCAAATAATACTGGCATATTATTGGGCAAATTGGCTGGGGAATATTAATGGCAAATAATACTGGAATAATATTGGGAAAATTGGCAGGGGCAGATTAAATGGCAAATACTGGCATATTATTTGGCAAATTGGCTGTGACTTATTAATGGCAAATAATACTGGCATATTATTGGGCAAATTGGCTGGGTTATATTGATGGCAAATATTATTGGCAATGTGTATGTAATGGGGATATGGAGGCATGTAAATGGGGTGATGGGGCATGTCCTTGGTGTGCAATGTGGGTTATGGGTCATGTCATGGGTGTGCATCGTGGGTAGGGGGGGGTACCAAAATTTTGTCTGCCTAGCAGTGGCGTACTAAGGGGGGGGGGGGGCGTGTCCTCAGACTGCACGGAGGAGGCATCCGTCCGGAAGCACAGAGCAGCAGCTACTCGGTAAGTAATGGGGAAGGGGGGGGGAGGAGGGTGGCTTAAAACGAGCACTTTATTACTGGGCTCTGACTGGCACTATATTACTGGGCTCTGACTGGCACAATATTACTGGGCTCTGACTGGCATAATATCACTGTGTTCTGACTGGCATAATATTACTGGGCTCTGACTGGCACAATATTACTGGGCTCTGACTGGCATAATATTACTGGGCTCTGACTGGCATAATATTACTGGGTTCTGACTGGCACAATATTACTGGTATCTGTGTGGCACAATATTACTGGGCCCTGACTGGCATACTATTACTGGGCCCTGACTGGCACATTATTACTGGGCTCTGAGTGGCACAATATTACTGGGCTCTGAGTGGCACAATATTACTGGGTTCTGACTGGCATAATATTACTGGGCTCTGACTGGCACAATATTACTGGGCTCTGACTGGCATAATATTACTGGGTTCTGACTGGCATAATATTACTGGGCTCTGACTGGCACAATATTACTGGGCTCTGACTGGCATAATATTACTGGGTTCTGACTGGCACAATATTACTGGTATCTGAGTGGCACAATATTACTGGGCCCTGACTGGCACAATATTACTGGGCTCTGAGTGGCACAATATTACTGGGCTCTGAGTGGCACAATATTACTGGTATCTGACTGGCACAATATTACTGGGCTCTGACTGGCACAATATTACTGGGTTCTGACTGGCACAATATTACTGGGCTCTGAGTGGCACAATATTACTGGGCTCTGACTGGCACAATATTACTGGGCTTTGACTGGCACAATATTCCTGGGCTCTGACTGGCACACTATTCCTGGTATCTGACTGGCACAATATTCCTGGTATCTGACTGGCACAATATTCCTTGTATCTGACTGGCATAATATTACTGGGCTCTGACTGGCACACTATTACTGGGCTCTGACTGGCACACTATTACTGGGCTCTGACTGGCACAATATTACTGGGTTCTGACTGGCACAATATTACTGGGCTCTGAGTGGCACAATATTACTGGGCTCTGACTGGCACAATATTACTGGGCCTTGACTGGCACAATATTCCTGGGCTCTGACTGGCACAATATTCCTGGTATCTGACTGGCACAATATTCCTGGTATCTGACTGGCACAATATTCCTGGTATCTGACTGGCACACTATTACTGGGCTCTGAGTGGCACAATATTACTGGTATCTGACTGTCTGACTGGCACAATATTACTGGGCTCTGAATGGCACACTATTCCTGGTATCTGACTAGCACAATATTACTGGGCTCTGAGTGGCACAATATTACTGGTATCTGAATGGCACAATATTACTGGTATCTGACTGGCACAATATTACTGGGTTCTAAGTGGCACAATATTCCTTGTATCTATAATTGTACAATTTTCAAACATTGAAAAAATTGTGGGTGTTTTCTTACAATTTTTAAGGGGGGGGTGCCACACTCAAGCTCCGCCCCGGGTGCCAAATGCTCTAGGTACGCCCCTAGGTACAAAACAAGATACACCACTGGGTAAAATACTGCCCGGGTGCCTGCCTCCAGCATCAAATTAATAAGAATCATATTTCCATTATTATTCATGTTTTTTTTCGATTTTAAATAACAACATATCTGCCTAGTTACACCTGCAGAGCATCACCTTCAAGTGATTTGTACATTCAACATAACACAGAAAAAATGCATTTTTTCAATATTTCTGATCTTTTAAAAGACACATTGAATGCCAAAGGCAGATTTCATCTATTTTCCAGTGTTACTGGAAGTATTAAAGGCATGTCACAAATTAAGTTAAAAATATCATTTCTATAAACATTATGGTCTATACTTGAAACAATATGCTGAATCAGCTCAAATTACAATTACTGCTGTAAATTTTATCACTTACTGTAAGAGCACTGCTATAAAATGTAAACTCTGTCACCCATTGTAACATTTATTATGCAAGACTCCTATTTAGAATGAATTTATTGAAGAAAATTTTATTTTCTTCCTCCAAATAAGGTATAACACATGAAGGCCATCCAGTCATCAAGATAATTTCACAATTTATATGACTCTTCTAATTATACACTTCTTGCATAAGGGCAAGCCTGTCCATCAGTGGCATCGTTAGGGGTGGGCTACTGGGGCTATAGCCCCGAATCTCCGGTGCATAGCCCCAAATGGAGACTTCGGGGCTAAAGTATACTACTTTAGCCCCAAGACTACAGGGCTATCATTGTAAAAAAAAAAAACATTTCCCCCACTGAGCTTTCCTCCTTCCTGGCCATGGTCCCAGAATCGGAGGTTTAAGCTCCCGCGGGGGTGAGGGCCAATCTGGAGGAGAGGCGCTGCTATAGGGAGCTCTCTCCCTAGCACCTCCTCCTCAAGGTGCAGCCGACAGGTGAGTACATGCAGTGACCACACCTCCTGGCCATACTGAGCACAGTGCGATGGGTGCAAGCTCCGACCCCATCGTGCTGTGAGATTGGCTGCTCACCAGATGTCAGATTACATCCGGCTGAACAAACTGGATGGTGGGGTTCTGCCATTCATGTCTTGCTCTTGTGTCTGCTGCTCCTCAAACCTGGGGATGTCACTGTCCTAGGTTACGTATCCAAAACTAAAAAGGCTCACCACTGACAACGCAGTTAGAACTCCCAGTATCACACAGTCCACCCTAGACTGCCTGCAATCGGTCTACTCCATTTAGCCCCAACACAGCCACATCACTGGGTCAGACCAGCAAGCACTAGAAACCATGTGTTGCTTTGAGGTGCACACCAGGCCCTGGTGTGCACAGGTGCGTGTGTGTGTCAGGGTGTCTGTGTGTGTGAGATTGAGAGGGAGATTGTGTGTGTGAGACAGAGAGAGAGTAGTGTGTGTGTGTGTGTGTGTGTGAGAGAGACAGAGTGTGTGTGTGAGAGTGACGAAGAGTGTGTGTGTGAAAGAGAGACAGAGTGTATGTGTGTGTGTGAGATGCAGTGTACGTGTGAGAGAGACGCAGTGTGTGTGCATGTGTAAGAGATAGAGTGTGTGTGACAGAGCTCATCTGTCCCCAGATCATTTAGAGACCTAGAAACGCCCCTGCTGTCCATAGAGACAAACCAAGGAATTGCCCATGGTGCCAACTTGCCAAGAGACAGGGAGGGCAGCTACAAGGCAATTTATTGAATAACACTGTAAGATCATACTATTTGATAAAGAAAACAAATAGATATCTGGAGTATTTAGCTTTTTTTTTTTTTTCTTTTCAAAGTGGGCCACCATAAATGTTTCTCCAAGAGTTTAAAACATCTTTGAGCACCAGAGTGACTTCCCACAACCGAAGAATTACCCTGGGGAAGAATGGCTTTCCGATGGGGAAATGGCACAAATAATTTACCTATAGGAAGGTGTATCTTGGGTGGAATGGTGCTCCCAGCCCCTCTAATACATTAAAAACCTCCAAATGTAGAACAGAAAAGATCCTTTGTTTTGGGACATGTGGAAAAAAAACTTTCTTATGTCTGAGTGGGGTCCAAGTTGAGGTCTGTCAGAGAGGTGACCAACACGCCCCAGGTCTCTTACTGCTCTAGAAGCATCAGATGGGAGGCAGTGTCAGAGGGAGGTATTCACTAAAAGGTGATAATGGTGAGTTTGCTTAGTGGGGAAAACTCACCATGTTTGTCCCTTTTTTCCAGTGTGATGTGATTAAGGCAATCTGCATAAATCACATTTTTAATATTTGACTCAAGCCCTCCCCACTGATTAGTCTGCATGTTTACTGCAGGTGCGGCAGTTCTGATTATATAGACCCTGTGGATATAAACTTTTGTTTCATGTAGTCACTTCCTGTGCTCTTACAATTGAATACATTGTGTGGACTCTGAGTGACCATGCACTTGTACACAGTAGGAGCTCTAAAAAGTGCAACACATTATCTGATGACATCACTAGAGAGATAGGATATTTCATTCATTTGAAAAAAAAGGAAATTACTTTTACTCAGCTAGTGTGGGCAGTCCTGGCTTCTTGCAAACTGCTGTAATTTCACAATTTTATAAGTATTCTATATTTTAAGCAATGCAGAATGTAAAACATGTATTTTAAAGTATTTTGAAAGCACATTAGTATACATTAGTATTTGGAAGAAGCATTCTCTGCACTAGACAGTCCTTTTTAACCACATTTCTGTATTCAAATAAACTACAGTTACGTTGTTTTGAAGTCGTTCTAGATTTATGGCCAGATGCATAGCCATAATAAAGTACTTTTGCAGATTATACTGCTCAGTTCAGTAGATTGTCATATATGAATTAGCTAAAAGTAGTGTACACGTGATGAAGTGCAAAAGGGATACCAGGAAACTATGTGAATGGGGATGTGAATGAAAATGCAAACATCAGTGTGAAAGCTAGGAATTATGACCCTGTAGTGGGAGGGAGCACAGAACATGCTGAAGATTTACTGGTAAGTTGTTTGTTCCAGCACATTAAACCAGGATACAAGTGAAGCAATAGGGGAATCCTTTCATATGGCAACATTTTGTTTATAGGGTTTAATCACTCTTTAACCGGCATGGACAATTGTCTAATAAGCACTGGCGTGTGCACAGCTGGATGGTACTGTGATTGTACCTGCAATTGGAAATGTGCTGCACACTTACATGATCCTTAAATAGGGTTGCCACCCAGCAGGTAAAAAAATTGGCTTGGTGCCAATAAGTCTATAGAGGCACCAGCAAAGCCGGTATTTTTTTGTAGAAAAGGTGGCAACCCTATCCTTAAATGATCATGAACAAAAAGGTGGTATGATTTTCTAGCAGATAAAACAGCTGTTATTAATCCTCAAAAATATTTTGGATCAGTATATGAATTTTAGTTGTAACCACCAATATCACAAAATATATCTCTTGCCACTTACCTCTGTCTTCTTTCTATATTTTCTATCAAATTATTAGGACTATAGGAGAGCTGTTTTTTTGTTTGTGTTCTAAGCCCAGATCTCTTGTGCCTCTTCAATCCCTTAAGCCTTGTCTTGCACAACTGATGGCATCCCTGCCTGCCTAACAGAATGTGTGGAGACTTAGCATTAGGCAGGCCTGGTTACCTAGCAACCAGGATCTGCTTGTGAAGTATAACATTATGTCACAAAGGGCATGTTCTTAGCATGACTAGGAAAGCTTTCCCCAGCTCTCTATTGAGAGGTGAAGCCCAGATCGCCAGATAGTAAGTTAATATTTATTTATAAAACTCCAACATCTACTATACCTTCCAACATGCCCCACCTGCAGAATTTGGACATTCCATGTAGGGTTGCCACCTGGCCGGTATTTTACCGGCAGGCCGGTAAAAAATTGGCGTCTGGACAATGTTAAGTCTATGGAGACAGTAGCAAGGCCGGTATTTTTCTGGAGAAAAGGTGGCAACCCTAATTCCATGGCCAAGAGTGAGACTCTTGTTAACAGAGGTAGTTCTATGGGGGTGCTGTACACGGAAATTTAGAAGGGGACACCAGTGTTAGCTATTTGCCTACTCTCCATAACTGTTTTCGATCAAGGAACGGTGGGGGAGCACTAAGCAAATGGGGGCACTAGGCAGCTGCTTAATTTGTTTAAATGGTATGGCCACCTCTGTTAACTGTAACAGTAATAGTTGGCTTTTATTTTTGAAGGGTTGGATGAATTAAAATTAAATGAACAATGTATATATCTATTTATAACGTGTTACTTTACTGTCTAGTATTTCTGGTATAGCTTTTGTTGCTGTGGATTTCATGTTGTTTTGTGGCCAGATAGTACCTTACATATTCTCTTTTTATGATTTCATATTCCAAGCAAAGTATCTGTGGCAAAGTCTGTGAACATGATTAAATTGTTTATTTTCTAGAGTATGGTGTTTGGGCTTCTCCAGACCATGAATTAATTTAAATAAACCAATAAAATTACTGAACATTTGGTGAGTACTGGTTTCCAAAGCAATACACTGGTTGGGTCCAATCCCAACAAACGATCCGGAAAAAAAACCAATGGTGATTATGTATACAATCGGCAAATGGGGAAATAGTGCGTCACATGCACGGGTCCTGCTCTTCTGGGGTACTCTTTTTTTTTTTTTTATAAATTCTTTTATTTCTTTGCATTTCATCATTATAAAAAGAACAAAACAAACATTTACATTTACATATTCAATATATAATTCAAGAAAAGAAGAGATGAAAAGAAGGAGGAAAAGGAGAGAAAAGAAATGAAAAAAAAAGAGAGGAAAAAAAATATATATGTAAGTTCTCATTTTCTATTAAATGCCTATTCCCAGCTCGACTTTATTATTGCATTTAATCCGTATATTGTAGCAGGCAAGGGATTCATAGTATAGTATTCGACTCGGATCGAACAAGAGAAAAAAAAAAAAAAAAAGGAAAGAAAGAAAGAATTATATAAATTCGAGTAGGATAGGACAGTTGACATTAATTACACACAATTACATTCACATACACAGGAGTGAGGTATAACACCGCCGGGTGCCCGGGTGGCCTCAGGTTCAGCCGCTTTAGTAGGTCATTTGGAGGATAGAGTAGAGACAGAGAGGTATGGACCGTAGTTTATTAATTCTCTCTTATTCGCCCCTTCTCTTATTGTCCCCCTCCATTTTCACCCCCCCCCCCCTGAAGGACACAGAGATCAATTGCAGGGACTCTCATCATCCGGTGGGAAATGGGTAAGCCAAGGTGACCATCTTTTTTTAAATTTTTCCATAGTGCCATCGTTATATGCGATATTTTGTTCCATTTTATATTGATATGTTATTTGATTCTTTATTTTTATCCATAACGGTTGTTTTTTATTGTTCCAATTTCTGGCGATGATCATCTTAGTGGCCATCATAATATGAATTAACAAATATTTTTTTTTGAAATGTCAGCATCGGTGGCACTATGTGAAGAAGGGCAACCTCTTTAGTATTTTCTAATTTTATTTCTAAAATTGTCTCCACTATCCCTATTACTTTTTCCCATATTTTCCGAATTACCAAACAATCCCACCATATGTGAGAGTGGTCGCCTTTACTTTGAGAACATCTCCAGCACATAGGGGAATTACTATTATCGATCTTATGCATAATTATTGGGACTCTATGCCATCTATAATTAATTTTTGTTTGCAGCTCAATTATATTTATGCATTTAATTGTTTTCTTAAGATCAGTTATAATAGAGTACCATTGATGCATCTCAAAAGTCTTGCCCATATCTATCTCCCACGAGGTCCATGCTTTTGGCTTTTTATCGTTTTTGTTTGTACCCAGTAGATTATATAGCCTCGGCATGAGCTTCTTTTTTGGGTTTTGATCAAATACCCTATCGATTTGACTTTTAATAGTGTTCACATTTCTTTTTAGTAACCCATTTTTTAGAAAAAAAATTGAATCTGAGATAAGTAAACAATTCCCTAGCGGGTAGTTCCAATTGTGCTTGAATTTGGGTGAAAGATTTTATGTGGTCGCCCTCCATTAGATCTGAGATGTTACTATGTTTGTTCCAATTTTTTAGGGACAGTTCGTCTATATTATATTCTAGGGCTTGGATTGTAATTGTGCGGGGGATTTTATGCGAGATCTTATATTTTTTCCTGAAGCACTTCCAGAAACCCAATAGGTCTTGAACAAAATCTGGGGTTTCTTGCTTAATGGGGTTTTTGTGAGCCCCCCAGTTTAGCCAGAGAATTAATGATAGATCTTTAACTCCTACTAAATTTGCTTCGATTTGGAACCATGGTTCAGATGATTCTGAGCTATCCTGCCATCTGTGTATATGGTATAATCTACTCGATTCATAGTGTTTTTACTGCCCTTGAATGTTTCATTGAGTTGATTTTACTAACCCTTGGCTTCTTACCATTCCAGATATAAGACATGAATAGTCTCTGAACCAACTGAAGCTTGTGTTTAGGGATTTTTAATGGCAGCATCCTGAATAGGTATATCCACTTCGGTAGCACGTAAGATCTGATAACATTTATTCTACCTAGCCATGAGATTTTGTTGAAACGCCAGGTTTCCGTTAGTTTAAGTTGGGTATCACTAAACAGCGCAGAGTAATTTTTTTCCATCATGTCCCTACAACATGTAGAGATTTGTATCCCCAGATGTATTAAGCCCTTTGCGGACCATTCCAGAGGGTATGTGTCCTTTATTATCTTTTTTGTGTCTTTTTCTACGTTCATCATAATTGCTCTTGTTTTAGAAAGGTTTAATTTGTAGTTTGATACTTTTGAATAAATATCCACTTCTTGTATAAAGGATTTCATCGATGTGACTGGATTAGTCATTGTAATGACTACGTCATCTGCATATAGCCACAACTTGTATTCTGAGTTTTTAATTTTTATTCCTGTGACTTTGTCATTCTGTCTTATCCTGGCAGCAAATGGCTCCAGGGTTAGAATATATAGAAGTGGTGCCAAAGGGGAACCCTGACGTGTACCGTTCCCCACCCTGAACCACCCTGACTCTATACCCCGTCCCACAGTCCTAGCCGTGGGGGCGGAGTATAGAGCCATTATCGCCGCATGGATGGGTCCCGTGAATCCGAACTTATCCAGTAATTCTGGGGTACTCTTGACCAACAGTGCACCCCATGTATGAAAAAAGGCACCTGAAAAGCAACAGAGAATCTCCACCTAAAATCTGTTTGGCTGATTTAGGAGTAATAATTTCAGAGGACTTGAAGGTAGGTAGGCAATGCAATAGAGCAGCAGGAAATGCTAGCAGAATGCTTGGTTGTATAGGGAGAGGTATTAGCAGTAGGAAGAGGGAGGTGCTCATGCCATTGTACAGAGCATTGGTGAGACCTCACTTGGAGTATTGTACGCAGTACTGGAGACCATATCTCCAGAAGGATATTGATACTTTGGAGAGAGATCAATGAAGGGCTAATAAACTGGTTCATGGGTTGAAGGATAACACTTACCAGGAAAGGTTAAAGCATCTTAACATGTATAGCTTGGAGGAAAGACGTAACAGGGGGGATATGATAGAAACATTTAAATACATAAAGGGAATCAACACAGTAAAGGAAGAGAGTATATTTAAAAGAAGAAAAACTACCACAACTAGAGGACATAGTCTTAAATTAGAGGGGCAACGATTTAAAAGTAATATCAGGAAGTATTACTTTACTGAGAGGGTAGTGGATGTATGGAATAGCCTGCCAGCAGAAGTGGTAGAGGTAAACACAGTCAAGCATTTTAAGCATGCGTGGGATAGACACAAGGCTATCCTAGCTATAAGACCGGGAATGGGGGACTAATAAAAGTACTCAAAAAAAATTGGGCAGACTAGATGGACCGAATGGTTCTTATCTGCCGACACATTCTATGTTTCTATGTTTCTATGATGAACTATTTTCACGCACACGACAATGCTGGAATGTATTGAAGAAGGGTACAGTGCTAACCCCTTGCACCGTACAGAATGCATTGCTCAAGCATTTGCTGCCCCCTTCAGTAACCATTGTTACTATAACCAGGGTTGGATTTCCATTACTTTCGAGACAAGTACAAAAATCTGACTTTACATAAGATTGGTTGGACTTTTAACTTTGATCCTTCTGGTTGTTTTTATTCTGGCTGGTAACCCAAATTGATAGCTTTCCAGTGGTGATAAGAAGATATTATTATATGTGTTTACAGCAGTACTGCCCAGCCATGAAGGCACGCATATGCACAGATGAAGACCAATGCTAATCACTAATGGGAACGTCCAGCACAGTTTCCAACACATGGGCCAACACCCATTTTAATGAATGACACATTGCTATCAAGTGCATGCACAGCACCTTTGTGACACTGTAGCAAATACTTGGTCTCAGGACAGAGGATGATAAGATATCTAACTGCGATATTAGACATATAATAAACAGCTGCTTAAAGGGTGAGGTTTGTGAAAGGGTTTTCTGTTTACTTTCCCACATGACTGAAACAAAGTTACCAACATCGGTCATGTTTCCAAGAACATATGTCTTGCACTTGCAGCAGATTGGGTTGCTACGCAGCAGGTAAAAAAAACGTCTAAGGATGCACATTTTGTTTTTAAGAAAAAGTGGCAACCGTAGTTGGAAAAATGTTCCCATTCAGTGGAAGTCTGCTACATTGGCCTAAAGTTTGAAATTTGCATCTCAATTCCTGGCAATTATCTCTTTATCCAAATATAATCAAATTAATTAACCATGGTAGGTTCTATGAGATCTCCACCTTGATCAAGTAATGCAAAGTACCAAACAAAAGATATCCTCTGGTCTTTGTCTAAAAAACAGACTTGGGAGAAGCTGTTGTTTCAGTGAATTGGTTCGGCAACTGTAGGTCATTCGCAGGGATAGGCAAAGTGTAGTACAAGGTCACTTGTGTTCGTGGTTAGGACTGTGAAGGTCAATAGAACATCATTCAATGGTCTGTCACATAAATGCCATGCCCACCAATGTTTGTGCCTAACCCTGGTCATCAGCAGAGGGCTGGCAGTTATTAGTCTAGGGGACAAAAACTATGTAGTGACGCATGTTGCAACTTCATGGGTTCACCTGTTATCATCAGAGATTTACACAAACTGGCAAGATAGATATTGTGATATACAGGGGAGGGCTGGCAGCCTTAGGCCTGGGGGGCAAATCCAGTCAAGTGGCCCATTGCACCATCGAATCGCCTCCCCATTCACGGCCATCTTTTCCTTGTTTTATAACGAATATTGCCAGGATTTTCCCCCACAATATGCCAGGATTTGCCATTTAATATGCTAGAATTTTCCCTTACAAAATGCCAGGATTTTGCCCCTCAATATGCCAGGATTTTCCCCCACAATATGCGAGGATTTTGCCAGAATATTGACTACTTACCTCCTTGTTGCTCCTCTGTCTCCGTCTCCTGGTGCTCTCATCTGCCCATCTGTGGCTGTAAGGGAAGCGTTGTGCGCTCCCTTCCAGCCAAGCGTCTTTTTTACCAAACTTTATTGAATGTGCATTGGCTCTAGGGGAGCGCAGAACGCTTCCCTCACAGCCACGGACCTGCAGCACCGGTGGACAGCAGCAAGGAGGTAAGTACTGGGAAAGTGGGGAGGCCATCACCCAGTGGTGTATCTTGGTTTTGTGCTGCCCTAGGCAGACAACATTTGGGCACCCCCCCCTACCCAAGTTGCACACCTACGACATGACCCATAACCCACGTTGCACACCAGGACATGCCCCATCACCACATTTACATGCCTCCATCACCCAATTACATACACATTTCCAATATTATTTGCCATTCATATTCCCCAGCCAATTTGTCCCATAATATTCCAGTGTTATTCTGCAATTTAATATGACTAATAAATTTGCCCAATAATATTCCAAGGTTATCTGCCATTTAATATTCCCCAGCCATTTTGCCCAATAATATGCCAGTCTTATTCTGCCATTTAATATTCCCCAGACGATTTGTCCAATAATATGCCAGTGTTATTCTGCCATTTATTATGCCACAGTAAATTTGCCCAATAATATTCCAGTGTTATTAGCCATGTAATATTCCCCAGCCAATTTGCCCAATAATATGCCAGTGTTATTAGCCATGTAATATTCCCCAGCCAATTTGCCCAATAATATGCCAGTGTTATTTGCCATGTAATATTCCCCAGCCAATTTGCCCAATAATATTCCAGTGTTATTTGCCATGTAATATTCCCCAGCCAATTTGCCCAATAATATGCTAGTCTTATTTGCCATGTAATATTCCCCAGCCAATTTGCCCAATAATATTCCAGTGTTTTTTGCCATGTAATATTCCCCAGCCAATTTGCCCAATAATATGCCAGTGTTTTTTGCCCCCCCCCCCTCCCCCTCCCCATCTCTTACATTATTCCCTGGTGGCTAGTGGCAGGAGGACTTCCCTAGTGGCAGGACTTCCCTGGTGGCTAGTGGCAGGAGGACTTCCCTGGTGGCAGGACTTCCCTGGTGGCTAGTGGCAGGAGGACTTCCCTGGTGGCTAGTGGCAGGCAGCATGGTCCCTCCATGCTGCCTGTTCGGCCTCCCGGCGGTTGTGCCGACAGGTCACGTGATCGGCGCGCGTCTGACGTCAGAGCGCGGATCACGTGACTGTCGGCACTTCTGTGTCACACTGCACGGGGAGCCGAACAGGCAGCACGGAGGTTTCTCTGTGCTGCCTGTTCGGCTCCCTGTGCAGTTTTGCAGGCAGAGCGGAGGTGAGAGGGGATCTTCCAATCCCTTCTCACCTCCGCCTCTGCCTGCAAGAGCGTTTATTTTTTTTTTTAACACTGGCCCAGTGGCCGTTTTTTACTTACATTAGGGTGGCCTGGGGGGCAATTGCCTCCCTGCCCCCCGGCCCAGCCCACCCCTGGTGATATACATGGTAGAGATTGATAGACATAAAAGATAATTGGCTAGAAAGATATAAAGCACTATGCACTAGGGCATTTAGAACTGAAAGATGGCTCAGAAAATTGAGTCTGGTAAGAGAGCAGCCTGGGGGTAACTGTCTCTCTGCCCCTCTTGTCAGCACTGCCCTGCTGGTCATTCCTCGTGGTGTGTCAATCATGTAAGATGGGAGGGAGGAAAACATCTGTGGATGGGAATAAGTTTCTGAGAAGCATGAGAATACTGGAGACATATGGAAAGCAGAGTTTCAAACTACACAATATGTCCCTGAATAATCTTGCAATTTGGCCATCATGACCAAATTCATGCCGAATGCTTTCCAAACCATAGAATGCATAGCATATCACAAACCGACCAATCGGAAGAGGAAATATCAACAGCATGTCAATTGGACAAATCTCAACAAGCTGTTCGATGAAGCAAAAAAAGTGAGACTTGCTGAACAACGATTGCGAACTGCTACAAGACAGAGCAACCAGACTGCTGAAGAGACAAACAGGCGCCAAACGTCTGAACGCCTATGAGCTTCAAACTTTCATGCAAGCATCATTTTTTTTAGAGTTTTAATATATATATAAATTTCATTTTCACTTATAAGAATTTAAATCCCATGCAAAGCTGGCTAGTAAAGCTAGTTCTTTAATAAGCCATTCTCTGATAATAAGCCATTCTCTGCAGTGTTTCATATAGAAATAGTGCCAGATTTTTTACCTGCTTGTTTCCTCACCTGTCTAATGTATGTGAATGAGACAATCCCAATGCATTCTCTATGGTGGCAGGGTTTAGCAGTGAACATTTGCTGGTGCTTGCAATGCACTGAAACCTGGCCGGAATGTTTGTCATAGGAAGGTGCGAGACCATACACACATCTGACGTCTTTCTCAGTAATGGTAAATGGTACGCTGCTACTAATCAAAACTGAAGTTTGATTCATGCAGCCCTTCACAGAAATGTCCAGGTTTTACTTTTTGACATAAAAATTAGATTGCGCAGAATCTTGTGTATTGCAAAGTACCTCACATCAGGTATTATCACAACAGAAAAAAAGTGTCCCTGACCACACACTGATTTGAAATTGGAAAACCTCTCCAACCTCACATGGATTCAGAAAGATCCATTACCTGAATATTTACCTCATTGAGATCTTAGCTGCACCTAGGAAATAGTCTGAAGATCTCATAACTGACTGAGCAGATTGTGCCAGACAATTTAAGGGCAAGCCCGTGGTGCCAACCTTTGCCCATGTTTTATATTTGCTATAAGTTGCCAAAATGTTTTTTTTCCCTGAACAATAACAGTACCTGGCTTGCTACAAAAGTCATAAGAACAAACATAAATCCAGTGAGAAAACCAAATCTTTCACTGAAATCTTGACAGTTTGTAAATGTTTTTATCTTTGATTTTGTGTTGCTATTCTCATTCCTGGTAACTCTGCAGCTCTGACTCTGTCATGTCTGTGTATCAGTATCTCTCTATCTCTTCGTCTATCTTTATCTGTCTGTTTCTGTGTCTGCCCAGGGCCGGTGCAAGGATTTTTGCCGCCCTAGGCAAAAACACACTCTGTCTCTCTCCCTCTCACACACTCCGTCTCTCTCTCTCTCTCTCACACACACTCCATCTCTCTCTCTTTCTCTCACACACTCCATCTCTCTCTTTCTCTCACACACTCCATCTCTTTTTCTCTCACACACTCTGTCTCTCTCTTTCTCTCACACTCTCCATCTCTCTCCCTCTCACACACTCCGTCTCTGTCTCTCTCTCACACACACTCCATCTCTCTCTTTCTCTCACACACTCCATCTCTCTCTTTCTCTCACACACTCCGTCTCTCTCTTTCTCTCACACACTCCGTCTCTCTCTTTCTCTCACACGCTCCGTCTCTCTCTCTATCTCACACAGCATCTCTCTCTCTCTATCTCACACAGCGTCTATCTCTCTCTCACACAGTGTCTATATCTTTTTCTCACACACACTTACACACACACATCCTGACACACACCCTCATACACTTATGCAAACACCCTGACACACACACTCTCATACACTTATGCAAACACCCTGACACACACACTTACACACATTGAGTCACCTACACACGCAGACACTAACACACATTTCTTCATTTTTTTCCACAAAAAAAAAACCTTATAGCGTTGGTCCCCCTCCCTGCTAAATTACCTTTGTTTGCAGGGAGGAGGACGTTTCCGATGGGACACTGTTTCTTCTGCCGGATGTCACATCCGGCATGCAGCCAGACTTACAGAGCGACGGGGGCGTAACTTGCACCCGTCACGCTGTCAGTATGGCCAGGAGTTACGGTCACCGCAGGCAATTGCTTGTGGGCCACACCTCCAGGAGGTGGGGATTCGGGGCTATAGCCTCAGTAGCCCCCCCCCCTAGCGACGCCTCTGATTACTGGAAAGAACCCTAGTTCCCCCTTCCTCTATTAAGGAAGGGGGACATGACTGCTGGCCCATGCTGTGCTGTTAAGTTCACATGTAATACTTGTATGGCCAGGGGCGGGCTGGGCCGGGGGGCAGGGTGGCAATTGCCCCCCAGGCCGCCCTAAACTATGTAAAACACGGCCGCTGGGCCAGTGTTTTAAAAAAAAAAAAAAAAAAAAAAACGCGCTTGCAGGCAGAGACTGAGGTGAGAAGGGATCAGAAGATCCCCTCTCACCTCCGCTCTGCCTGCAAAGCTGCACGGGGAGCCGAACAGGCAGCACAGAGAAACCTCCGTGCTGCCTGTTCGGCTCCCCGTGCAGTGTGCCGACACGGAAGTGCCGACAGTCACGTGATCGGCGCTCTGACATCAGACGCGCGCCGATCACGTGACCTGTCGGTACAACCGCCGGGAGGCCGAACAGGCAGCATGGAGGGACCATGCTGCCTGCCACTAGCCACCAGGGAAGTCCTCCTGCCACTAGCCACCAGGGAAGTCCTGCCACTAGCCACCAGGGAAAAAGGTAAGAGATGGGGGGGGGGGGGGGGGTTTGGGCAAAAAACACTGGCATATTATTGGGCAAATTGGCTGGGGAATATTACATGGCTAATAACACTGGCATATTATTGGGCAAATTGGCTGGGGAATATTACATGGCAAATAACACTGGCATATTATTGGGCAAATTGGCTGGGGAATATTACATGGCAAATAAGACTGGCATATTATTGGGCAAATTGGCTGGGGAATATTACATGGCAAATAACACTGGCATATTATTGGACAAATTGGCTGGGGAATATTACATGGCAAATAAGACTGGCATATTATTGGGCAAATTGGCTGGGGAATATTACATGGCAAATAAGACTGGCATATTATTGGGCAAATTGGCTGGGGAATATTAAATGGCAGAATAACACTGGCATATTATTGGACAAATCGTCTGGGGAATATTAAATGGCAGAATAAGACTGGCATATTATTGGGCAAAATGGCTGGGGAATATTAAATGGCAGAATAACACTGGCATATTATTGGACAAATCGTCTGGGGAATATTAAATGGCAGAATAAGACTGCCATATTATTGGGCAAAATGGCTGGGGAATATTAAATGGCAATTAACACTGGCATATTGGGCAAATTAGCAGGGGCATATTAAATTGCAGATAACCTTGGAATATTATTGGGCAAATTTACCGAGTTATATTAAATTGCAGAATAACACTGGCATATTATGGGACAAATTGGCTGGGGAATATTAATGGCAAATAATATTGGAAATGTGTATGTAATGGGGTGATGGAGGCATGTAAATGTGGTGATGGGGCATGTCCTGGTGTGCAACGTGGGTTATGGGTCATGTCGGAGGTGTGCAACGTGGGTAGGGGGGGGGGGTGCCCAAATTTTGGGATATTGGGTGTCTAAATCCTGTCATGTTGAGGGGCATAATCCTGGCATATTGAGGGGAAAATCCTGGCATATTGAGGGGGCATCATCTTGGCATATTGAGGGGAAAATCCTGGCATATTGGGTGTCTAAATCCTGGCATATTGAGGGGCATAATCCTGGCATATTGAGGGGCATAATCCTGGCATATTGAGGGGCATAATCCTGGCATTTTGAGGGGCATAATCCTGGCATATTGAGGGGAAAATCCTGGCATATTGAGGGGGCATCATCTTGGCATATTGAGGAGAAAATCCTGGCATATTGGGTGTCTAAATCCTGGCATATTGAGGGGCATAATCCTGGCATACTGAGGGGCATAATCCTGGCATTTTGTAAGGGAAAATTCTAGCATATTAAATGGCAAATCCTGGCATATTGTGGGGGAAAATCCTGGCAATATTCGTTATAAAACAAGGAAAAGATGGCCGTGGATGGGGAGGCGATTCGATGGTGCAATGGGCCACTTGACTGGATTTGCCCCCCAGGCCTAAGGCTGCCAGCCCTCCCCTGTGTATGGCCTATAGTCATGTCAGGGATGGGTCCAGGATGTTATGTGACCCTGAGTGCCCGATGCAGGAGTTCAATGCACTGGAAATGGAGCCACAGGACCTGGTGCTGGGTAACTGCAATCCCTCGGTGGTTTGAGACCCCAAGTTCATTCAGCCACGTTCCCAGGCCATGGGATGCAGCTATGGAATCCAGTGAGGGCTAGGGGATAACTGATGTGATCCTGCAAACATCCTGGAGCAAGCATGGAGTATAACTAGAACAGGTTATCGGGATGTAGCAGGCTAAAGCAAAGAGATGAGCCAAGCAGAGCAAAGCGAGTACTAAAGCGAGGGACTGAGGCAGAACAGAACTGAAATACAGAGTGCAGTGCTGCAGAACAGAGCAAGGAGCAAAGGGAGAACTAAAGCATACAAGGAAGGGCAAAGCATAAGACATAACTACATAACTACATAACTAAATAGACATACAAAGATACATATATAACACAGAACAACATACAAAGGACAGAGCTAAAGGAACACAAGGGATGGAGTGAGGAGCCGAGATCCTCAGACGCTTCATAGGGGGAACCAAGCTGGACATGGGGATAGATAAGAGGAGCTGAGATCCTCAGGTGCTTCAGGGAGAGAGGATAAGGGAACATATATATATATATATATATATATATATATATTATACAAGCAAACATGCAGGAACTGACCTAACACTCTTAGATTAAACAGTGAGGATTTGGTTAAACACGTCAAAGTACCTCACAATTAGGCAAGTCCCTACAATAAAATCAAATAGCAAACTAATAACAATTCACAGACATACAAACAGCTGAAGAAATCAAACAGAGTAAACGGGTGTGGTTGCATTTATAGAGGAAAAAGGCGCTCTTACAAATATATTGTTGCTGCAAATCCACTCTAATGTAAAAAAAAACCTCTATCATACCAAAATACCATAATAAAGAAAATAAGAGGGTGCGCAAGTGATATATGTGTTTCAAGATAGTAATAGAAAATGCACTTAGCTTTTATTGGCATATAAACCTATATTAAAAACCTCTACAGTATCCTGAAAGTAATGTGAAATTAATTCTTTTGTTTCATTTTTCCATGAAAAACTAGTCGTAAATGTTACTTTCATGCAAACTCACACATCACACTAAAGCTTACTACAGATCCACAGTCAAACCAACATTAACATGACTAATCATTTTACTCAAGACTCCAGGTCTCCAACCTCATGTTCACCTTTACAATTCTGACTAAATGGTTTTACCATGAATAGATAGAGCATAATGTTATCTAGGAAACCATTGACACAAAGTATTGACTATCCTTATCTTTAGTAAGAAGGCAATATATTAACCGTGTCCATACTTGGTTTATAAAATTATTATTTTCCATTTTTTTGTGGGTGTTTCAGTTGAAATGTTAGGAGGAACAATTCCCAGTCCACTATTTGTACATCTCTCATTCTCCTGTATTGTTAGTTTACACCAATGTTGTCCAACTTTATTAATCTTAACATTAAATAACACAATAGAGCATGTGGGATTTATAGTCAGGATATGGGGCCACACAAAAACATTACTTCCTACCTGTAGGCTGCTTCTTATCATTATATTGTGCCAGGGCCGCCACCAGGAATTTCAGGGACCCTTACTGAATACATCTTCTACACCCCCCCCCCCCCCCCCTTACAAGCATGTTATCCTGGTCTAATGTAATATGGAGGGTGGTTGGGAGCAGTTGGTCAGAATGCCAGTAATATTTTGCCACTCAATAAGTCACTATTTTCCCCTCAATATGCCATTCTTTTGCCATTTAATATGCCAGTATTTTGCCCCTCAATATACCAGGATTTAGCCATTTAATATGCCAGGATTTTGCCCCTCCAATGTGCCAGGATATTGATTGATGATTTACACGTTAGGTCTGTCTATTTGATTATTTATTGGATTGAAGCAACACATAGACAAACTTTAATTCAATATTTTTTTAATAGATGGTTAGGAGTTTTAGTAAATGTCAGCTATGGACGATTCTTTGGCTACAAACAAGCATTAGGAGGAACTTCTTAAATTATCTCCAACAAAGTAATACTTTTAAAATGAGAGATGATTGTTTAAATAAAAAGCTGTTATTTCTGATATTTTATGAAGAGCTAATGACAGACAGAAACGTCAAAAAGCATTTCATTCATCTTTATGTGACCGTTTATTAAGCAAAAACATTTTTGGCTTTATTCTCATTTTAAGAGAAAGAACATGGGAAGGTCACACAAACAGAGATGCTAAGCAGACATGCATCTCACGCTCATGCAGCGGTTCACTGTATGTTATGGGCATATAGTTTCTATGATTCTCGGGCACTGCAGGCACCAAAGACAGAAACAATAAGCAATTTTGCTTATTGTTTTAGCTGTAGCTGTCCTACTGAACTGCATAGTTATTTAAATTAGTTGCTAGCAAATATGTAAGTAAATATACTCCTATATTGTTACACATAATAGAGTTCCTTTTATAAGTATTCATTTTGCAGATATAAGGGCCACTGTTCGAATAATCTTACATACTTGACTTAATTGACTTAAAGGGACACTACCACTTGCATAAGATGTAACTAGATAACCTGGTCATTTAGAAAAAAAACACATATATAAATAATATGCCACTGTTTTAGTTTTTTATATGATTGAATTAATTGCATATAAAAGGAAAAATAAATGTAGGTATTTATCTCCTGGCTCCAGTTTGTGAATATTTCCGATGATGAAACATTATCCAAAATCTTCCAGCCAGTCTCACTTTACAACTGTGGCCAAAGCCTGCATGATGATGTCATAAGATACACCCTGGTCTCTTACTGGCACATGTGTATCATAGTGGGCAGGACTAGGTGGTTGTGTACCACTTTTTTTCACCTGCCTTCCAACACAAAGGGAGGAGATCAACCTGATCAAACAGGATCATAACTCTGCCCCCTTGTGATGTAATAGTTACATTACCCTCCCATTCAATGCAAGGCTATGGTCAGAGTTCTGACTTATAGACTGCATTCTGGGTCCCCAGCCCCAAAGTGAGAAATTTGTGTTATAAAGGGGGTGGCACCCAAAAACACTATATTTCACAAAATGGTGGCGCCCAGTCACACTTGTTTAGTTACATATTTATTAAATATAGTCACATTACAAAAACAAAAGACATTTCTGAAATAAGCAATTAAAAATTAAAACCTATTCATTTTTTGGTGGGAGTGTCCCTTTAATGTACTATGAATGGCTGCATAATATGTGTGTTATACATATATTTCTATATAGTATTACTTATTGAGGCTAAGATATCAGATCTGGGTCCCCTATCTGGCAGTTATTCACTCATAAGCATAGGGCCGATTCCTGTAAATGTTGTCTGTATTAAATTACCTTCATTTGGAGTTGCTCAGGTTCAGTAAACACAAACCCAGCCATAAATACTTAATCAGCAGGTGCTGAGTAAGAAGGTTGCTTTGTAACATGTTAACTTCACAAAAACTAAAGAAACAAAAGGCTAAACGATTATTTATTAATATTGGCAAATAATAAATTAGTCCAAGGAAAGGAGTAAGCAGACATCCAAAAGTAAGGTTATCTGTGCCCACACACTGTACTAGATCAAGAACATAGAAACATAGAATGTGTCGGCAGATAAGAACCATTCGGTCCATCTAGTCTGCCCAATTTTCGAAATAAGATAACTCCACATGTTTAAGGTTTCTTGGTATATTTAGATGCAGTGTTTGCATCACCCAATAATGATGTTGACTATTCACTAAAAGGTGAGCTGCAGGTGAGTTGATGTGAGTTGTGGCGAAATCTCATCTTACCATTTTAGCTATACACAATGAGTTTCTCCCACAGAGCAAACTGTTCATCTCACCTCAACTCACGTTATTTCACCTCAACTCATCTCTTTTGTGAATAGATCCCACTGTCTCTGCAAGCCCTTCTTATTGGATGTCACAGAATTTTTAAGAACCCTGCGACATTATTTTCAAAATGTGCATTTGATATATATTAGCAGTAGGTACAACATACAGAGAATAATCTAGGTGCAGCTGCCTCAAAAGGAAGGTCACACTTCCTAGTTCATGAAAAAGCAAAAGTAATTTACTAAGACAGACATGTCTTAGTAAAATATTTACTATAGGATAGTGCAGTAAATGGACTTGGAAAAAATATGTACATAAAGTTGTGATAAGCAAGATAAAAATATAAACAGTTGAGTTTATATAAGTATATTCTTCCTCAGAGGACCATATAAGTTGATGGAAAATCTGCATGTGATTTTACTTGTTATAGCTGTGGCTTCTGTGCCTAAACATGTGTTTCACAAAACTTGAGAGACATGTAGAGATGAATAGAGTTGAGCGGACACCTGGATGTTCGGGTTCGGGAAGTTCGGAAAAAGTCCGGGTCCGTGCTCGAACTTGACCCTGAACCCGAACCCCATTGAAGTCAATGGGGACACGGACTTTTGGCCACTAAAATGCCTCTAAAATAGTCATGGAAAGGGCTAGAGGGCTGCAAAAGGAATTAAAATGTGGGTAAGAGTAGGACAAGTGCCCTGCAAACAAATATGGATAGAGAAATAACTTAAAAAAAACATAAAATACATACAAATTAAAAATACTGTACTATTTACCACCCAAAACTATTACATTTTTCAAAGTGCGCTGTAAGCACAGTATTTGACGGTTCTATTTGACTCTCAGATGTAATACATGTAATGCTATTGCTATTCTATAAACCGAAATAGAGTCCCCATTCATAAGAAATTCTTATGAATGGGGACTCTAGTTCGGTTTATAGAAAGCCAATAGTATTACATGTATTCTATAAGCCGAAAGTCTATAAACCGAAGGTCGTTCGGTTTATAGACTTTCGGTTTATAGAATACATGTAATTCTATGCTATTCTATAAGCCGAAAGTCTAAAAACCGAAGGTCGTTCGGTTTATAGACTTTCGGTTTATAGACTTTCGGCTTATAGAATACATGTAATGCTATTGGCTATTCTATAAACCGAAAGTCTATAAACCGAATGACTTTCGGTTTAAACACTTTCGGTTTATAGCTGAACCTAGAACTCCAACACGGACATACAGTAAAATATCGGGTTCGGGTTTGTGGCACGGACACCGTAATGTCCGGTACGAACCCGAACAGTGCGGTTCGGGTTCGCTCAACACTAGAGATGAACACTTTGTGACAATAAAAAGTACAGATCTGTACTTTCCAACGTGAAGCATCAAAATGACTGAATGGTCTTTCGACTTCAAAATTGTGCTTCCAAAGTAACATAAGAACTACTTTACATGATTATTTATTATTGTAGGGTTGCCATCTTTTCATTAAAAAAAATACCAGCCATGCTATTGCCTCCCCAGTCCTAACGTAGGCCCCAAGCCAATTTTTTACTGGCCTGTTGATAAAATATGATCTATGTGTTTGGTGTGACACGCAGAAACACCTTCTAACTGAGAGGACAAGCTTATTAAATGTATAATACAGATATTGTGTTCTATATATTCAAAAGGACTTTATCTACAAAGTGAATAGGTTTTTTTTTTGGTTTTTTTAAAAGATCAGGAAACTTAATAAATGGTGAACCCCTTTCTTGTAATCAGAAAATAAATCAACTAAAGATTTGTTTCACTTTTTCTTGTGAAAGAAATGTTTATTTCACAGCATCACCCTCTTATTCAGTTGGATCGTATTGTCACACTATGAACCTTAACATGACTTGACCTCATGAGTACGGTGGCTGTTTAGAAAGTGTTGCCAAGCCAATCAATTCAAAGGTTAACAGGGAATCTAGACTTTAACCTTCATTTTATTGTTTAATCTTGGGATTTACCCATACAGCTGTGATAAACCATGTATGTATCAGCTTTATTGCACAGACGGTAGATTGAAGCACAAGACTCTGCAACAGATTTACTGCTTGATACGTCTTATCTTGAATTAGGGTCGTTCATCGTTTATCTCTTCAAGAGTCAAATTGACCCAATGTTTGGTACTCCTGACTGTTAACTAAAAACAAGGAAATTTGTAAAAGTGTTTGACTTAACAATCTTTGCATTCAATAAATAACAGACTTATGCCGAGATAGATAAATGGAGGAGAAGTTTATGATGGCAGGCTAATATGGCACAGAGAAGCTGTGGGGGGCTAAGATGGCACTGACAAAATGGTGGCAAAGATGGCACTATGAGACATGTTGCTTGGTGAAGTTGGGGTAGGCCCATGGGGCAATTTTGCACTGCGTTCCGTAGTTTCTAGTTACACCCCTAACTCCAGGTGGAAGGCAATAAAATAATCGAGCACGTATTGAACACATTAATAATCAGAATAATCAATTAACACAGATACAAAGGTCTTACTTAAGATTTTTGGGTATAGATTGAGGAATAATTTGCATTTGTAAGCATTTATGTTTTGATAGTGAGAACAGGAAGTCTCAATATAACTGCTGTTAATGTTTAAGAGAGTTACCTACAAGATCACTTATATACTTGCACACAGGGCAGTGATGGCTAAACTTGGCATAACACATTTTATGCTGTTCAATGTTCAAATGATTTACAAGTCACCAATGCTGCATGTATGCAAACTAAATGTGAGATTTCATTTAACACACTACAAAACAAACAAACAAACAACAAAGAAGTGTGTGCTTAGTGCAAAACACTGAACTATTCAAACACAAATTTATAGCCTTATTATAGAAATATTAAACCCTTTCATAGAATCTGGACACAGACACACAATCTTTAAGCCAAGACAATGTACAGATACTTTTTCATGCTCTGTACTCGGAGTACAAATGATGTGATGGAGTCCCTTTAACCCCTTAGTGACAAGACATTTTCACCTTGACTTTCCCTTGGTGACAATGGCTGTTTTGACATTTCTAGGGTGTTTGTGTTTAGCTGTAATTTTTTTCTTTCTCACATACAGTACCCACACAAATTATATGTTGTTTTTATCGTCATAAGAAGGGCTTTCATTAAATACTATTATGTTCATCATATCTTATAATTTACTACAAAAAAATCATAAAATATGATGAAAAATTTAAAAAAAAACACTTTTTCTATCTTTGACCTAAAATATAATTTATACAAATAAAATCATTAAAAAAGACCCCGTCTAAATAGTTTCTAAACGTTGTCCCGAGTTCAAAAATATACATGTTTCCATATTTTTCAGTATTTTTTTGCGAGTTATGGGGCAAAAACCAAAAATAGTGTTTTTTGTTTTTTTCCTATATTGACCTTTTGACCCTAACCCGAACCCAAAATGTAACCCTAACACTAAATTTAACCCCAACTCTAATCCTTATTATATCCCTTAATATTTTTTAATTTTAATTTAATTTTGACCCTATCCCTTATGCTAAAAAATATTTAATTTTAACCCTTTAGGCTAATATAGCTATATAACCTGTTTTTAATTAATTAAATGTCTATTTTAAATATTTTCTATTGCAATGCTACTTAACTACCACTAGGGGCAGTCAAGTAGCATATTCAGAACGACGGAAGTGAAGTTACTTTCACTTCCGAAGCTCAGACCGGCAGAGGGCTTAGCCATATTGACGGAGCAGCATGCCAACATAACAGTGGCGGATCCAGGGGGAGGGGTGCAACGGGGCAATTGCCCCCCCCCCCCGAGAAGAGAGAAAAAAAAAAACTGCAAAAAAAGACACTTAAAAAAAAAAAATACACGCTTGCAGGCAGAGACAGAGGTGAGAAGGGATCGGAAGATCCCCCTCACCTTCTCTGCCTGCCTGCCAGACTGCACGGGGAGCCGAACAGGCAGCACAGAGAAACCTCCGTGCTGCCTGTTCGGCTCCCCGTGCAGTGTGCCGACACGGAAGTGCCGACAGGTCACGTGACCGGCGCGCTGACGTCATACGCGCGCCGGGTCACGTGACCTGTCGGCACAACCACCTGTGAGACGAACAGGCAGCATGGAGAAGACCATGCTGCCTGCCACTAGCCACCAGGAAAAGGTAAGTGCTGGGGAGTGGGGAGATGGGGGGACAAGGTAACACTGACATATTATTGGGCAAATTAGCTGGGGAATAGTAATGGCAACTAACACTGGCATATTACTGGGCAAATTGGCAGGGGATATTAAATGGCAAATAACTGGCATATTACTGGGCAAATTGGCTAGGGCATATAAAATGGCAAATAACTGGCATATTACTGGGCAAATTGGCAGGGGCATATAAAATGGCAAATAACACTGGCATATTGCTGGGCAAATTGGCAGGGGCATATAAAATGGCAAATAAGTGGCATATTACTGGGCAAATTGGCTGGGGCATATAAAATGGCAAATAAGTGGCATATTACTGGGCAAATTGGCTGGGGCATGTAAAATGGCAAATAACACTGGCATATTACTGGGCAAATTGGCAGGGGCATATTAAATGGCAAATAACACTGGCATATTACTGGGAAAATTGGCAGGGGCATATTAAATGGCAAATAACATTGGCATATTATTGGGAAAATTGGCAGGGGCATATTAAATGGCAAATAATACTGGCATATTACTGGGCAAATTGGCTGGGGCATATTAAATGGCAAATAACATTGGCATATTATTGGGAAAATTGGCAGGGGCATATTAAATGGCAAATAACACTGGAATATTATTGGGAAAATTGGTAGGGGTATATTAAATGGCAAATAACACTGGAATATTATTGGGCAAATTGGCTGGGGCATATTAAATGGCAACTGACACAGGCATATTATTGGGAAAATTGGTAGGGGCATATTAAAGGGCAAATAACACTGGAATATTATTGTGCAAATTGGCTGAGAGAGACATACATGGGAAGGGAGAAGAGAGAGACATAAATGGGATGGTAGAGGAGAGACAGACAGACATGGGTTCGCAGAGGAGAGACAGACAAATATGGAATGGCAGGGGAGAGACAGACAAACATGGGATGGCAGAGGAGAGACAGACAGATATGGGAAGGGGAGAGGAGACAAACAGACATGGGAAGGGAGAGGAGAGAGACAAATAGGAAGGGAGAAGAGAGAGACATAAATGGGATGGTAGAGGAGAGACAGACAGACATGGGATGGGAGAGGAGAGACAGAGAGATGGGAAATGAGAGAAGAGACAGACGGATATGGGAAAGGAAGACGGACATGGGAAGGAAGAGGAGAGAAACGGGCATGGAAGGAAGAGAGACAGAGGGACACGGGGAGTGAGAGGAGTGCGACAGACATGGGAAGGGAGACGAGCGTGACAGAAGGACATGAGAGAGAGGAAAAGACAGACGGACATGGGAGAGAGCATAAGACAGACGGACATGGGAGAGAGGATAAGACAGACGGACATGGGAGAGAGGAAAAGACAGACGGACATGTGCCCCTCCCGAGATCAGACTCTGGATCCGCCCCTGCAACATAATGGGAGACTCCACTGATTTTTTATTTATTTACACAAATTGTGGAGAAAGTAACATCCATTTATTCTTATTTTCTGCATTCTCAAACATACATTGTTTTTCTGCATGGATAGTGCAGCCAAACACTCTTTGCTTGTTCAGTTCAGGGTCTACATAATATGCACCCATCCATTCCGAAATGAATTCAGATTGGGCATATTACCTGAATCTTATATTCTTAGGGACCCCCAAAATACAACTACACAGTATGTTTGAATATGGGTCGGACAACAAATTTCGGCCCAGAAGCCAAAAGGGGATTATGATGTATTTATTATTGGGGTCTAAGGCCATCGGCCTTAATTTCTTATGAATGGGGACTCTAGTTCGGTTTATAGATAGCCAATAGCATTACAGCATATACATTCTGGAATTTCGTTATTCTATAAACCGAATGTCATTCGGTTTATAGACTTTCGGCTTATGGAATACATGTAATACTATTGGCTTTCTATAAACCAAACTAGAGTCCCCATTCATAAGAATAGGTCAATTGACCTATTCTTATAAATGGGGACTCTATTTCGGTTTATAGAATAGCAATAGCATTACATGTATTACATCTGAGAATCAAATAGAACCGTCAAATACTGTGCTTACAGCGCACTTTGAAAAATTCTATTAGTTTTGGGCGCTAAATAGTACATTTGCGTCTTGCGGTGCACTTCATATCTGAGAGTCAAATAGAACCGTCAAATACTATGCTTACAGCGCACTTTGAAAAATTCTATTAGTTTTGGGCGCTAAATAGTACATTTGCGTCTTGCTGTGCACTTCATATCTGAGAGTCAAATAGAACCGTCAAATACTGTGCTTACAGCGCACTTTGAAAAATTCTGGCTACCTCCTCCTCCTCCAGCGCCGCTTCCACACCATCACGGTCACCGCCACGGTCACCGCCTCCTCAACCTATGGGTCACTTAGTATAAACTGAAAGAGAATACCCTGCACTCCAACCCTCTCTCATGGATAATTCTGTTGATCCTCCTGGCAGCCATGCTTTAGATTTAGATTTATTTTCTTCCAAAGCTAAAATCAAAGATTCCATCTAGTGCTTTTTTATGGCTCAGCTGTATTTTTAATTTGTATGTATTTTATTTTATTTGAAGTTATTTCCCTATCCATATTTGTTTGCAGGGCACTTGTCCTACTCTAACCCACATTTGAATTCCTTTTGCAGCCCTCTAGCCTTTTCCAGGACTTTTTTAGAGGCATTTTAGTGGCCAAAAGTTTGTGTCCCCATTGACTTCAATGTGGTTCGGGTTCGGGGTCAAGTTCGAGCCCGAACCCGGACTTTTTTCCAAAGTTCGGCCGAACCCGAACATCCAGGTGTCCGCTCAACTCTAGCTATAACAGTACATTTGTCCTTATTTCTATAGCTGGAGACTTACTGAGGATGGGTATACTGAATTATGCTTGCACGGACAAATGGCAGCTAATGATTGGCCCCATAAATCACAAAATTAATTGTGTATTTCATCATAATAGTGTAACTAGAGTTATTATGTAATATTGCGCTTTAACCACTGGGTGGAAGTCGTGGACAATTTATACATTCAGGAATTTTGTTATTACAATTTTTGTTTTTCTTGAAGCTAGCTGCTCAATTTCTAGCATGTAATATTCTTCACTTCCACAAGGAGGCAGTAGTAGATTGCTGTTGTTGTTCTTCCAACAAGTTTGAAGAAAGTTAATTGATCCTCACATTGTCATGTAGGCCATGAGAAACAAGTTTAAGAAATAGTGAGAAAAAGAGCTGAGTGATATATTGCCCATAGGAGGAATAATGACCTATTTTAAAGCATTGTGGACTGTATAAACTCAATTTCTGGGCACAACAGAACATTGAAGAATGTTAAGAAACCATCAGTAGAAACCATCACTTTTTTTTAAAGTTGATAACCTGGTATCCTTCGAGATTAATTCAAAAAAGCAAATTATTATGGGTCCTACCAAAACATTGAATTTTAAAAAGGCCAACTTTAGTAGATTTAATACATCCCTTGGTCTTGTTGACTGGGATTATTTTTAGGTAAAACACAGAAGCTAAGTGGGATACCTTCAAACTAACACTACAAAAATATACATAGAAATGTATACCCTTTGGTAACAAATATAAAAGATGCAAACTAAAACCAATGTGACCAACTGGCTTAGAGGGGATTATGATAATGTTATATAAATATGTACAGGGCCCATACAAAGGGCTTTATAAAGACCTGCTCATTAACAGAACAGTACAAAGGACAAAAGGTCACACGCTAAGACTTAAACAAAGGAGATTTCGTTTTTACAGTAAGGACAATTAAGATATGGAATTCACTGCCTGAAGAAGTGGTTCTAGCAAATACCTTAGATGCCTTTAAAACCGGCCTGGATACTTTTTTTTAATGAGCCAGAGCACAGAGGGCTATGCATGTTAGTATAGGCATTAATATTTATTTAGTGCTTGTTGATCCAAGGAGAAATATGATTGCCATTTGGAGTCAAGAATTATTTTTTTCCCCCTTTGAACGCAGAATTCAAAATTGCTGAAGGGGTTTTTATTTGCCTTCTTTTGGATCAACAGTGGTAAACATGGCATACAAAAAGGGTAGAACTTGATGGACGCAAGTCTTTTTTCAACCTAAACTACTATGTAACTATATTGGGACATATAGAAATGTGCATTAAAATGTGAACTGTGTGATAAGTGGGCGTTTGTAAAGACTTTTTTTTAAAGAAAAGTATTTTTTTGTCCAAATATAAACAAGGTTTTCCTCATATATAGGATGCCAACATGGATTCCAGGGGGTATGACGTTGGAGAGGGAGTGTCAGCGATCCTGTAAATGCACAGTATTCATTGTCTCATGCACCCTGCATTGGAAAATGGAATCAGGACCACAAAATAGCTGTCCCAAATCGGGAAATAAGAAAAGAGGGATTTTCTCTCACTGACTTAATTATGTATCATAAAGATCCACTCAAAGAAACACCATTCCACCTCCATACAGCAATATTGATAGTTTTCCCAACTCTTACAGTAATACATAGAAAAAAAGAATATGCCCGCAGGTAAGAAACATTTGGCCCATGTAGTCTGCCCAATTTTCTAAATACTTTTATTAGTCCCTTGCCTTATCTTATATCTAGGATAGGCGTGTGCCTATCCCACACATTCTTAAACTTCTTCACTGTGTTACCTCTACCTCTACGCTGGAAGGCTATTCCATACATCCACTACCCTCTCAGTAAAGTAATACTTCCTGATGTTATTTTTAAATCTTTTCCCCTCTGATTTAAGACTATGTCCTCTATTTGTGGTAGTTTTTCTTCTTTTAAATATTCTCTCCTCCTTTACTGTGTTGATTCCCTTTATGTATTTAAATGTTTCTATCATATCCCCCGTTACATCTTTCCTCCAAGCTATACACGTTAAGATGCTTTAACCTTTCCTGGTAAGTTTTATCCTTCAACCCATGAACCAGTTTAGTAGCCCTTCTCTGACCTTTCTCCATTGTGTTCATCAAGTTAAATATGAGAGATTTGAAGCAAAATTCCTTGATGATTATTGGAACATCTTTAAAAGCAGACAGAGCCAATCATGGGGATGATGGCATGCCAACCATCATTGGCAAGCGGCACACACCTGACTCGTTTTGTTGTTCTCATAACTTACGTTAGAGTGATGAAACGCGTCAGGTATATTTGCTTTTCATAGGCAAATATATATAACTTTTTTAGTACATAACAAAGAGCGTTTTTATTTTGGATTATATATATTTTGCACATATTGCTGTCGATTGTTTATGCAGTTTACAATTAACCACACCTTTTCTTAACAAAAAATAAATAAATGGTGAGAAAGATATCCTTATGTTTATATTCACTAACCCCTACATGGTGAATAAAGCACTATAATAAAAAGAAAACCATCATGTTCTAAGAATGAAAGATTCCTGAACTATAAAACACCAACTTCAGGAAAAATCAATAAAATATATTAATGACCATTAATGAGCTATGTTACCATAGTAACTACTATGACTCACAATAGACATAGAACTAGTCACTGAAGGCACATTGTAGGTGAGTTGACGTGAGCAATTCACTGATCTAACCAAGCATTGCACAGGGATGATGAAACGCGTCAGGTGTGTGCAGCTTTTAAAGATGTTCCAATAAACGTTAAGGATTTTTACTTCAGCTAGGTCGACGTCAGAACGACGAAATGCGACAGGTGCATGCCATTTTTCAATTATGGTTGGCGTGGTGTTGCCTTCATGATCTGCTTCTAAAGATGTCAATAAACTTCAAGGATTTCTACTTCAACTCTCTTGGATTTCAATTGATGAGTATACTTTAAATCCTGGGAAAACTATCACTACTGCGGTGTAGAGGTGGAATGTTGTTTCTTTGAATTGCTATGCATGACCAGCATGGAGCACAAAAGGTGAATTTTTTATTTATTTTTTTATTATTACCCTTACTGAACAAATTTTCTGCCCCCAACCCCCCCCCCCCCCCCCCCCACCGAAAATAACATTAGATGCCAGTCAAAAATGGTGATCTATACACTCCAGTGCCCCTGTTGCCTCTTTTGTGTGGGCATGACATCCAGATCTCTGAGGGAGAGACTGCTGAAACATAGTCGGGATATCAATAACCAAAGATTTGAATAGTTCAACTGCATGCCATTTCTTGGATTTCTTGGATCAACATGTCTCAGATGCCAGAGGTTTGATAAGCTGGGATCTACAAAAATTCCTCAACAGTAATACTAAGAGTTTACTTCAACTGGGAAACAGGTGGATTCATAAGGTATGTTCCCTAGCTCCAACCTGCATGATTGAAGAGCTTAACTTTGGATGTCTCCTCAAATAGATTAATAAATGTGCTAATGAGAGAGTAAGGCAACTGATGTATAGACCGTAGGATAATTTGGCCAATGTCTGGGGCTGGTTGAGGCTCCTTTGTAACATCATTCGGGTACTTAATAATAATAATAATTATTAATTAAGTACTTAATTATTCTTCACCTGCGTGGAAGGCTGACACGGGACAAATGAATGTGAGTTCATTTTGTGATCAGTCCCAGAAGTTTTTATTGCAAACATGAAGAACATTTATTATCAAAGACATTCATTTCTATAATATATGACAACATCAAAACAAACCTTTTATTACCAAAGTATGAACTGTGTGAAGCCTGTAAGGCATTTTTTTCTATTCTCCCTTGCTATTTAACAGGATTCCCAGTTTGTCATCTTTCTAACACATCAAATGTATTTTTTAAATAAAGGTGACTTCTTTCCACCTCTTTTTTTCCATTGCTCCTCACCAAAGATTTAGAGAAAACATCTAAATAAAAAATATATACTAGCAACCATTATTGCACAATTCTACATATAGTGTATCAGTAGTAGTAGTGAAGATTTAAATAAAGTGGGGCAAAAAAGTATTTAGTCAGCCACCAATTGTGCAAGTTCTCCCACTTACAAAAAAATGAGAGAGGCCTGTAATTTTCATCATAGGTATACCTCAACTATGAGAGACAGAATGGGAGGAAAGAATCCAGGAAATCACAATGTAGGACTTTTAATGAATTAATTGGTAAATTCCTCGGTAAAATAAGTATTTGGTCACCTACAAACAAGCAAGATTTCTGGCTCTCACAGACCTGTAACTTCTTCTTTAAGAGGCTCCTCTGTCCTCCACTTGTTACCTGAATTAATGGCACCTGTTTGAACTTGTTATCAATATAAAAGACACCTGTCCACAACCTCAAACAGTCACACTCCAAACTCCACTATGGCCAAGATCAAAGAGCTGTCGAAGGACACCAGAAACAAAATTGTAGACCTGCACCAGGCTGGGAAGACTGAATCTGCAATAGGCAAGCAGCTTGGTGTGAAGAAATCAACTGTAGGAGCAATTATTAGAAAATGGAAGACATACAAGACCACTGATAATCTCCCTCGATCTGGAGCTCCACGCAAGATCTCACCCCGTGGGGTCAAAATGATCTCAAGAACGGTGAGCAAAAATCCCAGAACCACACGGGGGGACATAGTGAATGACCTGCAGAGAGCTGGGACCAAAGTAACAAAGGCTATCATCAGTAACACACTATGCCGCCAGGGACTCAAATCCTGCAATGCCAGACGTGTCCCCCTGCTTAAGCCAGTACATGTCCGGGCCCGTCTGAAGTCTGCTAGAGAGCATTTGGATGATCCAGAAGAGGATTGGGAGAATTTCATATAGTCAGATGAAACCAAAGTAGAACTTTTTGGTAAAAACTCAACTCGTCGTGTTTGGAGGAGAAAGAATGCTGAGTTGCATCCAAAGAACACCATACCTACTGTGAAGCATGGGGTGGAAACATCATGCTTTGGGGCTGTTTTTCTGCAAAGGGACCAGGGCGACTGATCCGTGTAAAGGAAAGAATGAATGGGGCCATGTAAAAATTTCTCATTTTGTCTCTCATAGTTGAGGTATACCTATGATGAAAATTACAGACCTCTCTCATCTTTTTAAGTGGGAGAACTTTCACAATTGGTGGCTAACTAAATACTTTTTTGCCCCACTGTATATGTAGTCTACTCAGGAATTTCCGAGCCCCACAGTCTTTTGTTTCATTATGCCATGTTCACTCTGTCCCTGCTGCTGGTACAAATTCCAGCCAGTTAAAACCAGACCAGAGGCGGTCCTTAAACGGCCTTACTGAAGATTCTAGCATCTTGTGAGGCTCATCTAGGCTTGAACATCTAGAAGGCTATCTGAGGCTCATCTAGGCTGATTATCTGGTATCCTGTCTCTCTCTCTTTTTCATTGCTTGCTATGTCCCTTTCGATTGCTGTGTTTCCTTCTTTGTAACACTTTCTGTTTGCTTTATCCCCATGCTTGTTTTGCTATCTATCTTGCTGTTCTGTTTCAGTTTTCCTTGTTTTCTCCCTTCCTAGTTATATGTGCACCACCCCTATTTATGTTTTCTGTCCTTTCTTTCCACATTGCCCTGCTTAGCCTTGCTAAGGGTAATGTAACATTTCTTACACCAGTCTGCAGCGAGGCCAGGACAGTTAATCATGTTAATCGTGGCCATTTCACCTCTGACAGTTCAATGTGGCAGTTTGAGCGCTGAACTGTCTATGGTGTATCACAAGACAGCCGTTTCATTGCGGCAGTGTAACCCCATAACACTAACCCCGAGCCCTCATACAAGCCCTAACAGTAACTCCTAACCCCTGACCCTAATACTAACCCTTAACCCCTAATACTAACCCCGAACCCTAATACTAACCCCTATCAAGTTACAAACTGTAGACATGCCCCAGGATGTACTACTGAGTCCTCCACTAGGTTATTTAGAAAATGTGCCAAGCTATAACTAATATGTCCGCTTTGGCTAAAGAGTGCAATGAGTCTTTAAAGTAGTCACTACGTGGCTAGGGACATGTAAATTTAATATAGGACTTCTCTTTTAACTTGTTAAAGGAAATTATAGAACACAATCCAGTAACACAATCACCATAAATAGTACTATCTTTCTCTTACCAGAGAAATTCCTTAAAGCTTACTGGCACATGTATGTCAGGCAAGTTTATCCAATGACATAAACTTTATGCAAATAATTGGAACAATGAAAAGGATGACAATACAGTACACATAAAACTATACAACACGAACAAGGTATAGGGGATCAACAAGGAACTATAAAATATTATTTGGAGAGAAAAAATCCTACTTGAATATACATACAGCAGATCATAAAAACAGATAATACGAAATTTGAAAACACAAAAATGAGTGTTCACATAAAGCAAACACAAAAGTCAAAAGATGAACAATAACACATCTGGCTGAGGGGACCCCCCCCCCCCTCAAAATAAATAAAATGGAAAATAGTCAAAAGAAGGTGCACTGTGCTCACAACTCCAAAATATACTTTGTATTTTCACATGTGGACAAACAACCAAGTCAAATACTTAGATTTATCTTGTATAATAGACGTCTCTCATGGTAAACATGGAAAAAAAAAAAAACACAGAATACAGAGCAGGGCCGACCTTAAGTGTTCAGGCGCCCTGTGCGCGCCACCCCTCCTCTACTGTCTACTGTCATGTCTGTCTGTCTCCTCATGCCTGTCTCTTTCCTCTCCCTCCATGTATTTCTCTCTCCCTTACCATGTTTGTCATTTTCCTCTTCCTTGCCATGTCTGTCTCTCTCCACCCTCCCCATTTTATGTCTCTCTCCTTTCACATGTATGTCTCTCCTCTACCCACCCCCATATCTGTCTATCTCTAACCCCCCATATCTGTTCTCTCTCCTTCTCCCCAAATCTTTTGTTATCTCTTTCCTGTTACCATTTCTGTTCTCTCTCCCCATATCTGTTATCTCTTCTTCCCCTCATATCGATTATCTCTTTCCCCTCCCCATAACTTTTTCGCTCTCCTTCCCCTCCACATATTTCTCACTCCCCATATCTGTTCTCTCTTCCCCTCTATCCAAATCTTTTGTTATCTCTTTCCTGTTACCATTTCTGTTCTGTCTCCCAGTATCTTATCTTTCCTTCCCCTCCCCATATCTGTTCTTCACCCCTTCCCATAACTCTTTCACTCTCCTTCCCCTCCACATATTTCTTTCTCACTCCCCATATCTGTTCTCTCTTCCCCTCTCCCCATATCTCTTTCCCTCTCCCCATATCGCTTCTTCCCCTCTTCATATCTCTTTCCTGCTCCTCCCCCATATCTCTCTGCCTCTCCCCATATCTGTTCTTTTTGACCTTCTACGCAGACCCTCATAGACCCAGACAGTCCCTCGCTGTCTCCACCTTCATGGTCTTTCTCTCCTTACTGCATTTATGGACCTGAGGCAGAGAACTTGCAGCCCCTTTACAGTTACATGTGTCCACTGTAGCTATTGTATAATATGATTCTTTCAGTAGCCACCTGGTGTACAATAGCATTTTAGTATAGCAGTGGCCACCACTTACAATGGTTAAATGAAAGGGTGAAGAAAGATTGACTTCACAGCTGCCTTACAAGAGGAGGAGAGGAGGGTTAATTGGGTAATGATCAGCACCTGTGTCTGCCCATAACTTAACATAACAGCTGGAATAAGCAGCAGAATGTCACATTGGTGAATTCCTGGCCTTACTTTCCCAACTACCAACTTAAAGGAACTCTAAGTACATATAAAACCACTACACGCCAAACTGACAAACACGTGGAAGTCCGGGGGAGCCAATAGTTACATGGGTAACTAAAGTCAAAAGAAATGGCTTACTTTAATGTCTGTATATAAAATATACCTACACAAGTTTTAAAAAGCATTAGGCTAAAGTATTACATTGTGTTGAACACTGTGCATGATGTAAATCAACTGTAGTGGTAAATATGTAAAAACAAAACAAAAAAAGGCAATTTCCAAATACAGGATGCTCAATACTGTACAGTCCAGCCTGGACTGTCCAGTAATATACCTCTGTTCCAAATATATTTTCTACACACAACATCTACAGGTGCAAAGTGAGAGTAAAGTCTCAATTCCAAGATCCACTGTACCCACAAATTGTAAAGTGCAACTGTTGGGAAAAAAAATATGTTTAACTGAAGCATTGCATCAAGCATAGGCATTTTAACTAGAAATGCATAAAGAAAGAGTACAAAAAAGCACCTTAGTGAGTCCTTTATTCCTGAATAGCTTTTTCAGGGGGGGCAGACATTTTGAAAAATCTTGAATCAGATGAAGAAAAGTCTGACCAATTTAACCCAAGAAGTCAACCCCTGATAGAGCTATACATATACTGATAGAGCTATAATAAGGTGCTTTGTTTATATTCTTTGATTAAATCATAATTCAATTTAAAATATCTACACTTGATTTTTCAGTTAAAAATAACTTATTTTTCCCCAACAGTTGTCCTCTAATGCCTGTGACAGTTCCATGTACTGCATCCCCCTTATCAAAAATCTTCCTTTAATGTATAACGGCTATTGCATTTTTTTTATACCTCTCGATACTTTTGTGTATGGGAATAGAACCTACGCCAAATAGGTCAAGCTCTGTCCTCATGTGCACCTTATATACACACACCCCCATTGATTTTATGTTGCTCATGACCTCATTTTTCAAAATCACTAACATGGAGTTGGTTCTTCTATAAAAAGCCTCCATTCCCCTGGGAAGGTTTTCCACTAGATACTGGAACATTGTTTCATCCAGCCAGTTCATTAGTTTGGCCATTGATATTGCTAGATTAGGCCTAGTTTGCATCTGACATTCCAATTTATCCTAAAGGAGTTAGAGGTGAAACTCCAGTTTAGTATATCTGATTATATGTAAAAACATTAGAATAATTAATGATCAGATGTACAACCAATAAAGTAACCTAAATTCTCCCTGTTATTATGATTTAATATTAAACTTGTTAGTAAAAACCAAACAATAGGCATTTATATGCACGGACATAAAATCACCCTGTCATGGGAAAGTTCGTTTAGAGATTATAACTCACATGTCAAAGTGGTTAATCCTAACCACTTACTGAAATGTCTGCCTTGCTTCACTTTTTTCTGCCAATGTTCTTTAATGAAGTTTTGTAACCTAATACATAAATGTGGGAGTAAAGTCAGCTTTTTTCTCTTAAATGAAATGTACATTTTTTAAAGTATTTTTATTATTGCTAAGATGTTTTTTTTTTAAACAAAGCACTTATTTCTAATCATAGTTTCTATTTTAAAAAGTTTACCTACTTGTACAGGTTGTGATGATGCCCTAGCAACCTATTAAAGGTCCACTATCAAACTCATTTATCAAAAGTATTGCAATCATTTGAGATGCAAAAGTAATTGCAGATCTCAGTGAGTGCTGCTTGCGTTCCCCGTGCTCGCGCTCTGTCACACAGAGCTAATGCTGCTCTGCTCCACTTGAAGCAGATGCTTCATGGGGAGGTAGCGGGCCTTGCACCTGGTGAGATCCGCCCCCTCCCAGGGTGCTCCCCCCGTCCATGTAGAGGGCTGGTGATGGGAGATCATCTCCCCAGCCAGTGCCTCTACCGGCATCACGAAGATGTGGGATGACTCTCAACGAGAACGGGCCAAAGCTGAAATAGCCAGCCCTATAGGTTGTAACCTATTTGGGAGAGGAATCACTGTTTTTGGTGATTCGATTGCACCATTACAGAGGAAACATCTCCATTAGCATATCAGACTGGTCCCATCCATAATGGCAGTCCAGATCCAAATAGCCCCATTTATATTTGATAATCAGGGTTTGAAGGTGAGTCATCAAAGGGAACATAGAACTCCTTCAAAGGAGAGTGGATAGAAGAAGATCCTCAAAAATCACCGGAGAAAAATCCTCAAAGATCACTTGGCTTTGTTATATAGAGGGTCTCAAATGACAGCATTGGTCACAACAGAGGAAAAAAAACAGGCTATGATGGCAAATAGTGGCTGAACTGAATTGTGTAGCAATTTTGCAAGATTTAGTCAACAACTAGTGTGTGCATAAACACTAAACTCAGCTTAGTGGTAGTTGTAGATTTAAATACCCATAATACAAAGAAAACATGCAATTAATGATTAGAAAATCATAGTGGCAAATGTCATTGTAATTGTAGAGTCTGTGATATGATGCAATCAGTGCCTTTGGGTCAACCACTGTATTAATCAATATTCTATTTGCATGTGAAAGAAGAGATCAATTATTAGCTCATAGTGTGATTCTGAAGTTCTAGTGTTAAAAGAAAAATAAGGTACTGCTGTAGTTTTTTGTCAAAATCTTCTAAGGATCTAGAGAAGACAAGACCATAGTGTGCACTTATATAGAAATAGCTGCCCACACTTAAAAAAATAGCACTCACAGTACAAAAGTGAAATGCAGGCACATCATAAATCATAAAAGAGGCACTACTGCCTCTGGGATTCCCCTGTTAGGGTAGCCATTTTAAATACAAATGATACAATGAAGTAATACACATAAAGTACCTTATCAAGCCCTCTGTGTCTGTGTAGCTCTATCAGAGGGCTGATATTTTGTTCAGAATCTTGGGTCAGATGAAGCAAGGTCTGCACCTTCAACTTCCTGGAGTATTTATTTCCAACATGTGATGTGAGGAGTGCCGTTTTTGCTTTTTATCTTGCTACTGTCTTGTGTCCATCAAGTTCAACGTTTTTCAGATTTCTCCTTGGAGGCATCTAAAAACTATTGATTGATAATATGCTCTTTTATTTGTGATCAATCTAAAAGTGCTGGATACTAGGATTACTACCTCAGTATTAATGGTCCCTGCGAGTAATAAGCAGCTGTGTATCATTAGAAAGCTAAGATAATGTATATCTAGCGTTATGGCGCTCCAGGTGTTAATTGTGACGGGTGTCTGTCCACACTTGAGGATGATGTTGTTTGAGTTCATTGGTGCATTTAATGCAAGTCATTTTGTGGATCTTGCGCACTGTTACACGATCAATATATAAACCTGCATTACTCTCATGATCCTTGCACAGCTGATATTCTGGTTGGGACAGGAGGGTGTCACATGTCACGTGATGCCTGTGACAGTCCCATACGGTTATACTGCAGGTGTCAGGAGGGCAGTCACCAATTCCCAGTTTTGGCTCTGCCCTCACACTACTCTCCGCCCCTGTCCTGTAAGTCATTCCCAGAGCCGCCCTGGGATCGCGCTGGCTGCACAGTGCCCCACACAGTAAAGAGCCTGGGGACTCCAGAGGCAGAGGAGAGAGGGTGAGAGCGGCCAGTGACGCACGGTGAGTACAACTAGATTCCTCAGCTGCTGTTTAACGAAACCCGGCAGGGCAGCAACCACTCACACTCAGCATACAGGGCAAAGGTTGCCATGAGAATAACACGCAGGGGACTGACGTGTGTGTCACTAACAAGCTTAAAATAGTTACTTGTAAACTTTATACTGCAGTCCATGCAGCGCCTTACACGATCATCAGGGGACTGATTTAATCAATTATATTGCATTATGTGTTTATTCATCACAATATATGCCTTTAGTAGTGATTGTCAGTGATGGGTAACACTTCCCTCCACTATATGTGCACTAAGGCTCCTCTAATGCTCAGCCAGGTGGAGTGCCAAAGATTTGCCATCACTGGGTATATACTTTAGACATGATGTCTACCTGTGTCTGTGATCACAAAAAAGCAGGGGAGGCTAAGATTAGACACATTACCAAGCTCTCTATCTAGGCATGTGTTGTTATGAACTAGATTTCAATTCTATGTTCCCAAACATGTACTGGAGTAATTTGAACAGAAGAGTTTAGCAGTGCTTAAAAACAGGTGTGTCAATAAACATGATCAAGGGATTTGAACAAATCTGGGATCAAAGAACTGGATTTATTAAAAATAGAAAAAAAACTTTCTCCAGCACCTCATACTGATGTGATCGGTTTGGTAATAGTAATTGATACATTCAGCTTCACTTTCCAGTGCTTCCTTATGGATCACTGCCTGTTTTTATAAACATATAAAATTGAGAATTTTAACACCTTTGTCTGTGTTATAAACTAACAAAATAATATAACAATACAGAACCTTTTATTCACCTCTAAACGCACTTCCATTACAATAAAAACATTAAAATATATCTTTTAGTCCCCAGCATAGGAGAGTAACTATGCATCTATTACCCCAAAATGTATACTTTATAATAAGACAAGCACTCAAGAGTCTTTAAAGGACAAGTGACAGCAAAAAATGTACTTATGTTTGACTGAAATATTGCATCAGGTGTAGGCATCTAAAATAGAAATGCTTTAATGAAAATATAAAGAACCTTACCTAGCACTCTTTGCTCCAAAATGGTTTATCAGGGGTGTTTATAAATCTTGGTCGGATCTTCATTCACTTTAGGTCACATGAAGGAAGGTTTGACCCAATATTCGAAACTTGTTTGGCTTCTGAGAGTGCTATATGGAGCAAAGAGGACTCAGTATGTTACTTTAATTGTATTCTTTCATTAAAGGGCAACTAAATTGTTGTTTCACTTGTGCTTCTAATATTAACACTGTCAGTGCATGTCAGCCTCCTGACCTGCTTTGCCTCAGCTATGAGGCAGAGCTGAGAGTAAACGTGTGTATCTCTAAAAATACACATCAGTTTACTTAGGAGAAGGGGACACATTCTTTTTTCCCCTTGCTTCCTTTAAGGAAGCTAGAGTTAAAAAAAAAACCTTAAGTTTTATTTTTAAAAGTTTGAAAATAAACCATCTACACAATGCAAGTTTTCAATGTAGCATTATGTTAATGTTGTCTTTTAAGTGAATACAAAATAACGACATGCGTAAAATGAAAAAGGATTATCCATACTTTATTTGTATTTCCTTATCACTTGTTACATACGCTTATTTCATTGTAAAATATGCCTGCTTGCATTGATTAACCTTAGATTAGAAGTTCTGACGGTCTGCTTAAAGAAATAAAGACCATGTTAAGTCACTAAGTGTATGAATAAATTTGTTAATATTCTTAGAGTCCAATGGAATCTTTATAAGATGTGCTTTGTGTTTAGCTCAAGCTTAAATTGTCACCTAATCCTGCAGTGTGAGTCTTAAAATGCAGAATTCACATCCAAAATATCTCCTTTGTGCGAATGTATACAAAGTGTATAGCAATGGATGGAGCTGCTGTACTTAGAACAAACCATTATACAATGTATTCATAGCAATCTGTATACATATCAAGCAGGTGCTTACAGTTATTTGTATAAAACACTGCAAGGCAGCTTCACAATCTCTGCAGGGAACATGTTTTTAAAAATGGAAGTACAAGTTAACCCTACAAGCACTGCTTTCTTTTGAAATTTAAACTGCAAAGAAAAAATATCATATATAATTATAACCACAGTAATACCGTATAACTGTTAAACTAAATGTAATGGTAAGAGGTGATGAACACTCAATTATACCACCCACAAGCTGCCAATCAAGGATACTAAAAAAAAAAGAAAATGGCTTGATAATAAAACACATAATAAATCTATGATAATACATTTACTAAAAGCTGGCTTAAAGAGACTGTATCATTTAAACATTGTTTTTATTGTGAATGTAGAGAATGAATAAAAAAAGTGAAAATGATCTATATATTGTGTTAACAAGACTGCATGCAAATGCCTAAAATAGGTGTGTTTTACATTTGTCTGTGGTGTCCCCTGGTATCCTGTTTATGATATCACCTGTGGCCTGATATGCAAATTAACTGCTTTTTTATGGCAAGTGTGTAATTTGTATATTAGGCCACAGTTGATATCATAAACAGGATACTCCACAGACACATTTAAAACACATTTTTATTTAATTTAATCTTGCTAACACATTGGATAGATCATTTTCAATATTTTTTTATTCTCTACATTTCCAGTAAAACAATGTTTAGGTGATAGAGTCCCTTTAAGCATAACCCTACCTTTGTGGAATAAAGTATAAAAGAAATTACCTTGTATTAATGTGGTAGTGCAATTGACTGATGAACTGTGCGCTTTGGATAGATAAACATGTAAACATCAACTCATTGTACAAGTGAAATTGCTAGCAAATAGAAATAATTATTAAGATTTAAATACAAAAAGTGGTATTACAGGTTTTTTCACCTCCTGCTTCTTTTATAGAAGCAAAAGTTAAAATCACAGAAGCCATTTTCCAGTGGCAGATACATGTCAGTTTACACAGTGAAGCACTGAAGTTCTCATAGAGAGCGTAAAATGGTGTGTATTTTAAAACTCATATACAGTGTAATCCCCCATATTAGGGGGCACTCACCTTTTGTTTAGTGGCCTATTAAATGCAGGTAATATTAGGCTCATGATAAGTACATTAAATGCTCTCAGTGTTTGCTGGCTTTAAGGTCAGTAGGAGATGGGGGGTTTTCAATCCATTTCAAGTAATAAGTTCAAGGGACATCTTTCATCTAAGAGTACACAGGTTGTTATAATACAACCCAGACACATCATAGACACTTTTAAAACACATTTTTATCTTGACTGATGCTTGCTGCTAATGCAATATAGAGATACTTTTTCATAATTTTATATCCTCTACATTTGCAGTATAAACAATGCTTAGATTTCCCTTTAGAGCAGGGGTCCTCAAACTTTCTAAACAGGGGGCCAGTTCACTGTCCCTCAGACCGTTGGAGGGCCGGACTATAGTAAAAACAAAAACTATGAACAAATTCCTATGCACACTGCATATATCTTATTTTGCAGTGAAGAAACAATCCCCATCACTTACCTCCTACTGCTGTGTCCCCGGCCGGACGTCTCGCATAGTGTTCCCTCCTCCCTGCACAGAGGAGGGAAACACAGTTACCGGATCCGGATGTGATTTTTTTTTTTCCTGCAGCCGCATCCGTTGCGGCTGCAAGAAAAAAAAAAAAAGGTAAACAGCGGGGGGTGCCGGCAGCGGGCCGTAGTTTGAGGACCCCTGCTTTAGAGGGACAGACTGGTGCCCAGAATGCATCTTCTAAACGATAATGCATATTACTGTGCTATCAGAGTACTTAAAAATGCATGGTTTACATTTTGCATTGCTTAAAATATTAAAAACAAAAAAAACACATACAGTGAAACATTTGTGAAATTACAGCAGTTTGCAAGAAGTCAGGACTGCCCATACTAGCTGAGTAAAATTTCCTCTTTTGCTGCGGGAACCAATGAGAATAATGCCATTCATGTGGATGGAATTTCCTGTCTCTCTAGTGCTGTTATCAGACAATGTGGTGCACTGTTAAGAGATCCTACTATGTACAAGAGCACGCTTATTACATTACACACAACGTATTCTATTCCAGCAGTGCAGGAAGTGACTAAATAATCCAAACTTTAAATGCTTAGTGTCTGTATAATCAGTGCTGCAGCACCTGTAGTATGCATGCAAAGTAATCACTGAGGGAGGGCTTGACTAAAATATAAAAAATGTGATTTACGCAGAATGCCTGTATCAAATCACACTGGAAAAAAACCTGTACATGAAACAAACAGTGGTCTTCAACATGCACTAAAGTGAGTTTGGGGACTAAACTGTCCCTTGAACATTGAACTGTAACTGGGAAAAAGTTTATGGCAGCTGCTGACATATTCTCTTTATGAATAACCAGTAACTGATGACTGGTGGATATCTATCAATCCATTATTAACAAGCAACTATCATAGCTATTAGTGGATGGATAGCTGTATGTAATGTGTGCCTGAAAATCAGACATATGTCCTACACACATTTTCACTGCTGTGCAAAGAAAGTTGAGAATATAGCCGTCCCAATGAATTCATGCAAATTATACTAAGAAACAAACACTGTTTCCTGTAAATGATTGCATTATGCAAAGTTTTTCTCTAAATCAGTACTAGAGTTTATTTCCATTACTACTTCTTAAGACCTTTACCACCAATTCCAATTAAAGGGAAAGTGTTCTTCCAAGATGGACTAGTTTACCCATGATCCACATTAAAGTATTCGATCAGTATCTTTTTTTTTTTTTTTTTCTTTTTTTCCACACTCAGATTCCGTTGCACAAAATTTCAGTTTTCTTATTCCTTCTAGTAGTTCTCATAACTATAATGTGCATTCAGATCATCCTTGTGTTTGGCATTCATTTTTCCTTTTTTCTTTCGCCTTCACCATTATATTACCTCTCTCACTCCCCCTCAACCTCCCCTCCCTCCCCTCCCCTCCCCTCCCCTCCCCTCCCCTCCCCTCTCCTCTTCCTCCTTGTTACTTAAATGATACCTAGGTGAAAAGCTTAAATTTAATACCAATTGTGTGGGGGGAAAAAAAAAATTTTTTTCAAACATGAGCAACCGCGGCTGTGTCCATTTTTCACTCTTTGTCCTACTTCCCTCTCTTCCCTCCCCCAAGTTCTGCCTGTCCAAGTTAGAACTTGTACCAGTTATACTCGGGGAGGGTGCCACGGTGGCGCACTCATACAAACATGCATACGGTGGGTGGGACGGATAGTCGACGGAACCGGAGTCGGGAGTTCAGTATTATTCGTATAAACTTAGGCTTGCTAGTGAAATTTAATTTTATTAGAATATTAAATTCCTATTGTGTGCAGGGCCTTGCGTCTAATTTTTCTGCTATTAGGGATCTTATGTCTCAGCCCTTTCTAAGTTCTCTATTCATATCTCCCAAAGGTTTTTGTTTTTATTTGTAATATAGCTTATCCAGCTAAGACCTTTTTCTAAAGTCAGCTGGAGTTTGATCTGTTTAGTTAGTTGTTCTTTCGAAAAAACACCCGGTTGTTTCCAGGCTCTTGCAATTAAAATCTTAACTGCTACCATTATATGGGCTGTGATCTTATTATGTGAAAAAACTGCCTCTATTGCTTTTATTTTGTCTTCCTGTGCTATATATAAGTGTTGCTGTAGGAAGCTTTTTACCCTTAGATAATTAAAAATTTGGTTATTTTGGAGGCCGTATTGTTTTGCCAGGAGTGGGTAAGGCTTTATACACCACTCATTCAATATATCTTTAATTTGACTGGAGCGCAGTCCTCCCCATTTTGACAGAGAGATGTCTGGTAGGATGTTTTCTATAATATTCAATGGTTCTGCTCTTGGTATTTTATGCTTGATCACCAACTTTTTCAATATTCTATACCAACTGGGTACAATGCTCTCCGATATTAAGTTCTTGTCTTTCACATCTTTTGTTATCTGATCACTGTTTGTGTTCCATATAAATTTGTCTAGATTTTTAAATGTAACCGCTTCTTTTTCTATTTTATACCATGGTTCTAGTTCTACTTCTTTTACTTGCATAATGTATATATGCTGAATTATTGCTGCGTCAGCTTCTAAGGTTATGAGTGGAAAGCCTAGTCCCCCGTTTTTAGTTTTTTTCGCAATTTGCTTCATGCTTATGCGAGGATTTTTACCCTGCCATATGAAATTCACAAACCTAGTGTGGATCATCTGAAGCCAACTGGTGGGGACCTGCATTGGGACCATTCTCAAAAAATAGGTCCATTTGGGGATTAAGTATGTTTATTTTCCCCCACCAAGATACCCAGTTATTCTGCCAATTTTTCATATCTCTATTTGTTGATCTCATAATGGTCAGGCAGTTTATTTCCATCAGTCTATTTATATTTGCCGGTATAAGAATTCCCAAGTATTCACATTGTTTTTTAGTACAATCAAATTGAAATTCGGATTGTATATATTGCTTAGTTACATAATCAATGTTTACGGTTAAAACTATTGTTTTCTGTGGGTTTAATTTATAGTTGGATACTCTGCTGTATAGTTCTATTTGTTTCATTAAGTGTGGTAATGTTTCTCGGGGACTAGAATGGGTTGCCAAGATGTCATCAGCATATAATGACAACTTATATTCCTCTCCCCCACTGAAATATCCCTTTATTCGGCAGTCTTTCCTAATGTTTATTACCAAAGGTTCCAAAGCCAGGATATACAGTATCGGGGAGAGGGGGCAGCCCTGTCTAGTACCATTTCTCAAGCTAAACCAATTTGAACACAAATCAACACCCACCACTCTTGCTGACAGATCTCCATATATTGCTCCTATGGCATCCAGCATCCACCCACCCAGACCAAATGACGGTAAAGCCTGAAACATATAACCCCATCCGACCCTGTCGAAGGCCTTCTCTGCATCCAACGACAGGGTCAAGATGGGTACCCCCCCTTTTCTTGCATCCATTATATTAATAATGCGTCTAATGTTATGGGAGGGCAGACGTCCTGGAACGAATCCTACCTGGTCTGGATGTATGATATCAGGAATTAATAGCTTCATCCTCTCGGCCAGTATGGATGTAAATATTTTTAGATCGACATTTATAAGTGAGATTGGCTCTGTAATTAACCACAGACTTTGGATCTTTTCCTGGTTTTATTAAAGGAATAATATTTGCATTCAACATCTCTGCCGGTAATGAACCGTTTTGAACTGAGACATTATATGTACTCATCAAGTAATCTGTTATGTTACTTGTAAATGTCTTGTAAAAAAGGTTTGTGTATCCATCAGGACCCGGTGTTTTTTTCCTTTCCAGTCTATTTATTGCTTTTAGGATCTCATCTTTAGTTATTGGAAGATTTATTTTCCCCAATTTATCTTTTTGGATTTTGGGAAGCTCTGTATTATCTAAGTATTCTCTGATTTCTGGTGGGGATGCGATCTGTGTCAAATTATATAATGAGGAGTTATATTCCGCAAATGTCTCTCCTATTTCCTGCTGAGATCTGCACATAACCCCTCCCCTCTCAATCATCGAGATTTTTTTCTTTTAACCTTTTCTTCTTAAGTTTATTTGACATCATTTTGTCCGTTCTATTCGATTTATGAAAATATTTTATTTTTAATTTCATCAGATTTCTATCTATTTTTTCTTGTTGTAAACAGACAATCTGTTTTTTTACTTGTTCAAGTTTGTTCAGATTTTCTGTGTTTGTATTTTTTTTCAAATTTGATGTTAGTTTATAAAAGGATATGTGCAGATCTGCGAGGGAGACACCTTGCTCTATTATCTTCCCCGCTTTTAACTTAATAAAAAGGCCTCTCAGAACTGATTTGAATGCGCACCATACTATTGTGGGGGAGACTTCTTTAGTATTGTTTTCTTGAAAATATAAATCTATTTCTTTAGCTATGAACTCTCTATCCTTTTCCTCCCTTAATAAAAAATCATCCAGTTTCCAAGTGGTCCTTGGACCGCGTTTCCTATGATTGAAGTCGAAAAGCAACATACTATGATCTGACCAAATATTTTCTTCTATTTGTATATTTCCTATGTTTTCAAGCAGTTGTATTTCTCCCACAACCATATCTATTCTTGAGAAAGAGAGGTGAACTCTGGAAAGGTGGGTAAATTCTTTTTCTTGAGGATGGGTTGTTCTCCATATATCCAGGGCCGGCCTTAAGTGTCCCAGCGCCCTGTGCGGGCTTCCCCCGTGGCGCCCCCCCCCCCATGTATGTGTCCCTTCCCTCTTCCTTGCCACGTCTGTCTCGCTCTAACTCCCCCATACCTGTTTTCTCTCTCTCCCTCTCCCCCCCTCCCCCCTCCCCTGTTCTGTCTTTCCCCCCCAGACCCCTGTGTTCTGTCTCTCTCCCCCCTCCCCCTGTTCTGTCTCTCCTCCCCCTGTTCTGTCCCCCCCCGTTGTCTCTCCCCCCCAGACACCCGTGTTCTGTCTCTCCCCCCCAGACACCCGTGTTCTCTGTCTCTCTCCCCCTGTTCTGTCTCTCTCTCTCCCCCTCCTCCTGATCTGTCTTTCTCTCCCCCTGTTCTGTCTGTCTCTCTCCCCCTCCTCCTGTTCTGTCTCTCTCTCCCCCTGTTCTGTCTCTCACTCCCCCATGTTCTGTCTCTCTCTCTCTCTCTCTCTCCCCCTCCCTTTGTTCTGTCTGACTCTCTCTCCTTGTTCTGTCTGTCTCTCTCTCTCTCCCTCCCCCTGTTCTGTCTGTCTGTCTCTCCCCCTCCCCCTGTTCTGTCTGTCTGTCTCTCTCCCCCTCCCCCTTTTCTGTCTGTCTCTCTCTCCCCCTCCCCCTGTTCTGTCTGTCTGTCTCTCTCCCCCTGTTCTGTCTGTCTCTCTCTCCCCCTGTTCTGTCTGTCTCTCTCTCCCCCTGTTCTGTCTTTCACTCCCCCCTGTTCTGTCTCTCTCTCTCTCTCCCCCTCCCCTTGTTCTGTCCGACTCTCTCTCCTTGTTCTGTCAGTCTCTCTCTCTCCCCCTGTTCTGTCTGTCTCTCTCTCCCCCTCCCCCTGTTCTGTCTGTCTGTCTCTCTCCCCCTCCCCCTGTTCTGTCTGTCTCTCTCTCCCCCTCTCCCTGTTCTGTCTGTCTCTCTCTCCCCCTGTTCAGTCTGCCTCTTCCCCCCCCCTTGCCTGCAAATGTTGATCAGGGAGGGGCGGAGCTAACTGGCTGAGCGGTGTAGCTCCGCCCCCACCCTGTGAAGCAGAGCAGCGTCTGCTTCACGGGGAGCTGTGGGCAGCAAAAGAAAGTGCTGCTCAGGCTCCCCATGCTTAATGCAGGCATGGGGAGCCGAGCAGCACTTTCTTTTGCTGCCTGCAGCTCCCCGTGAAGCAGGAGCTTCTCTGCTTCACAGGGTGGGGGCGGAGCTACACCGCTCATACGGTTAGCTCCGCCCCCTCCCCGACACAGCAGAGCATGCCGAGCAGAGGGCTGGTGAGGGGGGATCTTTTGATCTCCCCCAGCCAGTGCCTCTACCGGCTTTTTTTTTTTTAAAACTTTTTTTTTTTTTTTAACTGGCGGGCGGCGCTCCCTGGGGTGTTGCGCCGTCGCACACCCCTAAGGCCGGCCCTGCATATATCCATTAATCCAGATTCCTCCAGCACCTTGTTTAGAGCGGCCGATTGTTTTTTAACAGATTTATCCATTAATTTACCATGATTTAATTTTTTATCCATTAATGGATCAAGTACGCAGTTAAAATCACCTGCAATAACTACTATTCCTTTTTTGATCTTTTCCATTCTACAAATGATTTTTTCCAGATACTTGACCGGACCAACATTTGGGAGGTAAACATTTACCAATGTATAGACTTGCTCTTCAATCTTACATACCATTATAATGTACCGGCCTCCTTTATCTCTTTCTTGATATATTTGTTCAATTTTAGTGCTTTGGGAAAAGAGGATTGCTACCCCCCTTTTTTTTTTCCATTTGTAAAGCTGAGTGGGTTATTAGTGAGCATCTATTCTCCCACCATTTCAGGTTCACCCCCCCTTCCCAATGAGTCTCCTGCAGAAAGGCGATATCGATGTTTTTATTTCTCATGAGCTCGTATAAAGACTGTCGTTTTATAATAAGCCTTCCATTTACACTAATCCACATGCCCTCCTCATCTTTTGTGCTAGGATGTTTACATTTCTAATATTATTTACCATTTGTCCATTGTATGGTACTGCTGGATTTCATGATGCATTATAAATAAATGATATAAAAAAACATTCCACTACATTAAAGTGACAGATCCACACATACTTTCATTACCATTCACCTCTTGGATAAAATACGGTACACTGACAAAAAGAAAAACTGGTTGTATTTTTACAAGAAGCAATGAGGAAGAAAAGCCCTTTCTAGCATGAAGCTTTTATTGTCAATAGATTTTTAAATGCTTCATAATTTTTTTTTCTTGTGAGCAGGGCTGTCTCGCTGTTATGTAGAGGCTTATCTCTGTTCTTCTAAATGGTTTTGTAAGACCTCTTTAATTTTTGTGCTTAATAATGTGCAAATTGTGGCCGAAACTTAAAGGGACACTCCCACCAAAAAACAAAAAAATTGTATTTTTATTTTGCATTGTTAATTTCAGTTATGCCTTTTTTTTAAATTTTTTATGTGAGTTTATTTAACATGACATTTTCACCCTCTGGGGTGTTTAGCTGGAATTTTCTTTGTCACATACTGTACCCACACAAATTATATGTTGTTTTTATCGTCATAAGAAGGACTTTCATTAGATACCATTATGTTCATCATATCTAATAATTTACTACTAAAAAAATCATAAAATATGATGAAAAACACTTTTTCTAACTTTGACCTAAAATATAATTTACACAAATACAATCATTTAAAAAACCCCATCTTCTAAATGTTGTCCCAAGTTCCGAAATAGGCATGTTTCCATATTTTTCGGTATTTTTGTGTGAGTTATGGGGCAAAAAACAAAAATAGGGTGTTTTGTTTTTTCCTATATTGAGCTTTTGACCCCAGCCCGAACCCTAAATTTAACCCTAAATGTATTCCCAACTCTAACCTTATGCTATCCCTTAATATATTTTAATTTAATTTTAACCCTATCCCTTATGCTAAAAAATATTTAATTATTTAATTTTAACCCTATAGGCTAATCTAACCATACTACCAGTTTATTTTTTTTATTTTCTTTTACATTGCAATGTTGCTTGCTGCCTCTAGGGGCAATCAAGCAACATATTCAGAGCGACGGAAGGGAATTTTCTTTCACTTCCGAAGCTTTGACCACAAGAGGGCATAGCATGCTGCTCTGTCAATATGGTACCCCAGAGAGGAAATTTCGGTGCTGGCCATTGCCTTGACATCGAGAAACGTTAGACCAGCAGCGTTAAAGCAGTTTTCGCGATCGTTGATCGCGAAATCGCTTGTTTCACTGCAGGACGTGCCTGACACTTCCATTGTCGTGAAGGGGTTAATAAAATATTTACATAGAAACATAGAAACATAGAATGTGTCGTCAGATAAGAACCATTCGGTCCATCTAGTCTGCCCAATTTTTTTTTTTGAGTACTTTTATTAGCCCCACGTTCCCGGTCTTATAGCTAGGATAGCCTTGTGTCTATCCCACGCATGCTTAAAATCCTTGACTGTGTTTACCTCTACCACTTCTGCTGGCAGGCTATTCCATACATCCACTACCCTCTCAGTAAAGTAATACTTCCTGATATTACTTTTAAATCGTTGCCCCTCTAATTTAAGACTATGTCCTCTAGTTGTGGTAGTTTTTCTTCTTTTAAATATACTCTCTTCCTTTACTGTGTTGATTCCCTTTATGTATTTAAATGTTTCTATCATATCCCCCCTGTTACGTCTTTCCTCCAAGCTATACATGTTAAGATGCTTTAACCTTTCCTGGTAAGTTTTATCCTTCAACCCATGAACCAGTTTAGTAGCCCTTCTCTGAACTCTCTCCAAAGTATCAATATCCTTCTGGAGATAAGGTCTCCAGTACTGCGTACAATACTCCAAGTGAGGTCTCACCAGTGCTCTGTACAATGGCATGAGCACTTCCCTCTTCCTACTGCTAATACCTCTCCCTATGCAACCAAGCATTCTGCTAGCATTTCCTGCTGCTCTATTGCATTGCCTAACTTCCTTCAAGTCCTCTGAAATTATTACTCCTAAGTCCCTTTCCTCAGATGTTGAGGTTAGGACTGTACCAAATAGTCTATATTCTGCTTTTGGGTTTTTACGCCCAAGGTGCATAATCTTGCACTTGTCCACATTAAATGCCAGTTGCCACTGCTCTGACCATTTTTCTAGTTTATCCAAATCATTTACCATTTGGCTTATCCCTCCATGAATATCAACCCTGCTGCAAATCTTTGTATCATCAGCAAAAAGACATACTTTGCCAACAAGACCTTCTGCAATATCGCTAATAAAAATATTAAAGAGAATGGGTCCAAGAACAGATCCCTGAGGTACCCCACTAGTAACAAGACCTTGCATCCAATATACCCCATTGACTACAACCCTCTGTTGCCTGTCACTCAGCCATTGTCTAATCCATTCAACAATATTGAAATCCAAACTCAAAGATTTCAGTTTATTGATAAGCCTTCTATGTGCGACAGTGTCAAAAGCCTTACTGAAATCTAGGTAAGCAATGTCTACTGCACCACCGTGATCTATTATTTTAGTTACCCAATCAAAAAAATCAATAAGATTAGTTTGGCATGATCTCCCTGAAGTAAACCCATGCTGTCTCTGATCTTGAAATCCAAGCGACTTTAGATGTTCAACAATCCTATTCTTTAACAAGGTTTCCATTATTTTCCCCACTACTGAAGTAAGACTTACTGGTCTATAGTTGCCCTAACTAAACAAGTGTGACTTCACTATGGGGCTGGGGTAGGGTTGCCACCCAGCCAATATTTTACCGGCAGGCCGGTAAAAAAATGGTTTGCTGCTAAAGTTAAGTCTATGGAGGCACTAGCATGGCCGGTATTTTTTGTGGAAAAGGTGGCAAACCTAGGTTGGGGACACAGAATGAGAGGGTTACATCACAAGGTGCAGAGTTATGATCCTGTTTAATCAGGTCAATCTCCTTTGTCTTGTGTTGGAAGGCAGGTAAAGAAAAAGGTACACAGCCATCTAGTTCTGCCCACTATGATACACCGGAGCCAGTAAGAGAGCAGGGGTGTATCTTATGATATTATCATGCAGGCTCTTCCCACAGTTGTAAAATGAGCCTTGCTGGAAGATTTTAGAGAATGTTGCATTATAGGTAAAATTTACAAAATTGATGCAGGAGATAGATACCTAATTGTAATTTTACTTTTATATGGAATTAGTTCAAACATAGAAAAAAACAAACAGTGGCATATGTTTTATATCTGTGTTTGTTTTCAAGGCACAGGTAATTTAGTTTATGTAAGTGGTAGTGTCCCTTTAAACCTTAATGGTGTGTTTTGATATGATAAAGAGAGATCTTACCACTTGAGAAAAATAATATTAGTGCACAGACATTAACACTTGCTTCATTGTCATGTTGTTTGTATTATTTGATATTTAGACACTTTCACTCGCTATGATCCATCCAGAGTGTCTGACACTCAACTCAACTATTGTTCATCATCTGCTTCCCCACTTTGAAAATATATATTATGTCTCCCTAGATGTTCTCTAGGATCAAATTTATAATTCTTTCCTTAACTTTGACAACATACAGTCTTCAACAACCCGAAAACTCTGAGGATTTCATTACCCCATGCAGTCCATTCGAAATATGAATCCTTTGAAAAATAATGGGACAATGGCACACTCATGTGTACACAGATGTTTGTGGCTATAATAATCACCCTAAAATAAATGTTATTTAAAAATTAGGGAAAAAAATACCATTATAAAGCCAACAAAAAAACCGAGTGGGAGTTCCTAGGACCCTGCTCAACCAAAGGTGGTTTTGGTAGATATATATTGTTATTTTTGTTGACATTTCAATGCATGCCAGATGCATTGTGGGTGCACGATAATGTGTGCACAACCCACTTAATAACAAAATATCAATATGACTAGCGTAATATATGGATACAAAACACAGTGCTCTACACGCAACACAAACAAGGTTTATTTTAGAAACAATTAAATTAAGTTGTAGGCGTACATGTAATAAATATACTTTTTTAAATCTATCAACAGATGTCACATTTATAATAGATTGTTAAAGTTTTCATACGCAGTTTAAATACAGTGCTAAGCAGTAATAACTGAAAACCACCAATTTGCTGGGACAGGACCCAATCTATGCATTTCCTTGTAATTCTGATAAAATAATGCATAAATGATTATTATACCCTATTGTAACTACTTATGTAACACAGTCATATTAAGCTTGAATATAATTGGCAAAGAAAGCTGTACTGACCTTATTGCCCTTCGATTCTTCAAATCAGATGAAGATAACGGCTAATGATTTTATTGCAAGGTGGTGTACTGGGGTTGGGCTCTGTATTTCAGACATTATTATTCTCTAGATTGGAAGCTTGCGAGCCTGCTCTCTACCATATGTATCAGTCTGTAGCATAGTATGTAGTTCCCCCTATATGCTCTGTACCAAGCTCTACGTAGATTGTTGCCGCTATATAATAAATAAGTGTGAACGTAATGTAAAAATTCCAAAGGCTTGTTTATTAAATGAATAAAATGTAAATACTTAGATGTTCGAGCATGTAGCGATTTCTCTGAATGTCACCAGCTTTGACTATCGTTTACATTTATCCAGTCAGATCAAGGCCACTTTTCCTCCCCTGACAGAGTAGATGCGGCTTCACTGTCCTCTAGTGGCATCCACAGTGTAGGAAGGCGTGGGGGGCCACGTTGTACTGCTTTTAAAAGGACATGCTATGCCCTCTGAATGGGCATTTAGGTTTTGTATTTGTGGTTAGCATATCATGTCCTACTGTGGGAACTAGCTAAAAGCATATATTGAGATAATGAAGGAACTGATAGCTATTTTTGTATGTGAACACTTATTGTAAAGAACATGAATAACCAAATGAATCTGAAAGTGAAATGCTGATGTTCTGAGGTATTCTGGGGACAGATTTAAACTGCAGACTGATTGAAAGGGTTTCAAATGATTTTGTAGAATAAGGTGTTGAGTAGCGGATCCATCTCATTCTTTAAATTCACACACAAAATTCAAGACCTACTTCTGGCTTAACCCCTTAGTGACAAGACATTTTCACCTTGACTTTCCCTTGGTGACAGGGTGTTTGTGTTTAGCTGCAATTTTCTTCTTTCTCGCATACTGTACCCACACAAATTCTATGTTGTTTTTAGCATCATAAGAAGGGCTTTCATTAGATACCATTGTGGTCATCATATCTTATAATTTACTACCAAAAAAAATCATAAAATATGATGACGTTGATCGCGAAAACCGCTTGATTCACCGCAGGACGTGCCAGGCACGTCCATTGTCAGGAACAGAGTTCCCGGCAGGACGTGCATGACACGTCCATTGTCGCGAAGGTGTTAATAAAAGGTTCACTTGATTTTTGCTAAAGGACTACATTCTACCAGTACTAACTAACAGTGCTACTAACATCTTTCAATCAGTAAATATGAACTTTGTCACCTAATACATTTACATAGGATACATAATATACACAAAGCTAAAGTTTTTATCATTTAGTGCAGGAATAGCTATCCATGGGATGAGCATCAAGGGAGTATAATACACGGGAATAATACACAACAGCCAAAGTGCCAAAGGTTAGCCATCACTGACTCACAGAGGGTCTCTTCACCGATGGACTGTGTCTAGGGTTGACAACTTTTCTTCAGAAAAATACTACCAGCCATGCTACTGCCTCCATAGACTTATCATAGGTCTCAAGCCAATTTTTTAGCGGCCTGCCTGTGTCACACTGGCTACTAAATTACAAAAATCAGGGAAAAATCTCGCCTATCTTTCCAATGCAAACTGCTATTTGGTGGTCATTAAACAAGTACAAGTAAAGTAAAGCCCGCTAAAACACAGGGCTTGGGATCCACAAACTCACATCACGAACTAAGCGGGATCATGGCGTGTGTGCCAGGATCTTGTAATACTTCCAATTTAAAGCAGAAGATATAACAAGGTCCAGTGCCTCAATGGCTGCGTGGAAGCCATCAGAGCACTGTGGTATAACAGGGACCTCGTTATAACTCATAGCGTAAGATGAGCTTGCTTAGTGATGTGCTGTACTTTGTGTGTGCATTCAATATACAAATTTTTTTTTTTTAAGCTAGTGAGGAACACAAAATGGTTAGTACCGTATTTGTTCGAATATAATACGAGGTCTTATATTCAAGGTCGTCTTATAATCTGACCTCAAATCGAGGTTAAACTATAAGACAGGGATCCAGGTCCCCCACCGGGACTTCTATGATGAAGCCAGGTCCTTCCGGCTTCATCATAAAAGTCCTGGCGGAAGTGCCGGGCAGCAGCGGAGGATGTCTGCTCGTATCGTGCAGACATCCTCCGGCTGCTTCCACTAGGCTGCAGGGAGATTTGGGCAGCCGGGGGATGTCTGCACCAGACATCCTCTATGCTGACCAACACTTCCGTCTAATATGACGGAGCGGCTATCCGTCATAATGGAAGGAAGTGTCGGGCAGCATGGAGGATGTCTGCACGTATCGTGCAGACATCCCCTGGCTGCCCCCACTAGCCACCAGAGAGGCTACGTTAGGGGGTGGGTGAAGGGGCTGACAGACAACGTTGGGGGAGGGTGGGGGAGAGAGACAGACACCGTTGGGGGGAGCATTGGGTAAGTCTGGGGGGTAGGGGCAGCATTGGCACATAAAAGGTAAATAGAAACAAGAAATGCATTTTTTTACATCATAAGTTTTTATTAAATATGAAAAAGCTATTTAAATGTGAATATATACAAGTTAAACTTTTTTTTCCTATAGGGTAGTCTTATATTCAGGCTTTTCATTTTTTTCCTAAAGGAATATCCATAGTTTGTGGGGTCGTCTTATAATCAGGGTCATCTTATATTCGAGCAAACACAGTAATTTGTTAAATTGCCTGTCTGTTAGTGTTTTCAACTACTAATATATCTATTTATTTTCTACACATTTTTCTCTATTGCCTATGTTAATTTAAAGAAAGAATACTTTTACACATTAGGGGGATTTAATAGCCTCTGTCTAAAGCAAAGTATTGATCATTGTAACTCTAGTGTACATTAAATATTCTGCATAAGGCATGGATGAGCCAAATGACAGGCAGTGGAGACAGCGTATAATTATCCTAATTAGAGCATCCAAATTTATATAGAACATGCCCTGACATTACTTAATGTAAGCTTAAAATGAATATATAAATTATTAAACTTGTAAGTGAACGATTCTTAAAGACCTTTTGGATTACACATAATTTTAATATGCTTATTAAAACAAGTTGGAGATTTTTACATTCAGTAGGATCAACAAAGTATTAAAAAATTCTTCCTACAGTATGTAACTCTACCTCTAACATTGCAGTGAGGTCTTGGTACATTTTAGTACATTTATCATACAAGATTATAAACATGAATGTAAATAAATAATTGTAAGCTTACATTAAATTGAAAATATTGTATCAAGTCTACCCTTTAAATATAAATGTGTTAATGAACAAATAAAAATAAAGTATTTTATATACACTTTATGTACCTTATTGACCCCTCTTTGCTACGCATAGCTCTATCAGGGGGCTGGCATGTTGTTTGGAATCTTGACCAGATCTTCATCAAATAGAACCCAAGATTCCAAATAATATGTTTGCACCCTGTGGAACAAAAAGGGCTAATTTGAATTATTCATTAAAACATGTCAGCACTTGATGTATTCTTTCAGTAAGAAGTAATTAGCTAGTAAGATGGTGTCTTGCCTACTGTTCTTGTAGATCATTCTTCAGTCATTGTGCTGTGCTCAATGACCCATATCAACAACAGTGATTTATTTTACCATATTGATAAAGTTATATATAAAAAAAAAAAACTTAGCCATCAGTAAAACGCATGTTTTGTTTGGTGTCTGTATCCTTAAAGTATTATAGCAATCAGGGTAAAATAGCTGCAAAATCTACATTTATCATCAGTGCTGTGCTGATCATTTTTTTAATTGTTTTTTTCCTAGACTTAATTTAGACAACTGACACGCTGGTTCAGTATATGATTTTAAAGTGTTTTATTGTGAACTTGTTATTATAAATAGTTTTAAATATATCCCAAGCTTCTGTTTTCATTCTGTACCATAAACTTTTTCTATCAATATATATATATATATACATACAAAATCCAGTATCTGCATAAGAGTGGATGCATATTTTGAATATAAACTCCTATCAGGCTTAAACAGCATTTTGGGCTTATTGTAGTTGTACTATTGAATGTTATGGGCCTTGAAGTTTTTCTGTGTGCTAAATTAATAATGGAAAACTCATGCTCTCTTCTCTTTTAGGTTTGCAATAAGAAAGCAGAGAAATGCCAGCACCACCACCTCCACCTCCCCCAGCACCTCCACCACCCGCATATAGCAACCCACCACCTCCACCACCACCTGCATTTTCACAGGTATGTCCTTCTCATGTTACAAGGCACATTGCAAAGTACTGTTGTTCATTTTTGCTGGAGTGGGCTTATGAACCATGACTTTTTATGTCTTGAAATATAACTCTAGGCTACTATTCCCAGTGATATTCTGCATTGTATGTCTAGGAAATGCCAAGCATAGTTATTATTGGATCTGTCTGTCTCTCTAGACTTGTGAACTCTAAATGGATAAGTGATCTTTGTATTCTGTTCATGTGACTCATTCAGTCGACATAGTTGAAGGATAAAACTTACCGGGAAAGGTGAAACCATCTTAACATGAATAGCTTGGAGGAAAGACGTAACAGGGGGGATATGATAGAAACATTTAAATACATAAAGGGAATCAACACAGTAAAGGAAGAGAGTATATTTAAAAGAAGAAAAACTACCACAACTGGAGGACAGTCTAAAATTAGAGGGGCAACGATTTGAAAGTAATATCAGGAATTATTACTTTACTACGAGGGTAGTGGATGTATGGAATAGCCTTCCAGCGTAGAGGTAAACACAGTTAAGGATTTTAAACATGCATGGGATAGGCACAAGGCTATCCTGACAATAAGATAGGGAACTGAGGACTAATAAAGTATTTAGAAAATTGAGCAGACTAGATGGGCCGCATGGTTCTTATCTGCCAACACATTCTATGTTTCTATGGTGACACTGGCTCAGGGGTTAATCAACTTCTCTGGTGTAAACAGACGGACCTATTTCCGACCCAACCTGTGTTTTAGAAACCAGGGGACGTGGGCGGCTGCATCCCAAGAGTTGTGTATTTAAATAGCTAGGCTCCAGCAGTTACAGATTTCTGATCCCTGAGTCCTAGCTTTGGAAAAGTCCTCCAGCTTTTAAAATGTGTTTCAAAAGTAATCTGTATCACTTGAAAATATAAGAATCAAATGCATTTGGTGTACTAAGTATATGTAAATATGTGTAAACAGGAGGTTACAATTTGTAATATAAACTCCTGATTTACCGGTAAAAGGAAAACTAAGGTGCTACAATGCCACACCTGAATAGACCTCTCAGAATTATTTGTGATGGTCATCTGCGCATAACAAATACAGTACAAATAATAATAATAAAACAATTCACACTGGGAGACCCCAGAGGGTGAGGGTCCCAGTCAGCAGAAACTGATGTAGTCTCCCAAGAGATAAAATATCATTGCTTTATACACAGACTGGAAATGAATAGGAAGCAGTCATATTGTGATCATCATTAAAGCAAAGAATTTGAACGATGGATATAACAGATTCACTAATCCCCACCAACAGTCCAGGATTTAGGGATTACCCAGTTGGTCGGGGAACCATTGGTTTAGATTAACAGCTGTAATTGGGAGGTGCTGAAAGTTTAATTCAATGGAGTTTTTTTTTATTTATTTTTTTAAGATTCTAAATCAGTGGTTCCCAAGCTAGTTCTCAAGGACCAACACGCCAGCTGTATTCTATTCCATCCATAACATTACTGAACATCCAGCATAATTATAATTCACACAGATACGAGAAACACTTAAATACAGAGCATAACCCAATCATTTTTATTTCATTTTTGTATTTATTGTTGTTTTAGAATTGATGTAAAAAATCAAAGTCTGTATATCTTATTTTCCAATAAATCTATGGAATCTACCTGTTTTGAGCTTCTAATCCATATTTTTGACAATTAGTAACAAATTGCATCAAAATGTAATACATTGCTTCTATGCAAGCTTGAGTATCTTCAGAAAACTTTCCAGATGTTGGCAGATATCACATCTCAAGTATATTTATCCATTGTTAAAATGACATCACATGTGCCACAAGACTCTTCCCATGTATGCCTGTGCATAGGTGAAAAAATGCATTCCTTGTTTTTATTTCTTCCTCTGCCCCTTACTTACCTTAGCATCCATATTGCACTCACATAACTTGCCCCAGCACCCAGACTGTATTCACGGGACTTACTACAGCACACAGATTGTACACAAGATGTACTCTGCACCTCTGTGGCGTCTGAGCATCTGGAGGTCACATGATCCTTGATGCTCTGATGTGCGGATGTGCGAGAGGCGGTGTAGGACAATGTCAGTACGCCTGGGCAGCACACAGACATCAGCTGCCCTCATTCACACAAATAAGTTCTGATGAGGGGAGGTTTTTTTGTTCTCCCCAGTCAGCGCATACATATAGCTCCATCTCACGGCACACCGGTGTGGGTTGAGGAGCACTGCTGTAAATGGTTGATTGTAAACAAGTGCAGGGGACCATAAAACTGCTGAGGGAGGGATTATTAGAGAATAAATACTCCTTTTTGGAATAACTAGAAAAGGTCTTTATACATTAGTAATTACTTTCATTTTCCACATGCTGATTCATTGGTGCCTTAAGCTTTAGTCTTACCAGTTACAAAAATGGCCTTACCGAATCATGTTCACTGAAAATACAAGATGGTTTTTTTTTGCAGTCTTAAACCGCCTATCAAATAACTGTGGTACGTGACAGATGGCTCCATTTGCTACTATCACAGTTGTCCCATCCCGGTTGTAAGAAAGGATATCATCTTACACATTTTCCTTGTAGTCACTGGTAGTTTGGGTACAAATATAGTCATTCCCTCAAAATTGCAAGCTGAGACAATGCACAGCTGTTCACTGAAACATATGGAAAACAAGTTTTGTTTTTATTAGAACAAATGTAATAACCCATTTACTGCTGAACAGGTGATACTGAAGAGTTATTTGTGACCTTCACATTTGAATTTCAATCACAGTTAAAATAGGAGGTGGGCATTTTTTACAGGGGCATCCTAAGAACTTGGGGTCCCTTTACGGTACAGATGCTGTGAGATCCCACTACAACAGCGTTAGCATTTGTAAAAAAATAATAATTTGACTGTCACCTAAATAGTGTTTACAATTTAAATGTATAACATAATAGTGAGGTGTGATTTGTTTTAGCAGAAAAAGCTATCCCCAACTTTCCTATCGTTATAATTCAGCTATTAATGGCTGATTTTGTAATCAAATTACCAATTGACTTTTATTAACCAGCCTTGTTAAGGAGACCTGTGTTATGGTTTGACAGATCATGTGTTAGCATAGTAATTATCCCTGCTGCCACTGTCTTTAGAGCTGTCTCCCAGTTTGGACATCACCTTGCTGGATAAGGTTTTCTTCCAACTCCTGTTACCCCTTGGCAATGCACTCCCCAGATTTATGTAGCCATTGATACAGTAAGGGAATTTAAATATTTATTAGATAAGCATAAATTGGGTATTGCCTTCTAGGTGTTTATGGACTACTTCATCCATGTCCCCTGACCAGCCTCTCAAGGAGCCAGAGGATTATGGGATTTGCAATTGTAGTCCATAAAGCACTTGGACACCCCTGACACAGCTATGTTGAATACAGCATGTTAAAAATCATATAAGATGTGTGAATTTATAAAGGATAAAAGAATTGACAAACTAGATGAGTCAAGCGATGTTTTGTCTTGGACAAGGACTTTTCTCATATAGTAACTCCATGGAAAAAGTGAACTAGTAGTACATTTCTGTTATGCATTGTCTGCACGTAAGGTCCTAAATGATTATTAGTTCTCTCTTTTAGTCTGCTGTAATGACGTCAGTCATTGTGGCACAGTTTATTTTTACAGTTTCCCCATTTTATCTTGAACTTGGTTCCTGACCGTATGAATCTCATGCATTACAGGCATAGATAATGGTTTAAATTCAATTATGTGAGTTATCACTGGTTTTTATCTTGACATTTTCTTTTGCAGTCTGCATACCTCCCAAGTGTCCCGATTTAGTAGGGAGAGTCCCTATTTTGCATTCAAATCCTCCTGCCTCTCTTTCTTACTTTATTGTCCCTCTTTCTCATCATTGTCTCAGACTCCATCTTGTCTCATATTATCACCTTTTACCTCTTTTCTGCTTCAACATCTCTCTCTCACGCAGCAGTTTTTTTCTCTGCAGCTGTGTGAATGTTTCTGTTAGTTTTTGCTCTAGTGAGACAGGGTAACTGATAAGACTACCTACTCCTAAGAAATGCGACCTTAGACTGGAACATTTTAATTAAACAAGAGCATTGTTATGAGAATCCAATATATTAGACGCCTGCACATAAACCCTTTATGTCATGTATGAAATTCTAATATTAGGCGTGCTTTAATTGTAATATTTTAGCTTTAAATGGATAAAATATTTGATCTAGTACCGCAGCTTTTAGAATTTATCTGGCTTGCTCTCTCTGTTTGCATACGCATAAACTACCTTATACGTAACTTTTTGCAGCTTTTTTTTACCTCAGGAGTAGGGTTGCCACCTATTCTACAAAATAATACCGGCCATACTACTTCCTCCATAGACTTAACATTGGCCTGAAGCCAATTTTTTTTACCGGCTGTCCGGTAAAATACTGGCCACGTGGCAACCCTCCTCAAGAGTGTACCCACAAATTCTGCAATCACACCACCATAGCAGGGAGGAAATTAAGGATTTTACCACCTGGTGGTTGACACATGATCATATTGTATTGTCTATGTGAAGGGTGCATAGTGTTCACCAGCACAGCACACACCATGTATGTTGTCCCTGGTTGCGACATGCACTAGCACACTGGGTATTAAAATCAGGACGTGCAGAGTCCACAACATCAAATTCACAGCTATACTGATAACAGCAGAACACTTTAAAAGCATTGTTCTAATTCTTAGTACTACAAATAATATTTCCTAATTCTGTGACTCTTTGGCAGCAAGGCTTAGCTAAAGCGTAGAACACTCCTGTGGCACTTCATATCTTATCTGCAGATGTCTTTATTTCTCACAGTTTTGTTTTCTGGGCTCTGATTGAGTCCAGATTCTCCAGGCTCTTGCCATTCTGCCTTCCCCTGATACCTCTAGTGCTTATCTTTCTGGGAACAGAAGGGGAAAAGGAAAAGACATTGTCTGGCAGCATAATAACGTAAGCTATAGCTGAGCGGTGATTAATCAGGAAGGAGGAAAGCTCTAGTAGAAAAGGCCAAACCAAACTTTGCAACACCTACCTTGTTTTTTGTTTATATTTTATTCATAGTATAGTACATTTTATCTCTACTATCTATTTCAAGGAGGGTCTTTTAATAGTATCTTCCAACAAAATATTCTATATAAAAATATACGTCATACACCCATTTCTTTTTGTGTCACCATGTGGCAAATTCACCAAAATGTTGCATGTGACTAAATAGTGTGCAAGATCAAACCTGGTGAGCTTGCCCTACTAGAAAGGTTCAGCTGGCCATAGATAATGCTAATTCTCACTTTTTGTAGGTAAGATGCGAGTCGTGCGATATATCATAGAAATATGCTTAAAATATGTGTTTATTGTCTATAAGAAATGTGTTTGAGAAGCTTGCTTATTCAAAATTGTGTCTTACATAATAAATAAATTGGGGCATGTTTCACCGAATGTTTATACCAGGAATACCTGTTAATTTTTGTATATTTTTATAATGGAAAAGTGCAACAATAATAATAATAAAAAAGGACCTCTCACTTTTTAACAATGTATTATACAGGGCCAACACTATTCTTCTAGAAGTAGAAACTCGCCAGGTTTAGTCCTGCACAATAGATGGTTAATTTAGCGAGATAATGGTAATGTTAACCTCACTTCAGCTCACCCTTTAGTGAATAGACCCCCACAAATCTATTCCATATGCTTATTAACTGCTTGCATTGTGGCAGTTTATTTGCATATAGCCTAGTATTTTCTATAAATGAGGCAACACATTTGAAACCACTTCTTCTTTGAATGTGCTTAGTGTAACAATTATGGCATGGAGGTAAACAGGGGTGTAACTAGAAACCACAAGGCCTTAGCACAACGACTGTCCATCCCACACACCCTCACTTCACCAAGCAACATGTCAGATATGTCACCAAACAATTTGTGAGTGCCAACTTTGTCCCCAAACAGCTTGTCAGTGCCAACTTTGTCTCCACAAAGCTTGTCTGTACAATCTTGGCCCCCCATCAGCTTTCCTGTGCCAGCTTTCTACGCAATCATTTTACCTAAAATATCACAAACCATGTCAAGAACGCAATACTTGGATGGTAAAACAAACGTGACTAGACCTGTTTAGATATGCAGAAAACATTACTGGCCGTCAACAACACAGTTGCTTTGTTTCATTATGAGCAAAGTTTCTTTCATATTCTTTAACTATCAGCAAGAGTATCTTCAAGAAGTATGATATCTAAGTAACAGTTTTACAGTTTATGTTCATTCTTAAGCTGGTGTGCAGTCTAGGAATCAATGTAGTTACAAAGAAAGCGCCTCTGGAACACAGCTCTCTTGCAACGAAGGATAAACATAGGTGAAAGGGTATATTTGTGTGATGCCATCATCACTAGACACTGGGGTTAGAGTGTTTTATTAGAAAGGCAACATCTAGAACATTGATGTGCCATTTGGTGGCCTGTGAGTCAGATGAGGCCGTGACGGTTTTTGTGCAGCCCCTATCCTGCCTAGAAAGCAAATAGTTTGTATTGGATTACATCATGACTTTAATAATCTCTGGCCTCCAAGATAATCTTCTACATGGTATGTAAACCTGCTCTAGAAAAAGGATTGATATCACTGGCCATGTGATTCTTTCATGGTAATGTCTTGCTAGCACAGTGGAACCTTTGTTTTTATAGATAACTAACAGAGAGGGCACTAATTAGGTAATTGATGCTTGGACAGGAGTGACTATTGATTGTAGTTTAAAATTAGGAACTCTTGTTGCGCTAGCATGTCCTGCGACACGTTAAGTTTGTGCCTTCAGCCAGATAAACTCTGTATGTGCGTGTATTTGTAAAGATACATGTTGAGTTTACGATTGGAAAAGTGGCACCATTTTTTAAAACTTTTGCTTCTTTTAAAGACAGTTCTTCCTTTGTTGAAAACGCGAAACCAATGACATTCTCCTCTACGGAATCTAATTATAAAAACAATGCATATTTTGTATTTCTCGAGCATCCTGCATATAGGGTTGCCACCCAGCTGGTATTTTACCGGCAGGCTGGTAAAAAATTGTCTTGGTGCCAATGTTAAGTCTATGGAGGCAGCAGCAAGGCCGGTATTTTGTTGTAGAAAAGGTGACAACCCTACCTGCATAATAATATTTCACAGTTCTGTAGAATGCTGCCACCAAACAATGACTTTAAGCCAATGTTAAATCTATGGAGACAGTAGCAGGGCCGGTATTTTTCAGAAGAAAACGTGGCCCTATGTATTATTAGTATTGTGCGGCACAAAAGACCAGGTTATATCACCTTTTCAATGTATTATACAAGCGTATTTTGAAAACAAGAAAGAATACATCTCTCTTTGTTATGGTGTGATATCAAATAATTACTAGAGAGAGGGAAGAGGACTACAGAAGAATACCAAACCTTATCTCTCTTCCTCACTACACAAACACATGATAAATAGCACCAGCAGCCCAACAATAGAAAAGGATATTGTAAATAAAAGAGAACGATAGGAGGGATCAGACTCTCATAGAGAGCTGGTGTTAAATTTAGAAAAAACACATTTTGGGGTATTTTATAGCCCTTTCCATTGGAGCCAGATTTAATGTTAGTATTTTCTTCACTTTAATGGTAAAAGATCGCCGCGTCATGTGATAGCATATTCAGCCATGTTTTATGAGTTTACAAGAATGCATGTAAAATCTTGCATTGCTATGCTTCTTTCTCTACAAGAAAGCTACAGCCCGTTTTGTTTACTGATGGTAGAAGATATCTTGCACTGCAAGCCATTCTGTGCAAATGGAAACATTAATGTATGGAGGACAACACCAAGAAAAAAATAAAAAAACAATTCTTATATTCACCAATATTTTTTATCTACAGAATGAATGAGAATGATTTATTGTTTCTCATTATATCAACACTGTTTTCAAATGTCCAACAGTCAGTCACTCAAAAGAAGAAAAAGAAGACACAAAACCATTGTGTTCTCTTATAAAGTAGCAAAAATATGTTAAAAAAACGTACTCACTAAATATGTAACTGTAGTAAAATTTTTCAAATGGAGGTGACACTATAGGGTCTACTCAATAATGAGAGAATTGGAGGGAACTGTGATGGGCATTTCAAACTTTAGACCAATGTAGCCGAATTGGCAAAAATCCTCCAGTACAGCTGAATGGGAGAATTGTTTCAACTCTTTGGCTACTTTGGCCTTAAAGGGACTGTCTAGTGCCCAAAATGCATCTTACAAATATTAATGCATATTAATCCCTTCACGACAAAGGATGTGTCAGGCACGTCCAGCCAGTAATTCAGTTGCCGACAAAGAACGTGCCTGCCACGTCCTGTGGTGGAACAAGCAGTTTTCGTGATCAACGATTGCAAAAACCACTCTGGTGGTGCTGCTCTATTGCCTCAATGTCCAGGCATTAGGCAGCACTGACATTTTTAATCTGGGGCACCCGCGATCGCTCCAAGGAGCGATCTTGAGCGCCATATCGGAGAGCGGCATACTTCTCCAGTATGGCTGCTGCACTCTTGTGGGTAGAGCGTCGGAAGTGAAAAAAAATTCACTTACGTCACTCTTATGCTGTTACTAGACTGCCCCTAGAGGCAGTCAGCAACATTGCAATAAAAAAAAAAAAAGACTTAATCTAGGGTTAGGGTTAGCATTAGGGATATGGTTACAATTAAATTAAAATTAGAATAAATTAAGGTTTAGCATAAGGTTTAGAGTTGGGGTTAAATTTAGGGTTAGGGTTACATTTAGGGTTCAAGTTGGGGTCAAAAGTTCACAATAGTGAAAAACAAAAAAACAATATTTTTGTTTTTTGCCCTATAACGTGCAAAAAACATGGAAACAAGCATATTTCTGAACTTGGGACAAAAATTAGAAACTATTTAGATTGGGTCTGTTTTAATGATTGTGTAAATTATTTATTAGGTCAAAGTTAGAAAAAGTGTTTTTTATTTTTTCAGCATATTTTATGATTTTTTGTGTAGTAAATTATAACATATGATGAACATAATGGTATCAAATGAAAGCCATTCTCATGGAGATAAAAACAACATATAATTTGTGTGGGTACAGTATGTGAGAAAGAAGACAATTGCAACTAAACACAAACACCCCAGAAATGTAAAAACAACCATTGTCACCAAGGGAAAGACAAGGTGAAAAGGTCATGTCACTAAGGGGTTAATGTGATTTCAAAGTACTTTAAAATGCATGTTTTACATTTTGCTTAGCTTAAAATATAGAATACTTACAGCTAAATGAAACTGTGAAATTATAGCAGTTTGCAAGAAACCTGGACTGCCACACTAGCTAAATTAAAGTGAGTTTGGTGACTAGACTGTCCCTTTAAGTCTGAAATTCATATCTCAGTTCCCTGCAATTGTGTCTGCAATGAGTAGACCCTTATCTCTTCTCGAACTTTTGTCCTGCACTGTCCATTATGGCAACACATTCTGCCTGAAAAGTTAAAGAAAAGAATATCAAGTGTGTGCCCAGAGGTACCCTTCTGTGTACTCATAATAGATGTACAGTCGGTGAAGTATCAATATCATGTTTCTTTAGAGGTATTTGTACATATATATTTTCTATGTGATGCTTGTTCCTTACTGTCCTTTCACATGTTGAGGTGTGTAAATATAGATGTATAATCTAGGTTAACACTGAGCTGTGCTTTTTTTTAGATACTTATTATTATGAGTTATGTTTTAATTGGTTAGGGGGAATCTTCCTCTCTTTCTCTATTGCATCAATAGAATAGTTTTTATTTCGCAACTAGGACCTGTCCCTCATTTGAATAATTAACTGTGCTGAACATGTACCTGACTAGACCAACAGGTCTTCCCTCCCTTTATGGGACTGGCTAATAATTTTCTAGTATATTGACACTAATTAAGTTTGTCATTTTGCTCTCAAAAGCTCTGTTTCGTTCAGGCCTACATAACCTGGTATACTGGTGTAATGAGTTAATGATCACCCATTTAGTAATATGCTTTCTCTAGAAAGCAATGTAACAGACAGACATGTTCCAGCGAGTCTGGAAACCATACATAACTTGTGCAAAGCAATCACCATGGGAGACAAGAAAGGCCCAATGGTGGAAAGCATCTGTAAAAAGCTACATATTCTTGTGATATAATGCCTTATACAAGCAAATGTAAAAATGCAAGAGAAGCTTGTGAAAAAGAACATTTACTGGTCATAAAGGACAACTGTAGCTAAAAATTAACTTATATTTAATTCAAAGATTGTATCAAGTGTAGATGATTTACAAATAAATTCTTGAATGAAAGAATACAAATGAAATGTCTTATTGAGCCTTCTTTACTCCATATAGTTCTTTCAGAGGGCAGACATGTTGTTTAGAATCTCGGGTCAGATCTTCACTCACCTTGGTTCAGATGAACAAAGGCCTGACCCGTCTGACTAAAGATTCTAAACAAAATGCCTGCCTCCTGGTAAAGCTATATGGAGCAACGATGGTGCAAAAAGGTAATTTATTTGTATTCTTTTATTCAAGCATTTCTATATAAAATCCCTACACTTGATGCAATCTTTCAATTAAATATACCGTATTTGCTCGATTATAAGATGACCCTGATTATAAGACGACCCCCCCAAATTTGTACATTCCTTTAGGAAAAAAACTAAAAGCCTGATTATAAGACTACCCTACAGGAAAAAAGTTTAACTTGTATATATGTAAATTGATTTTTAATATTTAATAAAAACTTTATATAATACAAATGCATTTATTGTTTTTATTTCCTTTTATGTGCCAATGCGGCCTCTCTCCCCCTCCCCCAGCTGTCTCTTTCCTTCCCAGCGTTGTCTCTCTCCCCCCCCAAAAAAACTTCTCTCTTTTCCCTCTTCCCCTGGTCTCTATCTATCCCCCCCTCCCCTTGTCTGTGTCTCCCCCCTCCCTCCCCTTGTCTGTCTGTGTCCTCCTTCCTCCCTTTGTCTCTCTCTCCCCCCCTCTCCCCTTTTCTCTCTCCCCCCCCTCCCCTTGTCTGTCTGTGTCCTCCCCCCTCCCTTTTCTCTCTCTATCCCTCCCTCCCCTTTTCTCTCCCCCCCTCCCCTTGTCTGTCTGTATCCTCCCCCTCCCCCTCACCTGGTTTATTTCCCTGGTGGCTAGCTTCTTCATAGAAGCCCCGGCGGTCGTGCCGGGCGGAAGCAGGGGAGTCTGCGCCCATCGCGCAGACATCCCCTGCTGTCAGAGAGGGGGATCCAGGTCCCCTGCAGCTCTGCTGGGGACCTGGATCCATGTCTTATAGTCTGACCTCAATTTGAGGTCAGATTATAAGATGACCTCGAATGTAAGACGAGGGGGATTTTTCAGAGCATTTGCTCTGAAAAAAAAACCTTGTCTTATATTCGAGCAAATACGGTAACTTCAATTTTTGCTACAGTTGTCATTTTAAACATCCAGAACATTATTTCTCTACAGCAGTGCAGACTTTCATGAATAACACATTGTATAAAGACATATCTGGAAATACTGGTGGCAGAGAGTCTGGCACATCTTCTCCAACATCTTCCCTTGGGCACCCAATAGGCGGGATGACCCAGAAAATTGTTGATATTACAACAGAGTCTTGAAAAGAAAAGGACTGAGATTTGACATTTTAACCCTGCAATCAGACAGCATAAGAACTTTGTGCTTCCACCTAATTTGGCCTTCAATCCACTGTTAAAGGAGGAGTGTAGATGTTTTAAATAGAAATGCATTGTTGAAAGAATACAAATAAAGTCCAATTTTCACTCCTCTTTGCTCTGTATAGCTCTAATGGGGGGTGGCAGGGTGAAATCAGTCATAGTAATTTGGGCCTTGCACCTCCTCTATATCAGTATCTATTTATTCCTGTACGACAGTATATTATATATAATGATTCACTGCATACAGAGCAAAGAGGAGGCCTGTTTTACTAATAACTATACCAAACCCAAATAGGCAGGAAGGTTTCCATAGGAAACGAAGCACATGTGAGAAACTGAGAAGGCATATAAAAGGCATCATTTATTTAAAAGCAGAAGATAAGCAGTGTCGTCTTACAGTAACAGTCCCGCTCCCTCTCCCACCTTATAATCCCGGCATTCCTGGAGTTCTCCCACTCCTCCATCATCAAAGTCATTACTATCGTGTGCTGGAGGAAGTACATTTTAAATTGGGTTCTTTCCTAAAATAAAAAGCTGTCTGCCAAAAACAATGAAAGGAAGAACAAGAGTATTTAATTAATATACCCTGAAGACCTTTAGGTAAAACAGGGATCTTCTGTGATGTAACACCATTTCAGAAAGTGCTTTACATTTCCAGCTTGTGAATGCTTTCACATTTCCAAAATAACAATATACCATTAAGTTGAAGACATCCCTGTTTATAAAGGAGACTTTGCTGATTCACACTTCTGTGGATTCTTAGTTGTAATAGTTAAGCAATCACCATGTAAACCAGAGGAATGGTCTTGCTGATTATTGCATAAGTTTATTTTTTTACTTTAAATTACTTCTATTTTCCCCATAAAATGTCCTGATCTGTATTTTATAACAAAAGTTTTTTTTTTTTTTTTTACATTTGGTTTTGAAGGGTCACTTAAATATAATACTATAATACTGTCAACATAAGGAATTATTAAACATCCAAACATTATCTATACATTATGTTAGCAGAGTTGAACGCAATTCATAAATTAAAAGAAAAATATTTTTTAAATGTGGATGTGATGTCTCCAGCTTTTGACATCACCTATGGCTTGATATGCAAATTTAACTACCTTTCCACAGAATATGTTTAAAATGCATATCAATCCGCAGATGATGTCATAAACTGGAGACACCACAGACACATTAAAACATATTTCTTTCTTAAAATATCTGCATTTGCTTGCAAGTTTGCTAATTTAATAGATATCAATATTTTTTAGTCTTTACAGCCACATAATGAAGAATTTTACAAGGAAGTGTACATTAAGATATTCTATTGTTTGTAAGTATGTCTTGGGTATGTCATTTTTGCCCAACATCTGGTGGATGTTACTATTAATATTACACAATATCATAGTGTTCATTTTATGTACCTGAGAGGGATGAAAAGTTAAGCTGATCAGGCAATCCTGAGGATTGAACATATTCTACAGTGGGCTCGTTAGACCACTGGAATATATATTTATGTAGAATGTAAAGCTATTTCTTAGCCTTCCACCATCTCTTACATAAAAATGTAATTTGATTTCGTGAATCCCATCATCTTTGCCTCAAATAGTTTGAAACTCATTTTAGTAAAACTGTACACGGCATATTGCTAAACTCACGACAAAATTTAGTAACTATTTAGAGTCTTTTTTACCGTTTGTAATTGTCTAAAAGATTTTTTTAGGTCATAGTATTATTGTTTCCAATTTATTTTTATGGTGATAAAACCAGTATATAATATGTGTGGCTACATTAAATGAGAAAAATTTTAATTACAGTTAAACACAGAAACTGCTGAAGGGAAAATGCAGCCTCTGTCACTGAGGAGTTAATTATGTTTCAGCCAGTTCATGACCAAACCAAAACATTTCTTTTATGTTTATACAATTATTGCCAACTTTATTAGGGTGACAAGCACAGCTAGTTTTTGTCTCTTGTAACTTATTATACTTGAAAGGTGAATGGAACAAAATATTGCCACCTAGTGGTCAAAATTGGCTTGTTTATGTATATATTCATAATATAATTTTTCTACCTTGTGGTAAAGAGACAGTTCTAGCTAAAAACAAATCGATTATTGCGTATTCAACCCTACCTTTGTAATCATGAATTATTATTGTTTAAAATCTCTTACGTGGGTGTTTCTGTTTATTATAGCTTATTTGCAGGATAGCATTCTACTTAATAGAATAATAAATAATAATGAGGTTTCCACAGAGATGAATGGACACCTGCAATAAATAGGATGTCATCCACACTCATGCACCTTGTGTATTCCAATTTAGCTCTATGGAGATACTAGTGAATTTACGGCTTGTACACTCCACATGTACCACATACACAGTGCAGATGACTCAGTAATGCCATTGTCATGGCCACGACTTCAGTCACTATCCCCAAAACAAAAGTGTCCCTGTTTGACTACCTGAAATGTTGGGAGGTAGGCATAGTACACCATCGGCAGCAACGGTGGTTATAACCAGCATTATGGCTATACCCACTTACATCTAATTATTCTTCTCACACACTAGCAGCACTAAACCCAACCCCTAACTTACACAGGAGTGTGGGGGGATGTCTAGGCAGGGAGTTTCTGCTGTCCAAGCTTTTCTCAGCCTAGTATCATTCTTGAGTTTTATGTAAAATGGTGCATTGTGAGGAAATGTTCTAAAAGTAGAGCAAACAGTACAAACATTCCATTAGTTTCCATAGTGATTATTCCAGTTTAAAACTGCTTGAGATTTGCTCTATATGAATCACCCCTTTCCAGGCCCGGACTGGGACAAAAAATAGGCCCGGGCATTTAAGACTGAGCAGCCCATTTTTATTTTTATATGCCAGGATATTGCCCCCAATATGCCAGGATATTGCCCCCAATATGCCATGTAATATGCCAGGATATTGCCCCCAATATGCCAGGATATTGCCCCCAATATGCCATGTTATATGCCAGGATATTGCCCCCAATAAACCATGTTATATGCCAAGATATTGCCCCCAATATGCCAGGATATTGCCCCCAATATGCCATGTTATATGCCAGGATATTGCCCCCAATAAACCATGTTATATGCCAAGATATTGCCCCCAATATGCCAGGATATTGCCCCCAATATGCCATGTTATATGCCAGGATATTGCCCCCAATAAACCATGTTATATGCCAGGATATTGCCCCCAATATGCCAGGATATTGCCCCCAATATGCCATGTAATATGCCAAGATATTGCCCCCAATATGCCATGTAATATGCCAGGATATTGCCCCCAATATGCCATGTTATATGCCAGAATATTGCCCCCAATATGCCATGTATTATGCCAGGATATTGCCCCCAATATGCCATGTTATTGCCCCCAATATGCCATGTATTATGCCAGGATATTGCCTTCAATATGCCATGTATTATGCCAGGATATTGCCCCTTATATGCCAGATATTGCCCCCAATATGCCATGTATTATGCCAGGATATTGCCCCCAATATGCCAGATATTGCCCCCAATATGCCATGTATTATGCCAGGATATTGCCCCCAATATGCCATGTATTATGCCAGGATATTGCCCCCAATATGCCAGATATTGCCCCCAATATGCCATGTATTATGCCAGGATATTGCCCCCAATATGCCAGGATATTGCCCCCAATATGCCATGTTATATGCCAGGATATTGCCCATATATTATGCTCGTTATGCCACCCACCTCCCCCCCTTCCCCAGACCCCAGTACTTACCTCTTTGCTGCTTCGTCTCCCGGTGCTCTGAAGCTGCGTGGCTGCGAGGGAAGCGTTGTGAGCTTCCCTCCAGCCGCGCGGAACAATAAAGTTTGTTTGAAAAAAAAGTTCCAACACACTTTATTGACCGCGCGGCTGGAGGGAAGCTCACAACGCTTCCCTCGCAGCCACGCAGCTTCAGAGCACCTGGGGACAGAGCAGGAACGAGGTAAGTTTTTTTTTTTTTTTTTGCTCTGCTGGGATCTTCCCCGCCGGCCTCGGCCCATGGCCACCGCGGCCCACCGGGCATTTGCCCGGTGTGCCCGATGGCCAGTCCGGGCCTGCCCCTTTCTGTATTTAAAAAAAAAATCCACATTTATTTACACAGATCCACTTTGCTGCCCATTATTGGACAGTCCCCTTTTTGTTATGCTCTAAGGAGCTATTTACAATTATGTTTATAATTCTTGTTCCATGTTTTGTATTTTAACAGGGCCGAGCTGGACCTGGAAAACCGACAGGGGGTACAGGAGGAAGATCCGCATTATTGGCAGACATACACAAGGGGGCTCGTCTAAAGAAAGTTGCTCAAGTGAATGATCGAAGTGCTCCGCAAATCGAAAGTGGTACGTGTGTATGAACATTTTGTAGGCACATAGTATATAATTACCATTCGTAATAATCAACTCAAGTTGTGTAATATATTCTGTACTAACAACATGTATCCTTTAATTCTGCTTCCGACGCCCAGGAGATAGGGTCAAATATATTTTTGCCGATTGATTCCCACATATAAATCAGGAGCTCATATACCTAGATCACTAGTAGATCTGATATGGTCACATGTAATACAATATATACAAATACAAGTTTGTAAAGTACTTCACGATCTTTGATTAATAAATCAGTTATAAAACTTTCCTGAATGCTGTTCTGCTTGAAATTCAGGACTTTTACAGCAATGGGTAGGGTTTATTGCAGTAAAAAGCATAGATAGGGTTTAATTATAATACGCTATTGTGTGTTTGCTTATACTCAGTTTGGGGAAAGCCATTTTGAGGTGAACAAATTTCACAAGTTAGATTGACATGGCTCCTGAAAATTGTGCCTATGTTTCTGTGCTGTCACTTTGTTTGGTATATGCTAGCACCTATTATTAAAAAATACCTTACTGCCTTCTTACAGAATTTTCCATCCTGTTCTATGTTCTTGTTCACTACTTCCCTGCAGCTGTATTCATTTTACAGTCTCTGGTTCTAAATATATCTGCTAATAAGAGGCACTTTGAGCAATATTTTGTACTCAAGTAACTAATGATTAGGACTTGCATAGTTGCTCCCAAAGTGAATTACTAGTGTGTTGGTCTGCTACAGTGTCCATGATCCTCACCCAGCATTTGGCTGGATGCAGACTGGTGTAAAATCCTGGAAACTTTAGTTCAACAGCTGGAGAATAATCTGATGTCTGTCTCTGCATTATAATAATGTTGTGCTTTGTAAATTTCCTAAGTAATATTTTCAACAAATCTGTTCATCTACATGTGGTTCATTGTTTTGTGGTAACATCTTTGTCCGCTTGTTCTCACAGGATGTTGTTCAGTAAAATGGCAGATAATTCATAATTGGATGTGTTAATTTGCATTTTATTTCTTTTTTTGTACAGATAGTAAGACCAATAACAATTCAGGAAATGGAAGAGCAGCAGTGCCCCCTTCAGCTGGCGGTTTATTTGCCAGTGGATTTCCTGTTCTTAAACCTCCAGGCCAAAGAGATTCACCAGGTGAGAGAATAGAGAACATAGTAACATAGTAATTTAGGTTGAAAAAAGACACAAGTCCATCAAGTTCAACCCATCTACCTATCATTCCAGCGTTTTGATCCAAAAGAAGGCAAAAACCCCTAAAGAAGCTATTTCGAATTTTGCCTCCTAGGGGGAAAAAATTCCTTCTTGACTCCAAAAGGGCAATCAGATTTCTCCTTGGATCAATAAGCTCTATTAATAATACTTATTCTATTATTAATAGCCCTGTATGTTCTGCTTTTCTAAAAAAAACATCCAGATCATTTTTAAATACATCTATTGTGGTTGATAGCACTACCTGGCAGTGAGTTCCATAACTTTATTGTCCTTACCGTAAAGAATCCCTTCCTTTGCTGTCTATGAAACCTTTGCTCTTCCACTCTCAGGGGGTGACCTCTTGTTCTTTGTACATTTCTGTTAATGAACAGGTCCATGGAGAGCTCTTTATATTGGCCCTGCACATATTTATATAATGTTATCATATCCCCTCTAAGACGCCTTTTTTCTAAAGTAAATAAATGCAATTTTTTAAGTCTCTCTCCATAACTAAGATCCTCCAATCCCCTTATTAATTTTGTAGCTCTCCTTTGTACTTAATATCCTTTTTAAGGACTGGTGCCCAGAATTGTACTGCATATTCAAGGTGAGGTCTTACCATTGATTTGTAAAGAGGCAAGATGATGTCCTCCTCCTGTGAATCTATCTTATTGGCCCTTGCAGCTGCTGACTGGCATTGGGCACTGTTGCCAAGTTTGTTATCTACATTGATACCTAAATCCTTTTCGTTAGTAGTTTTTCTCAGGGAAATACCATTTAACGTAAATGTTGCTTTGTTATTATTTTTCCCATAATTCATAACTTTACATTTGTCTATATTGAACCTCATTTGCCACTTTCTTGCCCAGTCCCCCACTCTGTCCAAATCTTCCTGTAAAGAAAAAACATATTACCTTACCTAATTTTGTGTCATCAGCAAACACTGAGACATGGCTCTCAGCACAACGTGGGGGATCATTAATAAACATATTAAAAAGAAGAGGTCCCAAAACAGACCCCTGAGGTACTCCGCTCAATACCCTGGTCCAATTGAAGGCTTTTGCATTTACAACAACCCTCTGTGTTCTATCTTTTAGCCAATTTTCAATCCAAATACATACCTTTGCCCCCAAACCTATTTCTTTCAATTTGTAGAGTAACCTTTTGTGTGGAATTGTATCAAATGCTTTAGCAAAATCCAGATAGATCACATCAACTGCCACACCTAGATCTATATTTTTTTACTGACTTCTTCATAGAATGTTATTAAGTTTGTTTGACAAGACCTGTCTTTCACAAAACCATGTTGACTTTTACTAATTATATTCTGATTCAAGATGTATTCTTGAGTGTACACCTTTAGCAATCCTTCAAATAATTTCCCCACTACAGATGTCACTGGCCTATAATTACCCGGCAGAGATTTTGATCCCTTTTTTAATATTGGAATGACATCCGCCTTTCGCCAGTCTGTTGGCACTATACCTGAACTGAAAGAATCCCTAAAGATCATAAATATTGGTCTGGCCAGAAATATGCATAACTCTCTAAGGACCCTTGGGTGTATACCATCTGGCCCTGGGGCATTGTCTATCTGAACAGAGTTTAATTGCTTAAGCACTTTTTCCTGTGTCAGCCAATCCCATGTTTGCGGTGACTGTTCCGTAACGTCCGGTAGCAGGGGCTCATCCATCGGTTCTTCATTAGTATAAACAGAAGAAAAAAAAGTATTTAAAATGTCTGCTTTCTCTCTGTCCTCACTTACCAAATTTCCCATTTGGGATAAGAAGGACAACATTTTCCCTCTTTAGCTTTTTTCCATTTATATACTTATAAAAAATGTTGGGGTTAATTTTACTCTCCTTAGCAATCCTTTTCTCGTTTTCCAATTTAGCCATTTTAATTGCCTTTTTGCAGGCTTTGTTGGCATGGAAAGCATTTATGGAGATACTTCATTTTTCCAATTTATAGGCCATACCTGATTATAGGCTGCACAACTTATTGGATGTCATTTACAAAAAAAGATGTTTTTAAAGAAAATACCAGTAGCACCTAAAAACAGCTTCAATGTGTTCCCACGGAAGCTGTCACATTGTTACTTTGCCCCCACAGAAGCTGTTACATTGTCTCTCTCTGCCTTTTCTCTCTCCCCTATTTCCAATCCTTTTGTATATCTCTCTCCCTCCTTCCACCCCCCTTTGTATTGACTACTCCTTTATTGTAGTATCATGCAGTACAGAAATAGCATGTGTGGGTGTGTTGTTGCAAGCAGAGTTTTTATGGCACGTTAGTTGCATTACTAAAAATATCTTCTAATATCTACAGAGGATAAATATATGGGAAGAATCAATAAAGAGAGAATTGCAGGGAATTGAGCAGACCCTTAACAGTTACTTACATTCTCTACTCCCAGGGGACTCTGGGAACTCTCAGCTGATGTGTTTTTGTCCTGTGTCTCTGCAGTGTTGTGATGTCAAAACATGTAGCTTTACATACATACCCAACAAATACTCTGCATTAGTAGTAATATAGGAACACAAAACTTTCCCCAACTCCCTGTACCTTTGGGTTGCCCCTCGCTAAAGGTACCCATTTTGTGTGTGTTTCTATACCGCTCACCAGTACAAGTGTTTAAGTTTAACAAAACGTAGACCTCCGTCAGAGGTGTCTCATGCCATGCACACTTAATGATGACAACGAGCAGAAGGCAGCTCTGACTGAGGTCTGCATTCGCTAAACTCGGCGCTGGGTAGAGAAATGCACACAAATTGGGCGCACACAAACAAAGATACATGGAGGGGTAGAACACTCTAATCCTGACTATAGGCCACACCCAGAATTTAAGAATTAAATTAGTGTAAAAAGGGTGGCCTATAATTCGACAATACTGTTTTCATATCTCCCAACATTTCCACTGCCAAAAAAGGGACACCTTTGTTTTTGGGGGGAATCGCTAAGGTCATAACTATGGAGAAGGCATTAAGTGACTTTAATTTAACACTTTTTGCAGAGCAATGCCTGAATCTGTGCAAGTCTCAAATACTCATCTGCAATATTAGTTCATAGTGTGGTATGTAACAATTCCAAATATTTGTACTGTTATACATGTTTCTAATGGCATTGCAGGAAATAAAAGTGCCATGCCGCTGCCAGGAATGAAAAACAGTGCACCAAAGCAACAGGATCAGGAATCTAACATGAAACTTGCAGCGCCACCAAATTTACCAAAACTGCCAGCTTCTGCACCACCAACCATTGCAATAAGAGCTCCACCACCACGGCCTATTATTTTTGGTTCCTCTCCTCCACCTCCACCACCAATCCCACCAGCCAGCAATAAACCACAACTTGTGTCACAGATGCCTCCACCTGCTCCTCCCTTTAAGGACAGGCCTGCAAAAACATCAGATCCACCACCACTGCCATCTTTTCAGCCTCAAGGCGACAAACCTCCAAGGTCCCCAAGACCTTCAAGGTCCCCAAGACCTCCATCCCTCACTTTTCCCCCACCACCACCACCTCAACCACCACTTCATCGTCCTCCAGCACCACCCTCTGGATATTCTGTTGGAACAGAAGAGTTCACAGGCCTGCCGCCTCCACCACCTGACCTCTGTGAATATGTAGAAGTTCTGCCTTCTAGATGCCAAGGCACAGATTATGAGCTCCCTGACTCTTTCCCTCCACCACCAGATATCAAGGAATATCCCTCATTTCCTCCACCGCCACCTCCGCCTTTAACACAGTCTGCTAGGCGCAGACTTTCAGAGCCTCCACCTTTCAACCCTGACCAAAGTAATAATCCATCCAGACCAACGAAAGTACCTGGTGTGAAACATTCTGTGCCTCCACAGCCTACACCTGCAAGGATGCACAAAGGTCCAGGTACAGTGCTGGTTGCTAAACATAAAGGAGCTTGTTTAGGTTAAACATACATTGTTTCTTCCATGCCATCTCGCTAAATATATAGTATGTATAACCATACCGTTTTCTAACTGACTGTTGCTCATCCCATGAAGTGAATTCATTCCTAGGAGGTAAAACTTTTCAGCAAAAATACCACTTTGTAATTATTAGTTCTATCCCTGCTCCAATACACTACAATAGCTTCTAATCACCTATGTATAGCAACAAAAAAGCAACAGCAACAGATTTTTGTGTGTGCAATTCACTTAAGATCCAGATTAATAAAATAGCCCTGCTACACTGTAACACAGTGGGTATCCAGCAGGCTATATAGGAAAACAGAACTCAGCAGGAGTGGGTACATTCTGATGTTGAGCTGTAGAAATGTTAGTAGTTAAGTTAACTATAAATAGGTTTTATATATTTTATACTAAACAAGTAATTTAAAAGATAATATATATATACACACACATAATATATCTATCTATCTGTCACAATCAAATCCTAAAATAGCCTCAGGTACAACATACATTTCCAAAATAGCAGGAATATGCATGAAATGGATAAAATGCAGATAGTTTTCATCATGCCTTTTCAAATGCTTACTAACAGGCTTTGTGGGAGCTTCTATTTTCAAGGCCTTTAAGTAATTAAAGTAAGTAAGATAGCAGATACCTTATATGGAATCCAAACATGTATTTCCCTTTACAAAGTGTCTGTTATCAGACATGGTATAATAGGGAATTTAGTTTAAAACCATTTATAATAATTCAAAAAAAGAAAAGGGATTTAATTACTACATATAAGAAAATAAATCACAAAAGTATCCCATTTTTCTATTACTTGATTGCACTACAATTCTCTGCCATGCTATTCTGGTGTTACCTGCACTGCAAACAAAAATTGCTGTTTGGGGGGGGGGGGGGGGGAAAGTGCAATTGTTATTGTGCCTCCTTTTTTTGTAATTGTGATAGTCAAACATTGAAAAAGATTTGCACATTTATACCATGGCGATGCATGTGTAAAAATACGACTCACTGTAAGGGCCCCCTACAGTACTTTATTTATATTTGAGCATTAAAGCATTTCTATTTAAAATACCACACTTGATTCCATTTTTAAAAAAAAAATAAATGTAACTTCATGTTTTACCTACAGTTGTTCTTTATTACAGTGCAGCTTTTACATATCTTGTTAAGCTGAATTTAATCTCTCAGAATATCACCTGTTGTAACTGTGCATCTCAAATAATTTGAGACCCAGGTAGTCAGTATTTTGTTTTAGCACACCAAAATATCCTACTCTGCTGCAAAGCTGTGAGAATTAGGTAATATATAAATATTGACATTAATACTTTCTTACAGCATCCTCTGGTGGGAAGATAATTCCACCCCCACCACCACCAGCAAGATCCCCCTACACGGAGTTGTCCAGCAGGCAGCAACCAGCTCAGCACTCTTCAAACCGGACTTCAGCACTCTCCCTAGGTAATATAACTTTGCTATTCTATGTTTTTTCTGCTTGTAGGTTATAGACTCAAATATTACTATAAAGTAATATATGAGAGAAAGTCAAATATGTAACTCAGTTGCTGGTCCTTCTTGGTTCTTTCTTTTATTTGTGCAAAGAACTATGTAGCAGGCAACAGCAGAAAATATTATAGGGCAGGCAAGATGTTACACTCCCCCTATACTCTTGTCAACAGCAGCCCAATGGAACACTCCATAATAAAATAAAACACTTTGCCTACACTTTGGGTCTCGGGTGAGGTTTACATGATGATGCAGTGGGACCCGTAGCCATCCTACTGTCTCCTACGCTATTGTGCTCCAGATTGTGTCAGAGACCGAAGGCTTTCTTTGACACTGGTAGTTTGTTCTGTGAACAAAGGGTACATTGTGAATACTCAGTTGCCATCTGTAGGATGGGTGTACACAACATGTTACACATAGGGTTGCCACCTTTTCTACAAAAAAAATACCAGCCTTGCTGGTGCCTCCATTAACTTGACATTGGCATCAAGTCCATTTTTTACCAACCTGCCGGTAAAATACCAGCTCGGTGGCAACTCTACATGGTTTATCAACTTACAGTAAAGTGTGTGGTTATTAGCTCCTGACCTCTGGACCGCTCTGATTGCCATCCACAACCACATCAGGAATCATTGCCTCAGCATCCACATCCCCTGAAGATGATGATGTTTGATGTCATTGTTGGAAGGTACTACAGATACCCACAGGATTTATCAAGGAACGAGAAGTGAGGTTTTGATACACCAAACATATGTTCAATCACAGACCTTGTCACGACATGGGCCTTATATTATCTGTGTTCTGGTGCGGTCTGTGGGTTCCTCAGTGGGGCTATGAACCAAGGTGACATGGCATGAGACATTGATTAGTGTAATGGGTTCATACGAAATGGATATTACTATAGTGATGTAATATTAGGATAGTGTCAAATGAAAACAGACAGTCTAAATGGAGACTGTAAAAAGAGAGGCACTCGGGAACAACGTAGCTGATTGTAACATAAAATATAATAAGAAATATATAATAAATTAAGAGAGATGTAGCACCCAGATAAAGAAAATAAAACCAATGGGGAACCAAACACAAATAAACAATATAAAAATTTAAAATGAAAATAAAAAATAGGTAAATGTTGACAAGCAATAAATAGTAGAAAATAAAAATATATTTATTTATTTAGTTTTATTGATTCTTTTCATTATATGATATATAGAAGACAACAGGCGTATTTGTCAAAACATGTAAAACATACAGCAACGTCAGCCATACATTGTCAAAATTAATTATAAACTATTCTCACAGACTGATTTACTTATAACATCAGGGTCAATAAACCCTACTGAATAGATGCACTGACCAGGTGTTCAGATTAGTGGGAAACTGCTAGTAACTCCTAGCAGGTTAATAATAGACAATCTAGTGCCAGCTTACAGGATATGGGGTCTGCATCTAAGAGTACCAGAGACATAATCAAGTGTAATATATATGTGAACTATATGTCAGTTAGGACCCAGTTTAAATTTGCAGAATGTACGATCACTTGCCATTGTTAAATAATTGAAAGAGCAGAACCTGAGCTGGCCAGGCAAATAGATAATATGCAAAGTAGGAAAACAAACTTGACTATTTTATATGTAGTACAAATCAGAGATGGTGTGTACAAAAACAAGGAACCACATCTAGTTAGATAGCATCCTCTAATGTCCAAACTGCTAAACAATCTTCTTTTGAACTTGAATATGGAAAAATAATAGACTAGAATGTAAGAAAGAAAAGGAAAATAGAGGGTATGGAGGGATAGACACAGTAAGAAGGAGAGACAGGGCAGACCAAGGTACAATATGCCAGCACCGGGGAAAGCGTGCAAAAATGGGCCAAGCGGTCAACTGTGTGACCATACCACTAGTCACCTATCAAAAAGAGGTGCCATGGGAGGGATAAATGTAGTGTTTAAAAGATCCAGTGATTATTTAAAAATATTGTCTGTTTGTTCTGAGAAGTCAGCTCCCAAGTATATATACAGAGTCAATCTGTCGTCCATAGAAAACGATGAGGGTTACTGAGAATAAGTCTTAGTGGGGCCAAAGTGTAAATGTTCAAGCATTGAATCTTCCACGGGGAGGCCAGTATCTTCTAATTCCATGGGTATTTAGTGGGTGGCCCACAGGCAGGTGTATTGGCCTGCTGTGTGTTCATACTGTGGCAGCCTAATTAGATCAGTGAGAGAGCTGTGAGACTACCACGCCTGGACACAGCCAGGTCTAACTTCGGTCCAGGGGATCCGGCTTCCTCTCCTTTGCCAAATGGGGTAATTCCATCAGGCTGTATTGGCTCGATATTTAAAGTTGTTAGAAAGAGTAGATAAATCTTCTGGCTTCTCCACTGTTGTAGTCTATTGCTGCATACATATACATATTAATACAGAGGCAATCCTTCCATATCATTGTGGTTACTCATTGGTGCCTGTGAGACACATGTATTTTGCTGACATTATTTGTGTTTTTTGACATGGCCATAGTTCCAAATATGTCCAAATATCATATTTTCAGCAAATATTGTAATGATGGATATTTGAATCAGAAATGATATTAGGACACATATGTAGACACAAATACACGCAATTCACGGCTACTATCCCTCACAGATATCGAATGAGCGGTATCATCAGGCATGAGTGCTGTAACACAGAGGGTCCAGAGTCCACAAACTTGGTACAGGAAAATCCACCACATGAAGGGCAAAGTAGTAAAATATCAGAATTTATTTAGTACATGAACAGTAAAACATAAATGATTGATGCTTTTTGCACACATGTGCTTAGTGTGTCATGTTCATGTTAAAAAAGCATTTTTTTGGGCAGACTAGATGGACCGAATGGTTCTTATCTGCCGACACATTCTATGTTTCTATTTTCAAATCTTTTGTAGTGCCCTTTACCTGGCTTTAAAGTTGAATTCTCTAGCTAAAATCTGTATTCCCTCATTCGGAGCATGTTTGGTGATGACCCATGGTATTCATGGCAGAAATATCCCAAAGCCCATTGCTTCTGATACTTCGGTTTCCAAACTGTCCAAACAGATGAATTCAGGAATATTGAGTGGCCACATTTCGGCAAAAGTGAAATTTGACTACGTTGTCTGTTCCTAATCCATTTTGGGACACATCAGTCGACCCTATAATTTACTTGCAATTCTCCTACTACAACGAATAGATGATTATTTATTTGCTTTTTTATTGTCTGCATTCACAGTAAAAATAATGTTTAGCTGTCAAGATCCCTTAAACCCCTTAGTGACGCATGGTGCTTGCGCCCCAGACGACACAAGCACCAAAACACCACTTCTAGTTCCTGGCCACCAATGGCAGAGATCCGATCAGGGTCTTAATAGACCCTGTGGGTCCCTGCCAACAGATTGCAATACCTCCGGAGGTTCGGGCACAGCGCGATTCAGTAAAATGTAGCCGGTGCTCGCTTTGAGCATTGGCTACATTTCCCTTGTCGTACTGCGGCCACTCAAAGTGGCAGGGACTTGCAGCGGCATCCGAGCACAAAATTAGGACAGCATACAAAGTCCTAGCGTCACAAAAGGGGTTAACCTGCTGGAAGAGGAGACCTAAGTAGTTGTAAGAGTGTAACACAATTAAAAGAGTCAATAAAGGTATCGTTTTATATAAACATCACTTTGTTCTTATGACTAACAAGGTATACTTGTACTCTACATCTTTACCAGAGATTATGATTTTCAATACACAGACCAATTGTAAAAAGCAGGGGAAGAGTCCCAGTGCCTCTCAGAGGCCTGCTTGTCATTTCAGCTTTGTTGTATTCTTTCTTGTCATACTCATTGCATTTGTAGCTGAAGCCACAGGGGACAGTCTGTTGTGCAAGGTTTTGTTCTGTGGCAGCACAGTGACACATTGCCACCTGTAGTGAAGGATGTTTAAAAGAACAACAGGGCAGCACAGTACATGTTACAAAGTGTCAATCAGTGCATGTCTGTGGTTCATGCTATTCTTGGCCAGAAAATGTTATGTTGTTTCTGTGAAATCTCCCTTCTTTCCTGTCATATTAATACATGCTTTCTGGTTCAGACTTTCATACAGCATGACTTCATTTGATGTGTAAACGGCTAGACAGAATTATAGTTTTACATCCTTGCCTATTCTAATAATAATATTAGGCCTTTACAGGTGCTAGAGTGCTCCATGTATCAAATGTACCCCTTCTTCTACCGTAAATGGATATCTATTGAGACAGTGAACCTAGGTGCAGTTATAGGTTTCTGAACATCCCATGAATTGTATACACTGTGCTACAGAAATTATGTAAATGTAATATGCGCGTGAATAAATGATCACAGGTTATCTGGTAGTGTCCATACAGCATGACCTTATAAAGAGGCCAACTTTAAAAAGTTAAGCGTTTCCATGGAAATCAGTGGTACCTCCTGATTACTCCACTTTTAGTACTTAGCATCAGAACTGACCTCTTCAAATAGGCCCCATTGTATTCCGACCTGTACCTTGATCTTGATGTAACATGTTCTTATCATTTTTTGATGTTTTTACAGATGATTTTGAATCCAAATTTACGTTTCATTCAGTAGATGAATTGCCACCTCCAGAGGCGTTTGAACCCCTTGAACGGGTTTATCCCAGCAAGTGCCCTAGTGGTAAGTTGTTGGAAATTAACATACATATATAAAAAAGCATAAACAGCAACCTAACAGTGCAAACCTGCTGTAAGATGCCTTTACTGTAGAAATCCTGCAGCCTGCTTGGCTCCTCATGGACAAAATTCTGTTTTGTTTTACGGGAAATGGTCTAGGAAAAAGCCACCAATCAGATATTGTGGGGCTCTTACAGACCACTTCCCCCTCTCCATTTCTTCTTTCGTTATTGTCCCCATATCCCTTGCCATTGCACCACCTTACACACTCAGGATATTCCCCAGTCAGTACCCACTCTGCATCCACAAGACATGCTCCAACACCTGCAAGACATTCACCTACTCATACCCATCACCCACATTGCACATCCAGTACATGCCCCATCACCCACATTGCATATCCAGGACATGCCCCATTACCCACATTACACACCCAGGACATGTCCCATAACCAACATTGCACACCCAGGACTTACCCCAGCTAGCACCCACAGCTCCCTGATGTGTAGTGGCAGGCAGCATGGTTTCAGTGCACAGACATCCAACCATGCTGCCTCTCACACTCCATGCATGGTCTGAAGTCTGAGTTCCGGCGGGTCACATGACACCCGGTGTTCTGATCTCAGAACACACACGGGGAGTGCAAGAGGCCGCATGGGAGGATGTCTGTGCACCTGGGCAGCGCGCAGACACCATGGTGCCTGCTCGCTGCAGTGACGTTGGTGAGGGGATATGCTTTGAAGTGTATACACCTGCCCATAACAGGTGTATCACTTGTAAGCCCCATGGCGGCCCTGATCTAGGAAAGACATGACTATGGGCATCTGTGCAGCAGCCATTTTGTCCAATAATTAAGAGAATATGCGGACGGAGCCACTCCATGCAGGATTTATTCCAAAGTAAAAATTCAATTTATTGTGTAATATTAGGCACATACAGGTAAACAACTGAGCGCGGTGATTACCACCTTACGCATTTTGTGCAAAACTGGCACATAGTCATCTTTGTCTCTAATGTTCTTTTCACCGAACGGGATAATTGTGAATGCTGCTTGGTTTATCAAATATGGATTTTCATTTTTTTAGATTATCAATCAGCAACTCCAACATCACTCATGAGGGTCCAGATGAGATGAGACTTGCGAGAACGACCCATACAAGGCACAGGAGAAGCGATGTTTTGTTATTGTACCATCTGTATTCTATGACCACATTAACTATGTTGCATATCATAATTCTCCCAGAAGCATCCATCATGTATACATGAGTATCTCATCCCATCATTCCATATTAAATTGTAAATAAATAGCTGTCAGAGCAGCTAATCATAATAATGTATTTGTACAATGCTGAACCATCTGACATGTGCCTTTTTTGAAGGGAAAGCAGCGTCCCTAAGAAAAGTAGTCTAAATTAGTCTCCAATCTTCTCTGTGCAGTTCACAGTGTCGTTGTCATTGAGGGGTCTATTTAAGTGAAGTGCAGGTGAGATGAACATTCACTGACATAAAGGGAGTGAAATATTCTCAGTGGGTCATGCGGAATTATACATCAAGCCACAAAGTGAGGTCCTAAAAAGGAGACACAACAGACACCTTTGGGTTTAAACTTTTAAACCAAACCCAGAGGAACCAGTTTGTATTGATCTCAGAAGGGGCCCTTTTGTAAGAAAAAGTCAGCCTGTCGAATTTATCCCCGTAGTCAGAGCAGGATAATTTACCAAGTATCATATTGAAAAGGTTTGGGTTTTCAACAATTCATTTTTACACCCAGCCTTTAGTGATTGCGCCTCGTGAATGCCAGAGGTATAATACTAGCCTGCATTAGTTTGTGTACTAACGTGGATAAGTAGCAGGAAACAGTAGCAAACAGTTCTTTTCATGTTGCTATACTGTTTTAGATGTATTCTATGAATTGTGCCTCCAACACACAGATGATGTCAGTAGTTATGAAGAGGGGGATAGGCTTTGCTGTGGGCCACAGTCCATAAATAGCTCAGTGGCTAATTACAGCTCCTAAGTTACATAATGCTTAAAGGGACTATGATCTATACATTGTGTTAGCAATATAAAACTTACCAGGAAAGGTTAAAGGATCTTAACATAAATAGCATGGAAGAAACCCAAGACAAGGGGATATGATAAAAAACATAAAGGGAATCCACACAGTAAAGGAGGAGAGTATATTTAAAAGAAGAAAAACTACCACAACAAGAGGACATAGTCTAACATTAGAGGGGCAACAATTTAAAAGTAATAGAAGGAAGTATTACTTTACTGAGGGTAGTTTGTGCATTGAATAGCCTTCAAGTCGGAGTGGTAGAGGTTAATAAAGTGAAGGCGTTTAAGCATGCATGGGATAGGCAGAAGGCTATCCTAGATATAAGATAAGGCCAGGGGCTAATGAAAGTGTTCAGATTTTTTACAATCAGAAATTGGGCATAGTAGATAGGCCTTATCTGCCTACACATCTATGTGTCTGTTAATTGCAAACAAATGCATGAAATAAGGGGCAATATATTCTAAATGTGTCTCCTACTTATGACATCATCTATGGCTAGGGTTTCTACCTGGCTGGTAAAAGATTGGCTTGAGGCCAATGTTAAGTCTATGGAGGCAGTAGCATGGCCGGTAACTCTACCTGTGGCACAATGTATAAACCATTTTTCATCATTTATTATTCTCTCCATTCACAGTATAAGTTTGCTGGCAGTGGAGGGTTGGCAATGGGGGCAGAAGGGAAACTGCCCCTGGGTTGCCCTCTAAGATGACTAAATGGGCTGGGGTTGCACCAATTGTCTTGTCGCTCTATAAATCCCTATAGCTTATCTGTCAACATATCTCTTTACCCGTGTCTATCCTGTGATGATAACAGGCAGGTTGAGGAAGTTGCACCATGGGGACTAAATTGGTTAACCCCCACAGGTCAAGAGATGCCAGCCCTCCATTGGTTGACAGAGTCCCTTTAAGTGACCCTCCACATCCAAACAAAGCTAATATGATCAACAAATGTATTGGTGCTAAGTGATTTCTATTTTCTAAATAACTCTTATGAACTACATAAAAAAAGCAGAGATTTAATACAATAAAGCTTAACTCATACCTTGTATATACCCCTTTAATTTATTTGATTACATGAAGTACTTATAAATATTTGGGAATTCAGGAGTGAACTTTGGGAATGTTTTTGATTGTGTTATAAAACCACAATTTATGGTGACAGCTTTATACCAAAGGGGACTTTACCACCATTTTAATTAGGACTTTATTATAAAAGATGTCTCTTTCAGACTATCAATAATTATTCTTAGCCGTATAATATACATTTTTTCGAAAATGCCACAATTTAACACTAAAATTTAGTCGGCCTAAATAATCATCTGAGGTATCACTCCTACTTTTTGAAGTAATTGATCTTACCTAATCTACAGTATTTAATAAGAAATTCAATGTGTGAATGTAGTATAGAATACTTGCAGCTGCATTTTTTGATTATTTTCAATCACTCAGCCTCGAACTGATAGTCCCCTACTAGAATGTAAGCTCCTCAGACCAGAGGTCTAATTATCTATCTGTGTGCTTTCTTTGCGTACAAATGGCGCTCTTGTTTTTTTTGCAATTTGTTATCATTTGTAATGGGAAATCTGTCAGAGCTTTATAAATAATAATAATAAAAAAAAACCTTTATGTTTTTTTTTTTTTTAAACAAATGCTATTTGGTAAGCAATTTGCTAAATGTATCCAATGTTTGATGTCACATGTTTCAAATAATTTCCTTTAAATTTAATGTTTGCACGGTCAGTTATTAAAAGGTACAGGAAAGAAGGTGTTAGAGAAATTTCAGAATGGGTGTAACCTGGCGCCACCTGGTGTTTAATTAATACAGTGCACAGCCATGGAGGTCCTTCAAACAATATAATTAGGGAGGAAGACCTAGAGACAGAAAACTCCAAGAAAATATACCACATTGTGTCAGGTTCAGACACGTTATATTTCACATCGGAAAAAATGATTTTCATACAACAAATATGAGGCACATTACTTAATATTTTTCAACAGTCATTTATTGTTGAGGGGAAAAAAATCACTTGCTATGCAGATCTCTTTATTGCTAATGTCCCCCAGTCCCATTCAGTATAAGTTATGTCTTGTAATTATTTTTCTACATTATCTTTTAGGTCTTTTTTTAAGATGGTTAACTACATTAGGGCCTACTTACTAAGCTGTGTATTCCCCATCCTCAACTGACACATTTTGAACAAGAACTTAAACACTTAGTAACAATTGTTCTGTCCACTCAGGTAACTCAGTTAGACACTTCATGGTCTGGAAAGATTCACCAGCACTATCTGGCGTTACCCTAGAACCTGGAATGTCAGAGTGGTTATGAGGACTGGATTTGGGGAAACACCAACTTCAACGATCACTTGTATTATTAGTAAAGGCAGTAGTTACAACAGACCTAATTTACTGTGCAAACAAGTTTTCTCTAGGCCAGATTAGATGCTACATCTAATTTATTTGCTTTTTCTGACTCAATCTATGTGAGGATGAACAATGCACACACACAATGATCACTTTTTAATATTAATTTTGCCACGAGTGAGCAAGTAAATTATGAGTTTTACTTGTAGGCAGATGGATGAGGCCTCAATAAAGAACGCTCTATGTTATATTTTTCATAAAATGGATACACAGAACACACAGACACATTCATCTATTAATCTACATGCACAAACATATCATCAGATACCCAGGCTCGTCACTCTACAAACACAGAAAAACAAGGTGGAACAAAATGTCCGAAAAAGAAACCGCCCATCAGAACATACTGCGCAGAGAATCTTCATTGTTTTTTTCTTCCAGTGGGTTTAGTGCAGGCTGTCTAAAATAAATTAGTACATCAGGTTAATATAAAACAGGACACATGTTGATCAGTACAATTCAACATTTGTTTTTTTAGATTGGTTGATAATGCAATACTAATAAGAATTTCCCACCAAACAGCAGAAATAATTAGGAAACCTTCCAGGTTTCTCCAGTCAGTTCTTTTTGTGTCTTGTGGAGCTAATTGAAATTAAGCCCTATTTCAGAATTCATGAATGTATAATGTTTGTATAGTTCAACATAACTGAAATAGGAAAGCCGGCCCCCAAATGACTTTTCAAATTTTAAAGGTACAGCTGCACTCTCAGAATTGTGTATGCACTGTGGGAGAGCATACACTCCCACAACTCAGCTACTTATGATGAACATAATGGTCTCTAATGAAAGCCCTTCTTAGGACGATAAAAACAACATATCATTTGTGTGGGTACAGTATACGAGAAAGAAGAAAATTACAGCTAAACACAAACACCACAGAAATGTAAAAACAGCCCTTGTCACCAAGGGAAAGTCAAGGTCAAAATGCCTTGTCACTAAGGGGTTAAAGGGACTGTCTGGTGCCCAGAATGCATCTTCCAAATGTTAATGCATATTAATATGCTTTCAAAGTACTTGCAGTGCATGTTTTACATGTTGCATTGCTTAAAATATAAAGTTAGATGAATTTGTGAAATTACAGCAGTTTGCAAGAAACCAGGACTGCCCACACTAGCTGAGTAAAAGGCAATTTCCTTTTTTTTGCTGCAGGACCAATGAGAATAATTCCATTCAAATGAATGGATTATCCTGTTTCTCTAGTGATGTCATCAGACAATGTGGTGCCCTGTTAAGAGATCCTACTGTGTACAAGAGCAAGGTCACTTAGAGTCCACACGAATGCAAGGGCGAGAGAGCCCTGCACTCAAGCTTACATTCTATGTATTGAAATAACTCCTTGCCATCTCAGTCCATTTAAATTTAGAGATAAATATGTAAAAGGTGATGGTAAAACCCCTCCGCCTGAAATTCATTAAGTAGCACAGGCATTATCAAACACAAATTTACACACACCCAACAAGCCAGAAGGCCTTCTTTTCCCACAGAATCAAACATTCACAGTGCTACCACCACTGCAATGGATTCTGGGTAGGCATATGGAAATCTGGTCAACAATGAGCACCTTTTATTAATTTATGTGCAACACTAATTTTACATGTTACATTAGAAATATCTCCCTAATGTTACTTTAATCCCCAGATGATTCTGCATACTTACTTCACTTGTAGAACTTGATTTCTGTGTCCACACAGTCATAGAAAAGGTCCACTACTTCTGTGGGGCTTAAGGGGCTGGAGCTATTTAGTAAATCTTCCATTGCCTCTATGCCTTGTTTCTCCAGGTCCTGCATAGTGTTCAAAAGCTTCTCTCCTTGTTCCTACATAACAGCAAAGTCACACACAACGATGTTACACAAAAGCTTGCCACACAGGGAGAGAGCAATTCCTTCCATTGCTAAGCAACGCTACAACATGACATGCCACCTTCAAGAACACTACCGTCTGTATGCAATCACGTTCAAGGGCTTTTTGCAGCAATGGATACCAAAGGAACTATTCAGAACCGAGAGACCTGCAGGGAATTGAGATGGGAATTTCAAACATTAGGCAAAAGTAGCCGAGTTGACTAAATTCTCCAAGGCAGCTAAATGGGAAAACTGTTTCCAACACAGCTACTTTGGCGTTGTTTGAAACTTCCGTCTCAATTTCCTCTTTATTGAGTGGGCCCTTTAATTAGCTGACCTCCATGCTGATACTAGTGTCACAGTTCTGAAAGTCTTTACAATAAAATGTAAAAGCAATTCTAACAGAAACAAATCTGCTTGCATTACATAAGGCCTCGGTTTAGCAAACCTGGTCTAACTTTACATTTAGTGCTGTCCAGCTCAGCTAAAACAGTTTTTACAAAGAATGAATAAACCAAAATGGAAAAGTAAAAACAAAAATCATCATTATGATTCTTAGAAATTTGTTTAACATTAACTGATAACTGTACATACGCAATAATAGCTTCAATGAAACTAAAGAAATAACTAAGTCAACACAGAGAGGAATGGATACGCAACATTCAAGCAATATTAATTTTGAAATTACGCCCCATGTTTTGCACCATTTGTTTGCTGGTCAGATGTATCCTGCATATACAGGATACATTTTTTTCTTGCAGAAAATGTAAATTCTGTATTCCCGATGCAGTGTTTTGATCTAGATAAATTTTCCAAATGCACGAAGGGGATGTCAATTTTCGATTACTTACATCATTTTAAAAGGCTGCCACACTGCGTCCTACTTTACATATAGCCTTTGATGAAAAGCATAAGTGATAAAATGTCCCCTGACAACCTGATTTAATTTCCCAAACCTTGGGATACAATTTTACCAATTCACCAAAACAAATAAGTCTAGAAACCAGGCAGCTGCATGCAGTAGTGCAGGTTGTATGGTATCACTCTTAGGGAACTGGATCCACAGAGATCCCACTTGCGTTTAATCCAATAACAAAGCATTGGTTGCTGAAGAAACGCTCCGGAGGTACTTCAAGACTAGACCCATAAAACCCATTCAAAATTCTTCTTTATTGTATAAAACAATGGAGAATACACACTGGTAATTGAGGAGACAAACTGTCAGGTACAGAGTATTCCACCTGACGCATTTCGTCTACTTACTGTAAACGTCTCCCAAACACAGTGTCAATAGTTTCTTCCAAGTTTTTGCTTCTAGGAGACAAGTGTGTAACCTGACGTATTCACAAAGAAATAGTTACTGCTAATTAATATAATAATGACAGACTGGTGGAGCCTGAATTAGGTTGGTCATGCTAACTAATTAATAAAGTATTTGTTTTGCAAATGTCTCCTATGCTTGTATTTCTATGATGCTTTGAGAATCTTTTGGAAGCAGCCTGCAGTCTTTATATAATGTGTATGTAATATGCAGACCTGGGAATTCTATGGATTTGTCCATATAATATTAGGTTTCTCTAGTGGGATTAAAGAGATGTACAGAAACAAATGGTGAAAAATAAAATGACCCTGCCTTCAGAAAAAAGAATTCTGTTAATCAGTCCTGGTCAGACATGGTTAATATATATAATATGTTTTTTTGACTTGACATAAAGAGCATCCCATCACCTACCTGGTTGTTCTCTATTAAAGAAAGGGCACGTTGATGTCTCTTGTATAGCTCATGCTTCCACTCTGAGTGTCCATGTTCACAGGGCTCACTGCCTGCACAGGATGATTGAGCTTTGGGTACAGATTTCACATCGTCCACAAAGATGAAAGGTTTAAATACGGACCTTGGAATAAATGGAATAAACATAAATGGCGATGATGGGGATGGACGTTTAACATTTTTTATTACAGTACCTTGATATGGGGTAAATACTGAACCTTATATTGTTTAGTAATGTTTACATCTAAAAGGCAAGTATGGCTCCTATGTATGTATATATCATCCTGTGTGTAGAGGACAATACAAAAATACAATACAACAATACAAAACATAACAAAAATAAACGCTCAAAGAATTAATTAGCAAGTTACAGTGAAATGTGCCATGACTGAACTTGTGAATCCTATAATATATGACACGTATTAAATGGTTTTACTAAAAGATTCTTAGAACATGATTGGTACATATTATGGTTATTCTTTATAATGTTACTATATGCATACATGTATCTAATTTATTATGGTTTTTAATATTTTGCTACATACACATATCCATTTTATATAGTATTTGGGAGCTATGCATAACCTTTTTTTGGAATGTCAGGCCTTTTTTGGACACAATATTAGACACAGCCAGTGGTGTATCTTGGTTTTGTGCTGCCCTAGGCAGCCAAAATTCGGGCAACCCCCTACCCACGCTGCACACGCATGACATGCCCCATAAACCCCATCACCCCATTACATACCTACATCACTCCATTACATCCCTTCATCACCCCCATTATATGCCTCCATTACCCCCATCACATGCCCCATCACCCCCAATATATGCCTCCATTACCCTCATTACATGCCGCATCACCCCCATTATATGCCTCCATTACCCCCATTATATGCCTCCATTACATGCCCCCTCACCCCAGGACTTACCCTGATCCTCGTGGCTAGTGGCAGGCAGCATGGTGTTTTACCATGCTGCCTGTTCAGCTTCCCGCGGTTAGTGTAAATAGGTCACATGACCTGGTGCGTGTCTGATGTCAGAGCGCCAGGTCATGTGACCTATCATCGCTCCGCCCCCTAAGGAAAAAACACTGCAGTGTTGAGGCGCTGCCGCCCCAAGACATTTTCCGCCTTAGGCATCTGCCTAGTGGTAAATACTGCACTGGACACAGCACCAAGTAGAATAGGACTCAACACTGACCAACACATAAATAAGAGCTTGTGAATACCACCATTTTAACTACACTATGAATAGCACCACATTAACTGAGAGACAAATATGCAGTACATTCAGCATGGTCTCGCTTTACCCTTGACTGACCTTGAAGGATCCGGTGTTCCAGTCACAAAGTGAATACACGGACAGCTCTCATTCTGAGGTAAAACTGATACTGCACTCGCTGTAGTGGCAAAGCTTTCTGAGTCCACACAGACACCACTACTTTTATCACGACAAATATTAATCATTGTTTCCACAGTCATCAATTCTGAACAAAAGTAAACAACGCAATAATTAAAAATAATTAATAGAGACGTTTTAGGACATAAATATTGTAGATTTTTACTCACGTGTTGAACCTGAGCATTTGCTAAGTGAGTCGTGGCAATTTTGTGAATTTTCCTGGACGTGATCACAAAGAAGGCTATTTACTAAGAGGTCAGTTGCATGTGAGTTGAGGTGAGATTAATATTTTATGTCACCAATTCACCTATGCATTGCACAGGGACAAACCTATTGAATTCCCGCTAAGCAAACTCACCAGGTTTGTCCCTGAACAATGTATAGCTACATTGGTGAGATGAAATGTTCATTTCATCAACTCACCTTATAATGATCAGGGGCCAGGGACATAGAAGCAGAAGCCTGAGTATGGTCTTTAGAGATGCTAAGGGGCTCTCTAATGGATCACACCTTGTGATGTCACCCGTGAAGCGCCAGAAGTTCAGGAATGGCAAACGGTGCTCCTTACAGTATCAGTTACATTACAGAATGATGTCACGATGAACTTATGCTCAGAGGACTTTCTATGCTGTCCTCATGGTTGTTTGGGTAGTCAGAGACTGTCCACATGTATGAAAGGCTTAACATTGACCTCTGCAAAGTGCATGGTGCCAGGAAATCCTCCTACGAATATTAGCACCAAGATGATATCATAACCTTATAATTCAGTGATGACTATGGGGTTGATGTATATAAGTAGGACATGCAGAAATAACACCTTACAATGTATAATCCTACCTTATGACAAAAGTCAGGAGTTTAGGCTACTTGCGCCATTCCTGTACTTCTGGATTGGTCTATCACTCCTTGCATCTCTTGTTTAATGTTGTGTAAATTGGTATTGCTTTAGAAATAGACACAGTAATTTACCTTGTTGATTTTCCATGGCCTTTCCTGAACAGTCGTGTGAATGTCCACCTTCTGAAAACACTTCAGAGAAATTAAATTCTTTATCTTCATTCCACCAACCCTGATTTTTGGCATGATTTCTAAGATCTGGGTGCTCCTGGTCAATTTGTGTCTTTATAGACAAATGATTGCAAATACATTTTACTCCCTCTATGCAAAAGACAAAAGAATATAGAGGAAGGAAGCAAATTAGAGGAGTCAGTATGCCAACACCCAACAGATGAGCAGCAGCCAACGAGAGTACAGAGAAGCAGATAATTGCCCAGGACAGTAGCAAGCTAGTCGTACCAAGCTGTATAAAGAGTCACTGCCTAGTATTTGCAGCATCCCTCTAGCACATTTAATCTAATCTCCATCATTTTACTAGTCGGCCACAAATTTACAACATAAACAAACTGTTTTTTTTGTTTTTTTTTTATATAAACCATGGGATGGACTGTCTACACTCCTCAATTATAAAATAAGGGTAGTACATGTGACATGAGGATAGTTCACATAACATAATAGAATAGTTTGCTGTACACGTCAGTGACATATTTCAGCACTGGCTTCATATGACTAAACCCAACATGTCAGATGCCTATCAAGCTATTTATGGCCCATAGTTAATGCTCATCGTCACAGTTGTATGTGATGTCCTCTAACCTCTACATAAGGCAAAAAGTAACATCAATCCAATTAGTAAGACATATTCTGACATCACTAATGTAGTCACACAGCTTTCCCAATAACAGGGATTCGCTTCTGAATGTGGACTCCCAATGCGCAGTTTGGATGTTGCCATGCTACTCTATGGGGATGCACTGTGCATGTGGTACCAACATGAATACATGATGTCTACAATTATACACTCAGAAGGAAGAAAATCTGCTTTTTGCCTGATAAACGGGCTCACTTAATGCAGCATGCTATAACAAATGAATAAAACATACCGGCAGGCCGGTAAAAAATTGGCATCAGGCCAATGTTAAGTCTATGTACCAAAGCTGGTATTTTTCTGAAGAAAAGGTGGCAGACCTACCCCCAGACAATTTTTACCAGGCATCTCTAGTATATGAATTGAACATACCAGTAAATAATATGTTTGATGATGTCTAAAGTACCTATATTGATATGTCCATAAAATGTTCCAGGTTTTAAGTGCAACATAAAACATCAGGGGTAACACTAACCTGTGATTTTCTCCGCTGCCCAGAATTTCCCCACCGTCTCCAACACCCAGGCTTCCACTCTATCCACAATGAGAAACGAGCTGTGGAATGCCTGGGAGATGCCATCACCTTCATAGTAATTTCCACCTTGTCCGTACTCCTCGAGTAAAGACACTATTACATCTAGAGCCTCTTTTGCAGTTGTTCCTCTTTCTAGACCAAGCCTAGAACACAACAGAAATATTAATGTAGTAATCTGTAACAAAGTAAAAGGCTGCAGTAATTGCAGTATTTTAGCCTATTACTTTACACTGTAGGTTAATTAAGTAGTCAGCTGATTTAAATTGATACCATAATAAAATGAGGATAAGGTTATATTATGTACATGTAGCACATTTGACATGTTTATAGTTTAAGATAGGTTTGTTCTATTACAGTGAGCTCTGGAATGTATTATTGTGTCTTCACTAAACAGTAAATCTGTCTTATAATGAATGGTTTTTGCTATTCACTACAGACACGTAGGCATCTGACAAATATTGTGAACAATGAATAAAATTATAAACAGCAAGACATTTGTAATGTTATATTAAAAGATATACTCAATAAAGAGAGAATTGCAGGGAATTTTGATGGAAATTTCAAACTTTAAGCCAATGTAGACGAGTAGGAAACATTCTCCAATACAGCTGAATGAGACTATTTAGTGTACAAATTAAATGACTGAAGCAGGTACTGGGCATGTGCAAAATGAGTCATAAGTAGTAGCGAGGCAGTAAAACAGGCAGTACGTGTCTCTAACAATTCTTCTGTAGTATTGATAATTACAGACTCCTAAAGATCTGGTAGTACATAATACATGAATTATCTGAGGACAATTACATTAAAATTCACAGGTTGAAAAATAACAGCACTTTTGAGCAAGAGCTATCAATAAATAGTATTACAATGAGAATGGTATCATGTATAAAGTCTATAAAAAAAATTGTGTTATTTTCAAAAAGAGCATTAACAATATGTTAATCACTCACCTCACTAGATCCATTCCCATTAGGGATTTGCTTTCTGACGCTGACTGTTTCGTGATAACAGCCTCATTGCCAATGCAGACTCCGTGTTCATTGGCTCCCATCTCCGCACCCCACATCCAAGCTGGTTTAGTTAGTAGAACAGCATGAGTCCTGACTACTTGCTTAATTTCCTGGTAGGTGCACTGCAGATCATAAATCAGTGGCTAGGAATTAATACGTGGAAAATGTTCCAGGTATGGAGATAATATATATTTTATGCGTCAATGTTTTATGTTTAAGGATGGCACATAGCAGATAATAGAAATTACCCCAGTAATTCTCTCCCCATTACACCAACCTACAAATAATATGCCCAGCAAATAAGGTGTACAACATGGAGTTTGCGATTCATAAGTAACTTCTTCCACACACATCATTGTCCACAGACAACATCCCAACTCATCAAATCCCGCATATTTTAAAACAGAAAGCACTCAAGAAAAATCCCTGGACCAAATCACATCAAAAGAAAGAAGAACACTGCAAGAGGATCCAAGCACAGCTCATCACGGGGGAGCCGCGATGAGCTGTATAACGCTGGACATACTATACCGTCCTATCGTCTTTTAGACACTGTAAAATCATGACAACATAGTACGTCCAATGGGTCGATAATATTGGCAAGGACAGCCAAAGTCTACTTCAGGTTGAAGGACTAATAGTTAGCCAGACACTTATAGTGATATATAGTATACATTAGTACATAGGTAAAAAAACAAAACAGTGAATGTATGTACAGTGAGGGGAAAAAAGTATTTGATCCCCTGCTGATTTTGAACGTTTGCCCATTGACAAAGAAATTATCATTATATAATTTTAAAAAAGAAACAACAGAAAAATGCATGTCAAAAAAGTTAAAAATTGATTTGCATGTCAATGAATGAAATAAGTATTTGATCCCCTATCAATCAGCAAGATTTCTGTCTCCCAGATGTATTTTAAACAGGTAACGAGCTGAGATTAGGAGCACTCTCTTAAAGGGAGTGCTCCTAATCTCAGCTCATTACCCTTTTAAAAGACACCTGTTCACAGAAGCAATCAATCAATCAGATTCCAAACTCTTCACCAAGGTCAAGACCAAAGAGCTGTCCAAGGATGTCAGGGACAAGATTGTAGACCTACACAAGGCTGGAATGGGCTACAAGACCATCGCCAAGCAGCTTGGTGAGAAGGTGACAACAGTTGGTGCAATTATTCACAAATGGAACAAATGCAGAATAACTGTGAGTCTCCCTCGGTCTGGTGCTCCATGCAAGATTTCACCTTGTGGAGATTCAACGATCATGAGAACGGTGAGGAATCAGCCCAGAACTACACGGGAGGATCTTGTTAATGATCTCAAGGCAGCTGGGACAATAGTCACCCAGAAAACAATTGGTAACACACTATGGCGTGAAGGACTGAAATCCTGCAGTGCCCGCAAAGTCTCCCTGCTCAAGAAAGCACATGTACAGGCCATCTCCACTGTCAAACATGGAGGTGGAAACATTATGCTTTGGGGTTGTTTTTCTGCTATGGGGACAGGAACACTGCACCGCATCAAAAGGACGATGGACGGGGCCATGTACTGTCAAATCTTGGGTGAGAACCCTGCTTCCCTCAGCCAGGGCATTGAAAATGGGTCATGGATGGTTATTCCAGCATGACAATGACACACAAAACACACAGCCAAGGCAACAAAGGAGTGGCTCAAGAAGAAGCACATCTAGGACCTGGAGGGGCCTAGCCAGTCTCCAGACATTAATCCTATAGAAAATCTGTAGAGGGAGCTGAAGGTTCGAGTTGCCAAACGTAAGCCTCGAAACCTTAATGACTTGGGGAGGATCTGCAAAGAGGAGTGGGACAAAATCCCTCCTAAGATGTGTGCAAACATGATGGCCAACTAAAAGAAACTTCTCGCCTCTGTGATCGCCAACAAGGGAGTTGCCACCCTTTTGTCGAAAGGGTCAAATACTTATTTCCCTCATTGACATGCAAATCAATTTATAACTTTCTTGACATGCGTTTTTCTAGATTTGTTTTGTTATTCTGTCTCTCACTGTTAAAATTCACCTACTTTTAAAACTATTTGATCATTTCTTTGTCAGTGGGCAAACGTTCAAGCAGGGGACCAAATACTTTTTCCCCTCATTGTACATGTTATTAGAATAAACTATGAATTCACACTTAGATCAGCTGAGCAATTTAAATGTCTTCCACGGGGCACCACGCCGACAGTAACACAATGTACCACTTTTTATTCCACACCAATCAAAGGAAGCCGAGCACTCATGCTCAAAACAAATTAATCCAGAGGAGTTGCCGGTAAACCAGTAATTTTGTTACAAATTACAGTCTTGAGTACAATGACATAAGTAATATCATTACAACGTATCTCCCTGTGTTAGATACAGACACCAAACTTAAAAAGTTTGTCAAATAGGGCTGTAGATACTATGAAAGAAGTGCATTTACTTTAGGGAACACTCTCTTTCCTAGTTTATTGATTCCTGTTGAACAGGGGCCACCAAGTAGGGTTTCAACTGCTCCTGATAAATGCAGATGTGGCATTTGACGCTGCATATGTTGTGCCTATCTGAATACATCGCACAGTGTCAATTCGAATGTTACTGGCAGGAGGAGTTTTCCTATTTGACAATTTCTTGATTCAAGTTATGTCATCTACTTGATCTCCTGCCAGTCATGTGATAAACAGTAAGTGGGCAATGCCAACAAGGTGGTCAAATGTCGCATAAGAGAACATCAAAGCTCTGCTTATAAAACTAAAACCAAATCTCGATTGGGTAAACATTTCCAGCTACATGATGAGAATACGAGGGCACTAACTTGTCAAACTATTCAAAGAATTTCTCTTCCTAAGAGAGGGGAGATTTGCACAAAAAAATTGTGTCAGCAGGATGTATATTGGATCTTTACCCTGGGTAAGATATTAATTAAGGATTTTTCTAAATTTAGGTCAAACTCGGTGGCTTTGCCGCAAGTTCATGTGGTGATTCTTTTCTGTTCATCATTTGTATGTTAACAGACTAGTCAGGTGCGGACCACAACCTGCGTCGAAGTCGCAGAGACAAAACACATCAGGTGTCTCATAATGCGCCCTGTCACTTTCTAAGGATCTACAATAAAGTATCTTACGTTTTACTAGCAACTCCTCTGGACCTGTGATATATTTGTGTCACAAAGGGAATCATGACAGCCTGTGTGACTGGGGCTCTTGGAGGGCCCTGAGGGGTAAACACCTCTCTGCTGACTATGGACCCTCTTAGTGTAAAGGATTACCCCTCCCCGAAGGAGCTATGTGTCACAGAAGCCTGCATGCCCTAGGCTCCTCTAGCACTGAAAGGGGTTATAGCATTCCCAAAGGACAAATCACTGGCCCTCTTGCTCCTGGTTGTTACTTGTCCTCTTGATTTGCTATTGGCTAGCTCTATGGGGCCACATGTTGTCCCCTGTTCTCAATGGATGCCAGCATCTTAGAAGACAATAAGACATCATGGGATCCATAGTTTACCAGCATTGTCCATTACTCCAGGGCTTGACAAATCTAATTAGATTTTAGGAGCCAGCCAAAAAATTTAGGAGCCAGACAATCACGCAAGCATACATGCAATTCATAAACACACACGGCTTCTTCACATATATACACACACACACCTACTTTACATATACACATATATCCAAACACCTCACACACACACCTACTTTACATATACACATATATCCAAACACCTCACACACACCTACTTTACATATACACATATATCCAAACACCTCACACACACCTACTTTACATATACACATATATCCAAACACCTCACACACACCTACTTTACATATACCCATATATACAAACACCTCACACACACCTACTTTACATATACACATATATACAAACACACACCCACCTCACACAGTCTTTTCTTGATGTGTCCACCCTCCCTGCTGCTTTACCTCATTGCAGGGGAGGGGGACATCCGTGCTGCAGCATGTCCTCACTCATCGGCCTGCTGAGTGCCAGGATGTCACGTGACGACACCCGGCACTCAGACACGCGTTGCGCGAGGGGGCGGAGCTTGCAGTCTGTGCTATACGCACAGACTTTACCCCCTCGATCTACGAAAAAAGAAAAAAACATCGGATGGCAGTGGCAAGGGGACAGGGAGGGTAACTTCACCCAGGCGCCAGGTCTCATTTCCTGGTCGCCATGGCGACCTGGCGCCTGGGGTTTGTCGAGCCCTGCATTACTCTATCTGCTATAAACTACAGTTACTTTGAGTCTCTACCAGACAAATGTCACTCAAGATTTTGACATTTTCTGTTATACATTCGTAACAGTATCCAGGAACCCACCTGTTAACAAACGATATATAAATTCTACAAATGTTACTTACCTGGAAGTTTAGCTTCATTCAAAATAACTGGGGACATAAACAATTATGAATCCTTTTATTTTTCCGAAACAGTTTAGGGTAGTGGATGTATAGAACAGCCTTCCAGCAGAAGTGGTAGAGGTTAACACAGTGAAGGAGTTTAAACATGTATGGGATAGGTACAGTGCTATCCTAGATATACGATAAGGCCAGAGACTAATAAACGTATTTAGAAAATTGGGCAGAATGTATAGTCCAAATAGTTCTTATGTGCCAGCACATTCTATGTTTATCACAGAATAAAAATATCTACTTATTTTTTGCAAAGTCCCTTAATCCTCCTTAATCTTCTTTCATACACTGACACAGCAGGTTGACTGGTTGCCACGGTTCACTAACTGTGATGTCACAGTATGTGATGCAGTCCCAGGAAAAGCCTTGAGCAGATTCTGGGTAGATCAGAGAAAGAAGACACATAGCAGAGCAACAAGAGATGAAATAGACAGCTTGGCGCAATGAAACAAGTGCATATGAAAGACATGCAACGGAGCACCCTTATCAACAATATGCTGCTTATAATCGATAAGTGGTATGTAGAGGGCAAGTGACCGTTATCTACCGGAGAGCCGTAGCTAGCGCTTTCTGTGCACCAGGCACTAACTCCACGAAGGTATATACCGTATTTGCTCGAATATAAGACAGCAAATGCTCAGAAAAATCCTCCTCGTCTTACATTCGAGGTCTTCTTATAATCTGACCTCAAATTGAGGTCAGATTATAAAACATGGATCCAGGTCCCCAGCAGAGCTGCAGGGGACCTGGATCCCCCCCTCTAACAGCAGGGGATGTCTGCGTGATGAGCGCAGACTCCCCTGCTTCCGCCCGGCACGACCGCCGGGGCTTCTATGAAGAAGCCGGGTACTTCCGCTTTCGTCACAGAAGTCCCAGCGAGCGTGCCGGGCAGCAGCAGGGGAGTCTGTGCTCGTCGCGCAGACATCCTCTGCTGCCCCACTAGCCACCAGGGAGAATCGGGCAGCTGGGGGATGTCTGCACGATACGTGCAGATATCCTCCATGCTGCCCGACATGGCAGTCTATTATGACAGACCAGCTGTCCGTCATAATAGACTGCCGTGTCGGGCAGCATGGAGGATGTCTGCACGTATCGTGCAGACATCCCCCGGCTGCTCCCACTAGCCACCAGGGATCGAGGTAAGGGGACGGGGGATGGAGGACACAGACAGTCAAGGGGACGGGGGGATAGAGAGAGACAAAGGGAGGGGGATGGGGGGAGGACACAGACAGACAAGGGGGGGGGAGACACAGACAAGGGGAGGGAGGGCGACAGAGAGAGACAAAGGGAGGGGGAGGACACAGACAGACAAGGGGGGGAGGGGGGAGACAGACAAGGGGAGGGAGGGGGACAGAGAGAAAAGGGGAGGGGGGGATAGATAGAGACAAGAGAGAAGTTTTTGGGGGAGAGAGAGAGAACGCTGGGGGGGAAAGAGACAGCTGAGGGAGCGGGAGAGAGGCCGCATTGGCACATAAAAACAAATAAAAACAAGAAATGCATTTTTATAATATAAATTTTTTATTAAATATTAAAAAGCAATTTACATATATACAAGTTGAACTTTTTTCCTATAGGGTAGTCTTATATTCAGGCTTTTAGTTTTTTTCCTAAAGGAATGTACAAATTTGGGGGGGTCGTCTTATAATCAGGGTCGTCTTATAATCGAGCAAATACGGTACTTGAGAGAGAGGCTCATATTAGCTTTCTTAGTAAAATATATTATGGAAGACTCTTGGCTGGCTGGGCATCATGGCACCTGATCTTCACAGCCAACATCTTCACCAAATAACTATAATCCATATGCGGTTTATCCAGACATACTGCTCATATGATGCAGTATGTCAGGGTTGCAAGCTATCATCACAGCACCCCCTCAACTGTGCACTATGAGGCGAGAGCTCACCCTCGCTACTGCGCTGATCTACAGGCTTTATGTGATCTCTGACACATTATTTATTTTTGCTTGTTATAATGTAAGTTGGGACACTCCAACATTGTTGACTTTTATTAATGTGTATACATATCCAACATGTACAATGGCTATATAAAGATACTTTAGTTTTAGGGGAGTGGGTATGGGAGCTTGACCATTGGCGGGGCAATAGCAAGAATTTTAAGGTGAGTTTATATACTATAGATAGCTACTTATATAACTATTGAATTCAATTATAACATGAACAGTAAATTATTTAGACAAACTGATATATCAACTGAAAATGTCTGTTTGTTTGTCTGTCTAGCACCTCTAGAAACATGACATTTGCATGGGTTATTCATGCTGAAATTTCTAGGCCAATGCGTCTATTTTCAGCTCTCTATGTTGCTCCTTTCCTGAGTTATAAGTTAATTAAGTTTAGAGGTGGACTTTGGGGATGGCCAACAGGAGATTATGACATCACTGGTGATGTAGAACAATGACAGCAAACTAGATTTCTATCCTGAAGACCATATGTTACAGGATTCAAAGGTTTTATAGGTGGCATTTCTAGGTCAGCGCAACTATTTTCATCTTTGTACATTGTTCCTTTCCTGAATTATGAGTTAATTAAGTTTTGAGTAGAAACAATAATTGCAGAACAATGATTGACCAAAACAGACCAACAAAACTGCAGAGGAAAAAAAAGGTCCAACCTGCTGAACAACGATAGATAACTGCAACAAAACAGAGCAACGAGACTGCTGAAGAGACGAACGATCACGGTACCAGCAGAGGAGAACACAGAATTGGTAAAAGCTGTGATAGGAGCAGCAGCACAAGAGGAAAAACTAACTCGGGCAGCAGATTGTGGATGCTCTTAATGCAGTTGGTAGGAATAACAGGTTCAAGGAGGTGGTGAAGGAAAGGTAAGTGCATGTAAAATACTTATACTCCATATGGAACATGTTATATCACACTAAACTCACCCCTGTAGTTTATTTAACACACATATTAGCTGTGTCAAGGATAGCTAGGAATCTACATTCATAGGGAATGTGGCACATGCCATAATGGCTGACACCCATGGAGAAGTTGCAAGGGTGTGTGTAGATAACTAGTTGTTGTCATAATCACCTTTCATTGGGAAATGACAGAGCTTTTAAAACCAAGAACACACTGAATTGAAATATAGTGAACCAATGAGCAGTGACAAGAATCTTAATCTTGGGCAAAGCCAGGTAATAAGGCTAGTAAACATATTAACTACAGTTTAAATATAACAAAAAGAAAAGATAGGAGACTCAGCACACCATTTAAGGGAGTTTAATCCACCAAAAAATAACAAAGTTTCAGCCCAGCACTGAGCTTTTTACAAGTCTTTTCAAGGCACCCGATACTTGTAAGTGTGCAGACTAGGGTTGCCACCTGGCCGGTATTTTACCGGCAGGCCGGTAAAAAAATGGCATCAGGCCAATGTTAAGTCTATGGAGACAGTACCAAGGCCGGTATTTTTTTGAAGAAGTATTTTTCTAGTGCAGACCCATTCATACTTTTCACTATTTACAGTTTAAATATAGTTATTTTGCTGCAGACCACTATGATACTCTTATACATAACATATTCTAAGGTTCTTAAAAATTAAGAGGGGTAGGAAAGAGGGATTGTCTCTCCAACAGAGGAACTCGGGAGGTATGTTTATATTACCACTTTAATGAACACCTGGCATATTGCAGCACTGTTCTTGCTATTTAAAGGAGGGTGATTACATTATTTGTGCATACATAACATCAGGTAATATTTTATTGTTTGTTTTCAAAGGGAATAATGCTAAAGTTCCAAAGCATTTAATAAATTGTCTCTTTCTGCTGAATTAACCACTCTTAAACTATCTTTCAGTCATATTTAGAAGATATTATTTGTGAGAGGCCTTTAATGGCCAGACAGACAGACTAATAAGAGACCATGCCCACAAGCACACTGGGGAAAGTGCCTACTTCATCAGTGATATTGTTCACGCATAAGGTTCAACGGTTCATAACCAAAAACATATCTGTTTATTTTTGCCAAAGCCCCTTAATCCTCTATAATCTTCTTTCATACACAGCAGCACTTTGACTGGTTGCCACGGTTCTCTGACTATGATGTCACCATGTGTGCTGCGATGTAGTCCCAGGAAAAGCCTTGAGCTCATTCTCAGTAAATCAGAGAAAAAAGACACCTAACACGGCTGCAACCAAGGACTAAATAGACAGCTAGGTTAAGGCGATGAAACAAGTGCAATCAAAAGACATGCACCCCCAGCAGCCATTTAGTGGCTTATTTACATAAAGAATGATCAAAAGATAGTTTAAAAAGTCAGTAAGTCAGCAAAGCGGGGCAAATTTTTTATTAGTTAAAAAAAATTATCTTTATTTTCACTTTAATATGGCAGTAGCATGAATGTCAGAGGTTGCCTACGACTAATACATTTAAATTGACATACTTTTGCCAGCAATTCAGACAAGCACAATGATTATTTATCAAACATTTAGTTGGTGACTGTTTTAAATTTCAAAAATACATATGAATATTAGTCATTTACTGGATTACCCTAAACATTTAAATACAATTAAATGGTAACTTTAAATCTTCTTTAAGCAATAAGCGTCTACAGAAAAAGTCATTATGTGTATGTCGTGTCAATTCCACTGGGAATATGTACTGATAATAGTAAAGTAGATTTAGCAATAAACAATAAATGTAATTTTCTTGTAAAGGAAGAAAGTCTGCTAACATTGAGAAATGACCCGTTAATACTGTGCGTCTTCTAATTTGATCAATGACCACACCAGCTATAGTCTGAATGCTTTAATAAATGTCCTTTGTGTTTCTATACTACAAATCTACACCAGCCTTCAATCTGACACACTGAGAGTCAGGGGAGGGATGGCAACTTGTGCCCCGGGCCATAAAAACAATTTAGTGGCCTATAGTGCAATTTTACCAGCCCACACATTGTCATCAGAGATGGTCACAAATACACAGGCAAGACAGATATGCTGACAGATTGATAGATATACAAGATAATTAAACAGAAAGATGGAAAGTTGGGCATTTAGATGTGACAAGTGGTGCAGCCCCAGCTCATTGAGTCAGGTTAGAGAACAGCCTGGGGGACAATTGACCCTCTGCCCTCCTGCCATTGTTACATCTGTAAATATTGAAGTACTGTTCATCTTACCTCAACTCACCTGCAGTCCATTTTTAGTAAATCACGCCCAGCTATTGTTTTTGTTACATTTTGTGATAAAAACATAGAACATTTAAAATATCTAAACCTAGTTTTCCCAACCAATATTTCAAGCCCAATTGTCTCTTAGTCCAGGGCTCGACAAACCCCAGGCGCCAGGTCGCCATGGCGACCAGGAAATTAGACCTGGCGCCTGGGTGCTGTCGGCCTCATGGTCCCCTTGCCGCTGCCATCCGATTTTTCCGCAGCGCGAGGGGGTAAAGTCTGTGCCAATAGCACAGACTGCAAGCTCCGCCCCCTCGCGCAACGCGTGTCTGAGTGCCGGATGTCGTCACGTGACATCCTGGCACTCAGCACGCCGACCAACGGAGATCAGCTGCAGCATGAAAGGGACACATCAAGAAGAAACCCCCAAGAAAATACTGTGTGAGGTGGGTGTGTGTTTGTATGTATTGTAAAGTAGGTGTGTGTGAGGTGTTTGTATATATGGGTATATGTAAAGTAGGTGTGTGTGAGGTGTTTGTATATATGGGTATATGTAAAGTAGGTGTGTGTGAGGTGTTTGTATATATGTGTATATGTAAAGTAGGTGTGTGTGAGGTGTTTGGATATATGTGTATATGTACAGTAGGTGTGTGTGAGGTGTTTGGATATATGGGTATATGTAAAGTAGGTGTGTGTGAGGTGTTTGGATATATGGGTATATGTAAAGTAGGTGTGTGTGAGGTGTTTGTATATATGTAAAGTAGGTGTGTGTGAGGTGTTTGGATATATGTGTATATGTAAAGTAGGTGTGTGTGAGGTGTTTGGATATATGTGTATATGTACAGTAGGTGTGTGTGAGGTGTTTGGATATATGGGTATTTGTAAAGTAGGTGTGTGTGAGGTGTTTGTATATATGTAAAGTAGGTGTGTGTGAGGTGTTTGTATATATGGGTATATGTAAAGTAGGTGTGTGTGAGGTGTTTGGATATATGTGTATATGTACAGTAGGTGTGTGTGAGGTGTTTGGATATATGTGTATATGTAAAGTAGGTGTGTTTGTATATAGGTGAAGTAGTCGTGTGTGTTTATGAATTGCGTTTATGTTTGCGTGATTGTCTGGCTCCTAAAACAAATTTCTGGCTCCTAAAATCAAATTAAATTTGTCAAGCCCTGTCTTAGTCATCAGTGACTTTGATATTAAAAAAATACATCTATCAACTGCACTTGTCCTTTGTGTTTCTTCTTTACCCCACTATTTAGCAAATTAACAATGAATTATATGTAATATTTACGACGACTACTCACAGCCCCGTGACGACAATGGTTGACACCTTTTCCTAAAAAAAAAACCTATATATATCATGTCAAGCTTCTGGCCCACCTTCTCCACATGGCAGGGGTCTATTACCTGCTTTCATCGTCTCCCAACTCCCATGGTCCAGACCATGGGTCACGTGGTTGCGGAGAAGGCTGCATCCCCAGCCTCTAGCAGTGCGCAACTCGCAAGTGCCAGGCTGCCGGCAGGGGGCGTGTCCTGTGGCCCGACTGTGTGTTCTCATTGGTGGGCATGGGGGGGGGGGGGGGGGGACGAGGGAAAAGGTGGGACTCTCCATTCCACTCCTACCCTGGCCAACCAGGGGAGGGCTGCAACCTAAAGTTGTTGGGAGGGGCCAGGACATTGCAGGCTATAAAACGGCAAAGGTTCATTTAGTGCTTGCTCGTTTACAAGCTAGCTGTGATCTTCTTCCTTTCAATTCCTTGTCCCAGTTCCCAACCTACTCCCCTCCTTATATGTTTTAGATCTTCTGGGCTTCTGACTTTGACTCTGTGTACTTATCCCTGACCTTGGCCTGTGATTTATTGTTTATGAACCATATCTGCCTTCTCTGACCCTTCTGACTGATTCTGTTGTACTTTTGGAATGTGTGTTATTGGTCATTATCACATCTACACTCTCCAAATTCAGCCCTGGATTGGCCATGCTATTGCCACTATTGACTTAACACTGGCCTCAAGCCCATTTTTTTTTATCAGCCTTGTAGTAAAATATTGGCTGCCTGAAACCCTGCTAGGGACATCACACACCCAGGGCAGGTCTTAAGTGTTCAGTATCTGTTCTCTCTCCTCCCCCCATATCTGTTATCTATTTCTCCCTTCCGATATCTTTTCTCTCTCCTCCCCAAATCTGCTATTTCTCCCTTCTCATATTTGTTCTCTCTCCCCCATATGTTAACTTTCCTCCCCCCTCATATTGATTATCACTCCTTCCCCTCCCTGTACCTCTTTCCCTCTCCCCATATCTCTTATCTTTCCTTCCCCACATGTCTTTCCCTCATCCCATATCTCTTAACCTCTCCCCCTCTCTGTTTCTCCCCCTATCGCTGTTCTCACACCCTCCTCCTTTGTTCTCTCCCCCTCCTACCCATCTCTGTTTTCTCACCCCTCCACCATCTCTATTCTCTCCCCACCTGTTATCCTCCTCCTCTCTTCTCTCCCCCCCGTTATCCCCCTCCTCCCTTCTCTCCCCCATCTTCTGTTCTCTCCCCCTTCTAGCCCCATCTCTGTTCTCCCTCCCCCTCTTCTGTTCTCTCCCCCTCCTAGCCCCATCTCTGTTCTCCCTCCCCCTCTTCTGTTCTCTCCCCCCCTCCTCCTCTCATCTCTGTTCTCCCTCCCCCTCCCATTATTACTTGAAGCAGCATAAGCTCCGTTTCTTAAACACACACGGAGCTCAGTGCGTGCTGCTCACGCTCCCTGCATGCAGTGATAATGCAGGTTATCGGAAATACGATGCCCTGCATCATCACTAAGCGCACAGAGTGCAAGCAGCACTTACTGAGCGCAGTGTGTTTAAGACGGCTCCCCTGTGAAGCAGATGCCGCTCATCTTCACAGAGTGGGGGCAGACCTCGCATTGCTTTTAACGAGGAACTCAACTTGTATTGTTAGATCGGTTACACTGTTAGCACCTTCTTGTGTCCTGCATATTGAGAGTCTTACCTGGACCATGCTGCCCGGTTCATTGTTACTAGATGGTACATAGAGTACTTCTTGAACTTCATCTCTGGGTCGGGCAGAATTCTTCCCAAACAGGATGTGATTATTTTTCGTAACAGGTGGAAAAGCCACAAAACAATAGCTTGGAGGTGCACCAGCCATCCTAGAGCAAAATATAAATGTCCAATAAATATTTATTATATTAATACAAAGCATCATATAAGGTGCAAATTAAACCACTATCAGATATAAATATATATACAGGGAGTGCATAATTATTAGGCAAGTTGTATTTTTGAGGATTAATTTTATTATTGAACAACAACCATGTTCTCAATGAACCCAAAAAAACTCATTAATATCAAAGCTGAATATTTTTGGAAGTAGTTTTTAGTTTGTTTTTAGTTTTAGCTATTTTAGGGGGATATCTGTGTGTGCAGGTGACTATTACTGTGCATAATTATTAGGCAACTTAACAAAAAACAAATATATACCCATTTCAATTATGTATTTTTACCAGTGAAACCAATATAACATCTCAACATTCACAAATATACATTTCTGACATTAAAAAACAGAACAAAAACAAATCAGTGACCAATATAGCCACCTTTCTTTGCAAGGACACTCAAAAGCCTGCCATCCATGGATTCTGTCAGTGTTTTGATCTGTTCACCATCAACATTGCGTGCAGCAGCAACCACAGCCTCCCAGACACTGTTCAGAGAGGTGTACTGTTTTCCCTCCTTGTAAATCTCACATTTGATGATGGACCACAGGTTCTCAATGGGGTTCAGATCAGGTGAACAAGGAGGCCATGTCATTAGATTTTCTTCTTTTATACCCTTTCTTGCCAGCCACGCTGTGGAGTATTTGGACGCGTGTGATGGAGCATTGTCCTGCATGAAAATCATGTTTTTCTTGAAGGATGCAGACTTCTTCCTGTACCACTGCTTGAAGAAGGTGTCTTCCAGGAACTGGCAGTAGGACTGGGAGTTGAGCTTGACTCCATCCTCAACCCGAAAAGGCCCCACAAGCTCATCTTTGATGATACCAGCCCAAACCAGTACTCCACCTCCACCTTGCTGGCGTCTGAGTCGGACTGGAGCTCTCTGCCCTTTACCAATCCAGCCACGGGCCCATCCATCTGGCCCATCAAGACTCACTCTCATTTCATCAGTCCATAAAACCTTAGAAAAATCAGTCTTGAGATATTTCTTGGCCCAGTCTTGACGTTTCAGCTTGTGTGTCTTGTTCAGTGGTGGTCGTCTTTCAGCCTTTCTTACCTTGGCCATGTCTCTGAGTATTGCACACCTTGTGCTTTTGGGCACTCCAGTGATGTTGCAGCTCTGAAATAGGGCCAAACTGGTGGCAAGTGGCATCGTGGCAGCTGCACGCTTGACTTTTCTAAGTTCATGGGCAGTTATTTTGCGCCTTGGTTTTTCCACACGCTTCTTGCGACCCTGTTGACTATTTTGAATGAAACGCTTGATTGTTCGATGATCACGCTTCAGAAGCTTTGCAATTTTAAGAGTGCTGCATCCCTCTGCAAGATATCTCACTATTTTTGACTTTTATGAGCCTGTCAAGTCCTTCTTTTGACCCATTTTGCCAAAGGAAAGGAAGTTGCCTAATAATTATGCACACCTGATATAGGGTGTTGATGTCATTAGACCACACCCCTTCTCATTACAGAGATGCACATCACCTAATATGCTTAATTGGTAGTAGGCTTTCGAGCCTATACAGCTTGGAGTAAGACAACATGCATAAAGAGGATGATGTGGTCAAAATACTCATTTGCCTAATAATTCTGCACTCCCTGTATATATATATATATATATATATATATATATATATATATATATATATATATATATATATATATATATATATATATAAAATAGTGGTAAACACACAGTGACCTTGGTGAACTCAGCTGCAACCATTAGTGGGATTCAGAAATTTAGAAACTGGTACTCAACTTTGTATCTAAAGCCCATCTGCAGCTGAAAAACATAACCTTTGTATATGAAGCCAATCTGCAGCTGTAAAAACATAAGCTTTTTATATGAAGCCTATCTGCAGCTATAAAAGCATAACCTTTGTATATGAAGCCAATCTAGAGCAGTATATGCATAATATTTGTATATAAAGGCAATCTGCGGCAGGAAAAAAAAATATTTGTATATAAAGCCAATCTTTATATCAAAGATTTGTGGTCCCAGTCATCGAAACTGGTGCAAACTGGCTGAATCACTCTGTCTGCAACCCAAAAGGCTATTTTACCCAATAGAGAAGCATAGTAATGGTGAAACGCCTGTGTGTTTTACAGTTGTGGACTAACAGAAGTGATATTTTGGACTTTTATTTTCTGTCTGGATATTATATTTGGATTTTGGGTTCCATTTATTGCCAGCAACTCTGCATAGAGGTTTTTATAGGAATAAGAAAAAGAAAGGATCATTTATATTATTGTACAGAATTTTACGCTTTCTTGTTTTCATTTTCTTTCCTTTGTGTTGACTACACATATGGAAAAGAAGACAATCCTATTATAGACACTAAGGGTCTTCTGGGAGCGAGTTAATAGAGCAAAGATCTGCTCTATAAAGTGTGAGTTGATTGCACATTTTTTGTTATCTTGATTATCCTTATTCTGGTGGTTCTGATATTGTGTCGCCCCCCCCCCCCCCTGCCTTTTACATTGAGGCAACCGGACTGATTATATACTATATAATTAACCCCTTAAGGACAGAGCCTTTGAAACATTTTTGTCCTTTCTGGACAATGGCTATTTTAACATTTCTGTGCTGTTTGTGTTTAGCAGTAATTTTCTTCTTCGTCATTTGCTGTACCCACACATATTATATATTGTTTTTATCGGGACAAAAAGGGCTTTCTATGGATGCCATATTTTTGATCATATCTTATTATATTATTAAAAAAAAAAATATATATCTGGTAAAAAAAAAAAAAAATACACAAATTTCTTTGTTTTTATTTGAAACAACTTCTCCTCATCGACAATAGCGAACGAAAAAACATGCTAAATAGATTCTACTATTTCTCCTGAGTACAGGGATACCCCCCATGCATAGGTTTGTTGGATTGTTTGGGGGGTAAAAGGCCAAATTTGGGAGGTGAAGTTTTTGGTTTTCCAATTTGAAATTTTGATATGCAGACAGCCTGCACCCATGTCCCATTTGGGACATATTTGAAACCAGCCAGTGTATTTTACCCCATCAACCCATATATTTTTTAAAAGTAGACACCCTAGGCTATCTCAAATGGTGGTATTTTTACACTTTCCATGCACTAATTCTACCACCAGCCTTTGTCAAAGTTTGTGGTAGTAATTTTTTTGTGGTTTTTTTTCACAAACCTTGTACTTCAGACATGAATTTACAGATTTTGGTATGTGTCACTGCCAAATAACACCCCAATAAGTGTTCAGCAACATCTCTTGAGTACAGGGATACCACCCATGCATAGGTTTGTTGGGTTGTTTGGGGGGTAAAAGGCCAAATTTGGTAGGTGCCGTTTTTGGTTTTCCAAATTGAAATTTTGACATGCAGACCGCCTGCACCCATGTCCCATTTGGGACATATTTGAAAACAGCCAGTGTATTTTACCCCATCAACCCATATATTTTTTAAAAGTAGACACCCTACGCTATTTCAAATGGTGGTATTTTAACACTTTCCATGCACTAATTCTACCACCAGCCTTTGTCAAAGTTTGTGGTAGTAATTTTTGTGTGTTTTTTTTTCACAAATATTGTATTTTAGACATAAATTCACAGATTTTGGTATGTGTCACTGCCAAACAATAACCCAATATGTGTTCAACAACATCTCCTGAGTACAGGGATACCACCCATGCATAGGTTTGTTGGGTTGTTTGGGGGCTAAAAGGGCCACATTGTGAAGGTGCGCATTTTCAACTTGGAATATTGACGTGTAGTCAGCCTGAGCCCATCTTTCATTTGGGACTTTTTTTTAAAGTAGGACAGTGTATTTTACCCCAAAAAGTATATATTTTGTAAAAGTAGACACCCTAGGCTATTTTAAATGGTGTTATTTTATCACTTTCCATGCACCAATTCTACCACCAGCCTTTGTCAAAGTTTGTGGTAGTCATTTTATTGTGTATTTTTTCCCACATACATTGCACTTTAGACACAAATTCACATATTTCGGTATGTGTCACTGACAAACAATACCACAATATATGTTCAGCAACATCTCCCGAGCACAGGGATACCACCCATGCATAGCTTTGTCAGCTTTGTTGGGTGTTGAAAGGCTACATTTGAGAGGTGCGCTTTTTGATTTTCAAACTTGGAATTTGAACATGTAGAGCAAGGAAGGGGTTAATAGCTCTTATAAGAGCCTTTGTAATACTGTACAAAAAAATTAACCCCTAAAAATGCACAGACAAGAAAAAATGTTCTGCTGTATAGTGATCAGTGGCAGGGAAGGGGTTAATACACTACACTATACAAAGGGTATGGCTTTTATAAAAGCCCTTGGGACTCACAATTTTTTAACATTTTATTTAATTTATTACAATTAAAAAATTATGTTATACAGATCTGTCTCTTTCCCTCACTAAAACTCAAGTGAGGAGAGGGAGGCAGATCCATATGGGTCAGAACAATATTTACGAACCAGACGAATGGTGATGCTCATCTGAGAAATCACCAAACCACCTTTGCCACTGATCGGCTGTTACTGATCGCTATACACGCGTTCAGACAGCTTCAAAAGGAATACACGAAATCCCCTAGTGGGTATAACTAACCCCTAGCGAGTCTGACAAAAAAAATGCTGATAGCAAAAAAAAATCCTTCTGCGACTAGATTGCTCCATATGCGCTGCTTAGGCAGTGACCATATGCACTGCTTAGGCAGTGACCATATGTGCTGCTTAGGAAGTGATATACGGCAAGGAATGGGTTAATAGCTCTTAAAAGAGCCTTTGATATACTGTAATAAATCAAAGTAAAAAAAAATAACCCCTAAAAAAATGGACAGACAGCAAAAAATGTGCTGCTGTGTAAGATCACTGCGTACACAGGGATCAATTGCAGGGAAGGGGTTAAATACTGGAAACGGCTTTTATAAAAGCCTTTGGGTCTCAATTCTATTAAATATATTATAATTAAAAACTTACATTATACAGCTCTGTCTCCCTCCCTCACTAAAACTCAAGTGAGAGGGAGGCAGATCTACACGGGTCAGATCAAATATTTACAAATATTGATCTAACCAGACGAATGGTGATGCTCATCTAAGCAAACGCCAACCCGCCTTTGTCACTTATCAGCTGTTACTGATCGCTATACATGCGGTCAGACAGCTAAAAAAAATTTTTTTACGTTAAACGTAGTCCCCTAGCGGGTATAATTAACACGTGACGGGTGTAATAAAAAAGTTTTAAAAAAATTACAAATGCTTCTGCAGCAAGATTGCTGCATTTGCGTCAGATCGCTGCTTAGGCAGTGATCTACAGCAAGAAAGGGGTTAATCTCTCTTAAAAGAGCTTTTTTTTATACTGTAATGAATTACAGTAAAAAAAAAAAAGAACCCCTAAAAAATGCACAGACAGCAAAAAATGTGCTGCTGTGTATGATCACTGCGTACACAGCGATCAATGGCAGGGAAGGGGTTAAATGGCTTTTATAAAAGCCCTTGGTGTTTAAAATTGTATTAAATATTTTTTTTATTATTTTATTTTATTTTTTACTTTATCTGATCTGTCTCTCTCCCTTACTAAAACTAGTAAGGTGAGGGAGGCAGATCAATACTTGTCAAAGGCAATATTTACTAATATTGCCTTTGACAGTATGGTAAGTGCTCATCAGAGCACTTACCATACATGCCTGCACACAGATCACATAGATCTGTTGTGCCGGCATCGACTGGCTCCCCCTAGAGCATCGGAAGTGAAATACTTTCACTTCCGATGCTCTTGCCATTAGAAGGGAATCGCTGCCTGTACAGGCAGCGTTCCCTTCTACTGAGCCGATGGGGTCGCTCAGGAGAGCGACCACCATCGGTTCTGGGGAGCTGGAAGGTGTTACTAAGTGCCTCGCTAGTGAGGCACTTTAGAAACACCGCAGATGCTTAGAAAGCGAACGATCGTTCGCTTTCTAAGCACAAGTGTGCAGCGGGCGCAGCCATTTTTAAATGGCTGCTACGATCACTCCGTGGAGTGATCGTAGAGCGCCCCTGCACATTTGGGGGTTGTTGCACCTAGAGGCATTGTAGCAACACCGTTAGAGTAAAGAAAGCGACCGCTGGTCGCTTTCTTTACTCAGTTTAGTGCATGACGTGCCAGGCACGTCACCTGTCGGCAAGTCCTCGATTTGCCGTGACGTGCCTGGCACGTCATCTGTCGTTAAGGGGTTAAAGTATCCGTAGAAGTGTACAATCTTAAAACGACTCAGACTGTGTTGCCTTAATGCATCCATGTCAAGGCATTAACCTCTTAGTGACAAGACATTTTCACATTGACTTTCCCTTGGTGACAATGGCTGTTTTGACATTTCTGGGGTGTTTGTGTTTAGCTGCAATTTTCTTCTTTCTCACATACTGTACCCACACAAATTATATGTTGTTTTTATCGTCATAAGAAGGGCTTTCATTCGATACCATTATGTTCATCATATCTTATAATTTACTACAAAAAATATCATAAAATATGATTAAAATTTTTAAAAAACCCACTTTTTCTAACTTTGACCTAAAATATAACTTAGACAAACACAATCATTAAAAAAATACCCCGTCTAAATAGTTTCTAAATGTTGTTCCGAGTTCAGAAATATGCATGTTTCCATATTTTTCAGTATTTTTTTGTGAGTTATGGGGCAAAAACCAAAAATAGTGGTTTTTGGTTTTTTTCCTATATTGACCTTTTGACCCCAACCCGAACCCAAAATTTAACCTTAACACTAAATTTAACTCCAACTCTAACCCTTATGCTATCCCTTAATATATTTTAATTTAATTTTAACCCTATCCCTTATGCTAAAAATGATTTAATTTTAACCCTATAGGCTAATTTAACTATATAACCAGTTTTTATTGAATTCAATCTTTAATTAAATTTTTTTACATTGCTATGCTACTTAACTACCACTAGGGGTAGTCAAGCAGCATTTTAAGAGCGACGGAAGTGAAGTTACTTTCACTTCCGAAGCTCAGACCTCCAGAGGGCATAGCCATACTGACGGAGCATGCTGCTCCGCTGCTGTTGCTTAACTGACCCTAGAGGCAGTCAGCAACATTACATTGAAAAAAAGGACACAACTAACCCTAGATCAGGATTAGTTAGCATTCCTCTTAGGGTTAGAATTAGGGTTAGGGTTGAAAGGTCACTGTAGGAGAAAATGGTTAGGAAAGAAAAAACACAAATTTTGGTTTGTGAACTATAACTTTCAAAAAGCAGTAGAAAAACAGGTAAACATGGCATATTTCTAAACTCAGTACAAATATTAGAAACTATTTATGGGGTCTTTTTTACTGTTTGTAATTGTATAAAAGATTTTTAAGGATGTTAGAAAAAATGATTTTTTTCTTTCAATTTTTCAATATATTTTATGATTTTTTCAATAGTAAATGATATGATGAAAATAATGGTATCTTAAGAAAACTCTTCTTTTTTCCTGTTTTGTGAAGGAAATGGAGTTTACAACATAACACTTAAACCTGGGGAACATGCACTATATATTGTGAGAAAAGCATGATTGCATTTTTACACAATGCACTGTCATAAATTATTATCTAGGGTCTTTAGAACTATGTTAGTTTCTGAAGGTTTTTCGAAACAAGAAACAAGTTTGGAGTCAGCATACAGAGTAGTGCTTGTGTGCAGGACAATGGGTCTGTGTGAGACTGTGGAGGATGAAAATAGAACAAGAATGTACCAGGATGGAATATATATCCAAAGAATGATGTTTCTGCATTAACCCCTTCCCGTCCTTATGACGAGTTAACTCGTCATAAGAGCCGCAGCGTTAGCGACCTTATGACGAGTTAACTCGTCATGCAGTCTAGCCGGCGGTGCGCTCCGTGGGCACCGCCAGCTAGTCTGCAACGGGTCCAGGACTAAGCCTCGCACCCGAGGCAAAGCTCCTGGACCCGATCGGTCAGTTTCCGGCCATGTGATCGCGGTGATTTAGTCATCACTGCGATAACATGCAAATTAGATGGCAAAGTCAGTGTGTTCACACACTGACTTTGCCTCTAATTCACTCCCTGTGCTTCACATTCTTATAGTGAAGCACAGAGAGTGACCTGTAAGTAAAAATAAATTAATTATACACACATAGGTTAAAAAAAAAAAAAAAAAATTAACCCTTTCATTGCTGATCACAGTTTTTAACTGTGATCAGTTTCCTTCCACTTTATGGCCCTCATTTAGTTTTTTTTTAACAGATTTTTTTATTTTTACAATTTATAAAGTTTTTTTGAATAAATAAAGGTAATTTTAATATATTTATTTAATAAAATTTAACCCCTGCATGCCTGTTGCATGATTTTTACTGATCTGACATCGCACTCTTCAGAGTTTTTTTCTGTCTTTTTTGTTATGGGGGGTTTGGGAACCAATATTTTTCTTTTTTATTAGTTAGTTAATTAGGGGGGATAAGTGGGTTAGTGTTGCACTAGTTATGTAGCTTATTATTGGGAAAATAATGGGGAAAAACTTTTTTTTCCTCAAAAATTTCCTCTTTTATATGTATTTTTTAATACTAAAATGTAAATCATTTTTATGTATGGGGTATCAAAAGAAAGCTCTAACTGTCCTCTAAAAAACAACATATAACTTGTATGGGTACGTTAAATGAGAGAGAGGAAATTTATGTTTCAAAAACCGCGTATTAAAAATTGAAAAACGCTCTGGTCCTTGGCCCAGGAAAATCCCTGGTCCTTAAAGGGTTAACCGTACATATGGATTAGCTGAATAAAAGTAAACAATAGTTTAGACACAACAGTGAAGGCATTGGTTTTAACTTCTAGTTGCATACCTCCCAACTGTCCTGCTTTGTGCGGGACAGTCACGATTTGGGAGCCATATCCCACCGTGCTCTACCTCTGTTCTCCTTTTCGGGATAGAGGTAGAGCTCAGTGGGACAGTGGGACTCAGGACTACAATCCCGTGGTCCTGCTCGCACACCATAGAATGCTTACTGGGCATGGCCAGCATTGCGTGCATTAGCAGTAGCGATCCTGGCTTCAGAAGCCAGGATCAAAAAAGGGTGACAGTGTTACCGTATATGAGTGGTAGCGCTGACACCCCGCCCCAGACTCCGCCCCTGTGCCCTGCCCCTGTGTCCAGCTTGGGTCACAGATTATATGCTCTATTCACTAAAAAGCAAACTGCAGGTATTAATAGATGAGTTTGAAAATATCTCTACCTTGCTGTCTTTCCATCTTAGCTATTAAAGCTTGCTATATTGCGGTTCAATTTTTAGTGAATTGACCATATAGACCAGGGGTGACTACTTGGGGCCCGAGGGCCAAATGTAGCCCATTATACAGCAAGATGCAGGTCACTTGACTTGAAGGGACTGTCTAGTGTCCAAAATGCATATTCCAAATATAAATGCATATTAATGTGCTTCAAAGTACTTTAAAATGCATGTTTTACATTTTGCATTGCTTACAATATAAAATACTTACAGCTAGATGGAATTGTGAAAATACAGCAGTTTGCAAGAAGCTAGGACTGCCCACATTAGCTGAGTAAAAGTAATTCCCCCTTTTTTTTTTCTGCAGGAACCAATTAGAATAATTTCCTGTCTCTCTGGTGATGTCATCAGATAATGTGTTGCACTGTTAAGAGATCCTACTGTGTACAAGAGCAAGTCTATCACAGTCCCAGGGCCGATCCTAGGGTCACAGACGCCTGAGTGCAGGATTTTTTTGGCGCCTTCTTGTGCGGGTGGCTCTGCTAATAACTCCTCCCCTTTAAAAATGTTTTAAAAAATATATAAATTAAAATACCAAAACTTGGTAATACCAAATGACAAAAGATGTTTAAAAGCAGTGGAACCCAGTGTGATTACCAATAGATAAAATGTGTTTAATCACTATTATTCATATAAAATGTGCTATCAAGTGTGAAAATAAAAACAATGCTATTATATTTATTCTTCTTTTCAAACTTGATCAGCACATTCAGTATGAAAGTGATTAAACACATTTTCTCTTCATATATGCAACAATATTAGTTAGTGCATAGCACATAACAAGTTAAAGGGACTGTATCACCTAAACATTGTTTTTACTATGAACGTAGAACATAAAAAATGATTGAAAATGATGTATACATTGTGTATGCAAAACTATTTTATCTTTTTATATCAAAGGCTGTCCAATTCAAAATAGGTGGAGAACAAATTAAACATAATAAATTATGCTTTTTAACATTGAAAAATATTGATTGGGGATTTCAACCAAGCTTAGTTGAGGTTTATTACTTATTGCATCAATTATGAAACCTCATCAGTACATGTATTATTTTCAGCAAATGAAATGTCTTTTCAATAATAATGAGTTTGAAAATCAATAGAAATCATGTCTCTCTCCCATCCCCCGTTCATCATCTCTCAACACAAACTGAAGTTGCTAATTTATGCAAAATTATGACTTTGGGGAAATACAAAAGTAAAGTTCTATAGAAAAATGTAATTTGCTAAATATGCAGTGCATTTGGGCATAGTCCTTATTTGATTTTCTGGAATACTAGTCCTGTTTTTAGGAGTGAAAGGGGATTTTTCCTTATGTAGGTTACAGCTCTGGCCTGTCTCCTGCATCTTACTGAGGTTTGTGATTTAAAAATATGTGATTGTAGTTTGGTCACTAATGGAATAGATACCTATGTACATTCAAATCATGCATTTTAAATATCATCCTTAATGATGTGCAAGCATGTGATAGAGAACCGGCTATTCTTATGTCTTAGAAGACCAATATCTTCTGAATTTGTCCTTGGCGACCATTATGATCCCACACACCTATAGAATGATGCACCCCGACACAGGGTTATTACTGCTCTACATTAGGATTAGTGATCAATGACCATAGCATTCATATGAAGTGTTAATTATAGGTCGAACAGAGTACAAAATAGTTATTTTCTGCACAAGAATAACTAACTAATATTGTAGCAGTAGTACGGATTACAGTGATGTTTATGCCATAGCACCCCAGCTGCTGTGGACTACATTTCCCGTGATGCTCGAAGAGAAATGTAGTCTACAGCTGCTTGAGTGCCAGCGCTTACACTGGTGTACCGCTATTTAGCATGGATGGATGATTAGGACAGAGCGCTTAATGATGGTGAGAAGGCAACACCCAATACAAACCTACATCCTTCCTAAACAAAATACAGACAGATCAGTAGCTTTCCCGACATATTCCCTATCTCTAACACCCGAGAACACCCAGCACAGGACAGTGAGGACAGTGGTACTCACCCGCTGCAGGCCCTGGGCTTTCCTCCCTGGATGTGAATTACACGGACACTGAGCAGCAGCTCTGCCTCTTTCTCCTGCTGTACATTAGCACCGCCCCGAACTGCCTGACTGGCTCTGTGTGATGCACAGCAAGCTACACTGTGCAATGCAGTGATGCGCTGAACGCGTAGTGCACTGGCCGCAAGTGACACACTGCAAGCTGCACACACGATAATAATAAGCAGGCTGCCATACTAATTAATGCAATGTCAAATTCACTACAATGAAAACTGCACCACATACCTTACTATGTTTTATTGCGCTTCGCTTAACCCTTTAGTGACAGGAGTGCTTTGAGATTGTTGTACCCTTCCTGACAATGTCTGTTTTAACATTTCTGTGGCGTTTGTGTTTATCTGTAATTTTCATCTATCTCATTTAATGTACCCACACATGTTATATACTGTTTTTTACTGCCATAAAAATGACTTTCTCTAGATACCATTATTTTCATCACATCATATCATTTACTATAAACTAATTCATAATATATGATGAAAAAAACTACTTTTTCTTTCTTTTTACATGAAAAATCTAAAAACGCAGATAAAAAAAAAAACCCTGCAAAATAGATTATAATATTTTCTTGAGTTTTTAAAATGCTCAAGTTTACATATTTTTCGTGTCCCCCCCCCACCCGTCAAGTTATAGGGCAATAACCGAAAGTCACATTTCTTTGTTTTATTTTCTCCTACAGTAACTTTTTGAACCCAAGCCTAATCATCACCCTAACCCTAAATCTAATCCTAATTCTAAATCTAACCCATCTGTAACCCTAAGTGCAATGCTAGCCCTAATCTTAACACTATATGTAGGGCTAATTTAGATCTAAACAATAGAACATGAAAACACATTTTGAGCTTGACAGAAAAAATATGTATGCTGCTCTGCAGCTAATTCACCGCCTCCGTGGACACCCGGTCTGTAGCTTCTGTTTCCAGCTAGGGTTGCCACCTGGCCGGTATTTTACCTGCAAGCCGGTAAAAAATTGGCATCAGGCCAATGTTAAGTCTATGGAGACAGTACCAAGGCCGGTATTTTTCTGAAGAAAAGGTGGCAACCCTATTTCCAGCACACCACCCAACATGTAGTTAAATGTAGTCCGCTGACTTCAGCTGCTGAGCAGCACAGCGTTAGGCAAACTTGCTTCCTGAGCTCGATAAGGGCACCCTCCGCCCACAATCGACAAAATACAGACACAAGGAAAACGAACTCCACAGAATGAAATGTAGAGGCTCGCCACACAAGCCAACGATGAAAAAACACTTTATTTCAAAAGTTAAAAGCAAGGCACCAGAACTAAACTAAAGATAAGCACACACCTTATGCATTTCGCACAGACTGTGCTTAATCATGGGTCATCATATTGATCACTTATGATTAAGCGCAGTCTACGCGAAATGAGTAAGGTGTGCACTTATCGCTAGTCCCTAACCCCCCCCCCCCCCCCCCTCCGCTGTTGCCTGGCTTTTAACTTTTGAAATTAAGTGTTTTATCTTCGTTGGCTGGTGTGGCGAGCCTCTATATTTCATTACTTGGTGTTTGTTTTCCTTGTGTCTTCAACTTAGGTCTAGGTAAGTTTTATTTTTTTACTGCAGTTTCGCTGACTAAGTCTTGCCAGCTACAGCGCAGTGCCGTATTGGAGAGGCATGCTGCCATTAAATATGGTGCCCGCATTAGCTCTGTGGAGTGATGATTCCATTGATTACTGCCTATGCGGGTTTCACCGCAGAACATATTAGGTACATCCTCTGTCACAAGTGACAGCTTTTCTGTAACATAACTGGTAGTTCGATTCTCGCGAAGGGGTAAATTGCACTTCACATGTACACAGTTTTTTTTAGACATAATTGTATTGCACACTTAACCCCTTATGGACAGAGCCTTTGAAACATTTCTGTCCTTTCTGGACAATGGCTTTTTTAACATTTCTGTGCTGTTTGTGTTTAGCAGTAATTTTCTTCTTTGTCATTTGCTGTACCCACACATATTATATATTGTTTTTATCGGGACAAGAAGGGCTTTCTTTGGATGCCATCTTTTTGATCATATCTTATAATATTATAAAAAAAAAAAAAAATATGGTAAAAAAAAATAAATACTCACATTTCCTGACTTTTATTTGAAACATCTTCTCCTCATCGACAAAAGCGAACGAAAAAAACCTGCTAAATAGATTCTACTATTTCTCCTGAGTACAGGGATACCACCCATGCATAGGTTTGTTGGGTTGTTTGGGGGCTAAAATGCCAAATTTGTGAGGTGCAGTTTTTTGTTTTCCAACTTGAAATTTTTACATGCAGACAGCCTGCACCCATGTCCCATTTGGGACATATTTGAAACCAGCCAGTGTATTTTACCCCATCAACCCATATATTTTTTTAATGTAGACACCCTAGGCTATCTCAAATGGTGGTATTTTAACACTTTCCATGCACTAATTCTACCACCAGCCTTTGTCAAAGTTTGTGGTAGTAATTTTTTTGTGTTTTTTTTCCACAAACCTTGTACTTCAGACATGAATTTACAGATTTTGGTATGTGTCACTGCCAAATAACACCCCAATAAGTGTTCAGCAACTTCTCTTGAGTACAAGGATACCACCCATGCATAGGTTTGTTGGGTTGTTTGGGGGCTAAAGGGCCACATTGTGAAGGTGCGCATTTTCAACTTGGAATTTTGACGTGTAGTCAGCCTGAGCCCATCTTTCATTTGGGACTTTTTTTTAAGTAGGACTGTGTATTTTGCCCAAAAAAGTATATATTTTGTAAAAGTAGACACCCTAGGCTATTTTAAATGGTGGTATTTTAACACTTTCCATGCACCAATTCTACCACCAGCCTTTGTCAAAGTTTGTAGTAGTCATTTTATTGTGTATTTTTTCCCACATACATTGTACTTTAGACACAAATTCACATATTTTGGTATGTGTCACTGACAAACAATACCACAATATATGTTCAGCAACATCTCCCGAGCACAGGGATACCACCCATGCATAGCTTTGTCAGCTTTATTGGGGGTTGAAAGGCTACATTTGAGAGGTGCGCCTTTTGATTTTCCAACTTGGAATTTTGACATGTAGAGCAAGGAAGGGGTTATTAGCTCTTATAAGAGCCTTTGTAGTACTGTACAAAAAAATTAACCCCTAAAAATGCACAGACAAGAAAAAATGTTCTGCTGTGCAATGATCAGTGGCAGGGAAGGAGTTAATACACAGGCTACACTATACAAAGGGTATGGCTTTTATAAAAGCCCTTGGGATTTAATTTATTACAATAAAAAAAATATACAGATCTGTCTCTTTCCCTCAGTAAAACTCAAGTGAGGAGAGGGAGGCAGATCCATATGGGTCAGAACAATATTTACCAATACTGATCTAACCAGACGAATGGTGATGCTCATCTGAGAAATCACCAAACCACCTTTGCCACTGATCGGCTGTTACTGATCGCTATACACACGTTCAGACAGCTTCAAAAGGAATACACGTAATCCCCTAGTGGGTATAATTAACCCCTAGCGAGTGTGACAAAAAAAATGCTGATAGCAAAAAAAAAATCCTTCTGCGACCAGATTGCTCCATATGCGCTGCTTAGGCAGTGACCATATGCACTGCTTAGGCAGTGACCATATGTGCTGCTTAGGAAGTGATATACGGCAAGGAAGGGGTTAATATCTCTTAAAAGAGCCTTTGATATACTGTAATAAATCCCAGTAAAAAAATTAACCCCTGAAAAAATGCACAGACAGCAAAAAAATGTGCTGCTGTGTAAGATCACTGCGTACACAGCGATCAATTGCAGGGAAGGGGTTAAATACTGGAAACGGCTTTTATAAAAGTCTTTGGGTCTCAATTTTATTAAATATATTATAATTAAAAACTTACATTATACAGCTCTGTCTGTCTCCCTCACTAAAACTCAAGTGAGAGGGAGGCAGATCTACACGGGTCCGATCAAATATTTACAAATATTGATCTAACTAGACGAATGGTGATGTTCATCTGAGCAAACGCCAACCCGCCTTTGTCACTTATCAGCTGTTACTGATCGCTATACATGCGGTCAGACAGCTAAAAAAAAATTTTTCCGTTAAACGTAATCCCCTAGCGGGTATAACTAACCCGTGACGGGTGTAATAAAGTTTTTAAAAAAATTAAAAATGCTTCTGCAGCAAGATTGCTGCATTTGCGTCAGATTGCTGCTTAGGCAGTGATCTATAGCAAACAAGGGGTTAATCTCTCTTAAAAGAGCTTTTTTTTATACTGTAATCAATTACAGTAAAGAAAATTAACCCCTAAAAAATGCTCAGACAGCAAAAAATTTGCTGCTGTGTATGATCACTGTGTACACTGCGATTAAATGGCTTTTATAAAAGCCCTTGGTGTTTAAAATTTTATTAAATATTTTATTATTTTATTTTTTACATTTTCTGATCTGTCTCTCTCCCTTACTAAAACTAGTAAGGTGAGGGAGTGTCAGGATCTTCCCCGCAGCAACTCTCCTGAGTACACCCCCTTGCATTGCAGCCAGGATCCGTCTCACGCACTTGCTAGCGCGTTCACACCGCTAGTTCATCCTTCTACACAGAGGCGCGCGCCTGATGACGTCACGCCCGTCGCATACCCGCGAGGCGCGGGAGGATTTAAAAGGCAGAATCACCAGACAAGCAGTGCTTGGTGATTCTCGTGTTTTCTAAAACCTAGCGTTTATTGTTCCTGATTATCGTTACTGACCCTTGGATTTACCTGACTACTCTTCTGTCTGCCTGTGCCCCTGATTCTGGACTGTTTACCGTTTTGCTGATTCTCTGGTTCTGACCCTGGCTTGTTTATCGTTCTGCTGTCTCTCTATTGCCCCTGATCCCGGACTGTTTATCGTGCTGAAGATTGTCTGTTTTCCTTTGACCATTGCTATCCTCATTTATCTCCAATCACCCCTGCAGTGTGGATTACAAGTGTACATCTTCCTCCAAGCAACCTTTGCTACTGTGGATTACAAGTGATATATTTACCACCTCTGTTATTGCGGATTTCTAGTGACTGTACCTGTATTCTACCTATGTTGGTAAGGACTCTATGCTAACGGATTCCTACAGTTTACATCCTTATATCAGTGCAAGGTCGATCATCTCTCGTATTACGTTTATACCTTTATATATATTGTTGCCCTGCATATTGGTCTCCATCCAGTTCCCACATCATCACAGGGAGGCAGATCAATACTTGTCAAAGGTAATATTTACTAATATTGCCTTTGACTGTATGATAAGTGCTCATCAGAGAACTTACCATACATGCCTGCACACAGATCACACAGATCTGTTGTGCCGGCATCGATTGGCTCCCCCTAGAGCATCGGAAGTGAAATACATTCACTTCCGATGCTCTTGCCATTAGAAGGGAAGCGCTGCTCCCTTCTACTGAGCCGATGGGGTCGCTCAGGAGAGCGACCACCATCGGTTCTGGGGGCAGCCGAAGGTGCTGCATCACCGGAGGTGCTTGGGAAGCGAACGATCGTTCGCTTCCTAAGCACATGTGTGCAGTGGGCGCAGCCATTTTTAAATGGCTGCTACGATCACTCCGTGGAGTGATCGTAGTGCGCCCCTGCACTTTTTGGGGGTGTTGCACAATGCCTCTACCTAGCTGCACGCTTTCTTTACTCTGTTAAGTGCATGACGTGCCAGGCACGTCACCTGTCGCCAAGTCCTTGATTTGCCGTGACGTGCCTGGCACGTCATCTGTCCTTAAGGGGTTAATAGACTACTGTATAGCGTAAACATAACTTTTATATGCACTGGGAAACCAAAAGACTTGTGTGAGAGATAGTACTGTGGACATCATATTTCACTGACAAATTATATGGTGCACTGCGTAACTTGCTGACAAACTACAAAGGGCAGTTCAAATCTCAACTGACAGGCTGACTACACAGTACACTTAATATATCACACCGACAAACAAATCTGATTTTATTTTGTAGTGTTGCTAGATAATTGTTATGAAAGGCCATTTTACTAATGACAGTAGTAATTTGCAGTAGATTTTAATATATTTGTTGGTAATTTTACAAAATGTCTTAAAATTAATGTAGCCTTTTTGTAGTTGGATTAGGCGTCTCCAAAAGGGAAAATCAGATGTCAACAACTCGGGGCCAATCTTAGGATCACTGACACCTGGGTGCCAGATAATTGCCCTCAGGCGGTGTGACTCTACTGCTAACTCCTGCTTTTCACAAATGTTATAATTTCTAGCCATGCCCATTTTCCACACACCCCACAGCACTTGCTAAGGTGTCACATAGCTTCCACAGCACTTGTCCATTGTAGCATTGTCCCAACAGCACTTACCACAGTGTTGCATTGTCTCTACAGAACTTGCTTTATTACCACATTGCCTCACAGAGCTTGTCAGTGTTGCATAGCACTTGCCACCATGTACCATTGTCCCCACAGCACTAGCCACAGTGTTACATTATCATACTGAGCTTGTCAAATGATCCATGCTGTCCAGTTCCCATTAGTAGTAAGCCAGACGCAAAAAGGATACACTCTTGATCCCACCAGTTGATAGTTAAGCACTGATTGGACAAAAACAGTTTATGCCCCCCCCCCATAAACAACGAACCTGCCCAAGTGTAGCTATTATCTGGCATCTGCCCAGGTCTAGCCATAGACTGGCACCTGCCCAGACCTGAGCCCTGTAAAAGGGGTGACCGAAGCCCCATAAAAGGTATGACCTGAACCCCATAAAAGGGGTGACCCAAGCCCCATAAAAGTGGTGACCTGAGTCCCTTAAATGGGATGCCCTGTCATAGATTCCCTTAAATCGGATGTCCTGTCATAGAGTCCCTTAAATTAGATGTCATGTCATAGAGTCCCTTAAATGGGATGCCCTGCCATAGTAACTTCTTGTTATGGGTCAGCCTGTCATAGTTCAGCCATATCTTAGAATCCTGTTTTCCTTGATTCTTTCTTCTGTCCCTTTGTTCTTCTGTTCTGGTCCTGTTCTGGTATTCTTGCTGTTTCAGTTCCATTCCAGGTTTCTCTTTGCCACGTTTCTCTGTGCTGTATAAATGTGCACCCCCGCCATTTATGCTTCTTTCAGTTTCTGCTGTGCAGTGCAGTCTACAGGTATTTTCTCTGTGTTTATTTTTTTGTAAATCAATTTTAATTAATGTTTTTTGAACAGGGAGGGGGGACATACAATGGGGGGTGAGAGAGGCACTCGTGCAAAAAGGTATGAGCCTGGCGTGTTCACATGGTACAATATACATATACAATCTTGGCATCATACAGTTTGTTGATCTTTGTGACCTGCTCGGTGATGGGGGTGCCAGGTTGGCTCAAGTTCCCAAAAATATCATCCCAGAGGGGACAGTTTGAGGACACAAAATACATTTGTGGGGAAGGGAGAGGGAGCAAGGAAAAAGGAGAAAAACAAAGAAGGGGGAGAAGAGAAAAACGGGGGGAGTGTGATCTGGTGGGGACAACAGAAAAAGAAAAGGAGGAGGGGCAGACTCATAGTTAATTGTAGAGGGGCAGGGAAAATAGAGAAAGGTTTGTTGTTGTAAGTCAGCAGTAAATTGGGGCCAATAGAATAATTTCTACTGTCGTTTTTTATTCTGGGGCTCCGTTCTAGAAACCAGGTCCTCCAGTGGGTGTGTAGCGTCTACAGGGCCGGCGCTACAGGCGGCTGCCTTACGGTGCCCCAAGGGGGAAGGGCGGGAAAATCGCCCGCTCCCCCAGGCCCATTTACTTACCTTCTTGTTGCTGTCCCCCGGTGCAGGTCCGTGGCTGTGAGGGAAGTGTTGTGCGCTCCCCTCCAGCCGCACGGATCAATAAAGTTTGTTTTAAAAAGAAGTTTGAACAAACTTTATTGAATGCGCGTGGCTGGAGGGGAGCGAACAACGCTTCCCTCACAGCCACGAACCTGTACCGGGGGACAGCAACAAGAAGGTAAGACGGCAGCAAGGAGGTAAGTACTGGGGAAGGGGGGAGGAGGGTGGCATAACGAGCATACTGTGGGGCATTATCCTGGTATATCAACTGGCGGTATCCTGGCATATTAAGTGGCAATACCCTGGCATAATTATTGACAATACCCTGGCATATTAATTGGCATTATCCTGGCATATTAAGTGGCAATACCCTGGCATTTTAATTGGCAATATCCTGGCAAATAGTGCAATACCCTGGCGTATTAAGTTGCATTATCCTGGAATATTAAGTGGCAATACCCTGGCATATTAGGAATATCCTGGCATATTAAGTGGCAATACCCTGGCATATTAAGTGGCAATAGAGTGGCAAAATCCTGGCATACTGAAGGGCAAAATCCTTGCATACTGAGGGGCAAAATCCTGGCATATTGAGGGGCAAAATATTGGCATATTAAATGGCATATTGAGTGGCTAAAGACTGGCATATTGAGTGGCAAAATAGTGTGTCTCAGGTTATGTGTGTCACTGTGTGTGTGTAAGTGGTAAGGGTGTGTGTAAGTGTGTCACTTTCTGTGTGTGACTGTGTCAGTGTAAGGGTGTGTGTGTGTGTAAGTGTGTCACTGTATAAGGGTGTAAGTGTGTCGCTGTGTCTGTGTAAGGGTGTGTGTGTGTGTATGTAAGTGTGTCTGTGTAAGGGTGTGTGTGTAAATGGTAAGTGTGTCTCTGTGTGTGACTGCAAGGTTGTCTTTGTGTTTAAGGGTTTCAATGTGTGTTAGGGTGTCAATGTGTGACAAATTTAGAGCATGCGAGTTGAATATTTAGATGTATTTATTTTCCACACTATACATTATACTTTTATATATATAAAATATATGGAGGGTTGGTAGAATGGGAGTCGTGGCGGACCAGAGGAGGGGTCCACCAAAATGCACCTTCGCCTGTGTAGACGAAAATCCTTGCACCGGCCCTGAGCGTCTACCCTTTGCACTTGTTCTCTGAAAGTTTGAGGCTCTGTAGCTCCCCAGTGAAGGGGGATAAGGACTTTGGCTTCATTGAGTAACTGCGGGATAATTTAATTCCTATACTTTAACATTGAGAGGGAGGTGTGGTGGCGGAAATAGTTAACATGGTGGAATGAGGGTGGGTGGTCAGTAAATTGGAGTAAGGTTGCTTGAATCGCTTTATAGAACGGAACAATGAGTGGGCATTCCCACCATATGTGGGAACATAACAGAGGTCGGGAACTTCAGGAAATTGTGTGGAGTTTAGATGGGGTGCGGTACCAGTGCTTATCGAGGTCTTGTGTGAAAGTGAGAAGATCTTTAGTCACTGTGGGCCAGACAGGGTTACTTGGAGTATTTGCTCCCATTTACCCACGTAGCTAGGCAAAGGGGTGTTTTCAGGTGCAATCAGAATTTTATAAAGCAGGGATATTCTGTGAGGTGGCAAAGTATATAGGGTGTGCAGCTCCTCAAATGGGGTTCTAGTATGTGTGAGATTATGTTTTTGGGTAATTTTTTATATGAAAGGTTTCAGTTAGAGGTATTGGAGGGTGTGGAGTGGTGTCAAGTGGGGGCCCGGGAGCAGGTCGGATAGGGGTTTAAGGGCATTGGCAGATACGTAGGATTCAAGGGACTAGGGGTTATAGTCTGTCATATCCATGAGTGGAAAAAGGATTATGGCGCAGTGGGGTCATGGGCGAGGGGTATGAGGTCAGGTGGTGGGTCCTGTGTAAGCAATGTAGGACAGCGAATGTGGCTGATACTAGGGGGTTTCCTTGCATGATTTTTCTAGCCGATTGTGGAGATGATCAAAGGCAGTTATTTAGTGGGTATGGGTGGAGCTGGATTGCAAGTCAAGCCATAATCTGTGTGTCATGAAGTGAATCCTGACAGTCTGCATGACTGGGGTTCTTGGAAGGCCCTGGGGGCCAGAAGACTCCGTGGACTATGGACCCTGTCTTAGTTTGGGGGTACACACTTTGAGGGCACCAGTGGAACCCTGGTTTCAACTGGACTTTAAACACAGGCTCATTCAGGATGTCAGACAAAAAGTGTACTTATCTAATCAATAAGTGTTCACTGTCTTGTGAGCCATCTATTGTCCCTTGTAGCCTGGATGCCTGGATCTAAAGATGGCATGTTTATTTTATGTAAAGTTATAATGTGTTTAATTCCCTGTTTAAATGAGGTTTTCTATTGTTTGAGGATAACCATAATATAATTAGTTTATCCTGTGCCTCAACCCAGCTGATTTCATGTTTGTGTGTTTATAAGTCTGTGCTGTTTTCACAAATAAAGTTGTTGTTCATTCTTGCTGTACCTAACTGCTAGTGGTCCTGTCTGCTATTTGGGTACAAAGGCAAGGGTCCAGAAAGACTTGCTGGGTGGATGCAGAGCTTGAATCGGGGGCTAAGGAGTTGATTTCACACAATGGACAGAGGTGCTACCGACCCTGGGCAGCCATTCCATTACACTGTGGTTCGGGTAATAGGACCACTCCAGGGTCCACAGGAAGTGACACGCCTGATAATAAGTTTGTACAAGGGGCAGGCTTAGACCTCCAGCTGATTTAGGCTTTTTTAGCAGACTGGTTGCAAGTCTAGGGGGTTTTGACGCCCAAATAAGTTTTATGAACATAGTGTGTATGAAGGTAAAAAAGGCATGGGGTATGACTATAGTCAAGTTTGCAGTAGGTATAAAATATGCGGGAGGGCGTTAATTTTAATGGCGTTAACCCTACCTGACCAGGATATTAAAAGTGGGTTCCAGGAGGGGATGTCTGGAGAGTGGCCAAGAGAGGTGGGAAATTATGTTGATACAAGGAAGAGTGGTCGCTGGTCTGGCAAATAAGTAAATATTTTAATTTGTGGTGGTGCAATTTAAAAAGGAGGGAACCAGAGAGAGCTTTCATTTCTATGGGGGTTAGATTGATATTCAATATTTTGGATTTAGAGTAGTTGATTTTTATATTCGAGAGTTGGCCTTAATAGTTAAAGTCTTGGAGGAGGACCGCTAGCAAAGTGCGCGGGTTCATCGTAGGGCGAAAAACATGTCATCCACGAATCTCATCACTTTGTGGTGGGTCTCCCCTAGTTGCAGTCCGGTGATGTCCAGGTTGCTTCGTACTTTGCCAAGGAAAGGTCCAAGAGAGAGAATGAACAGAAGGGGAGACAGAGGGCATTCCTGCATTGTCCCATTCGAGATCGGGAACGGATCAGAGAGGGCTCCATTAATACGGACTCATGCCGAGGGGCGGGAGTACAGGGTGGCAAACCAGGTGACTATGTTGGGTCTAAAACCCATGTGTTTGAGTGCCTCAAGCATAATTGGCCAGTCAAGTCAGTTAAATGTTCTCTCCGCATCAGCTAAAAACCTGACGGCGTTAGTTTACTTTATGGTAACTGTGTGAATCAAGTTGATCACCCTGATGGTGCTATCCCTGGACTCCCTCCCCGAGACAAAGCCAGACTGGTCTGGGTGTATCAAAGTTGGGAGAATTCGGTTGATGCATGAGGCAATAATTTTAGCCAAGAGCCTCAAGTCCCAGTTCAAAAGGGAAATCGGACAGTAGTTACAACAGTGTTCCACGTCCTTCCTGGCTTTGGGAATCACTGTGATTGTGGCATTCAGAGTATGGGCTTTAAAAGCTTCTCCCTCTAAGATGGCGTTAAAAGTGGTGACAAGGTGTGGGTTCAAGATAGTGGGGTATTTCTTATAGTAGCTCAATGCGAGGCCTTTGAGTTGTTGATTGCTAGGGGCAATTCCATGTGTGTGATTTTATTCTCCAAGGTAGCTGAGTCGTTTGGAGATAGTCTGGTTGGAAGATGTTTTGAGAGTGTTACCAGGTGTCGGTGGTAGATTGTATAGGCTGGAGTAGTATGTCATGAATTCCTTCGCAACGTCGGAAGGCATTTGTTTTGCTATATTACTTGGGCCTCTGATTGAGGGTATATATGTCAATTTTCGTTTTTTCTGTAGGGCCCTGGCCAAGTATTGGCCCGGTTTGTTGCCATGTTCATGATAAATAGATTTCAGTTTGGTATAGTGTTGATGGCTTTGTTCGTTAAGAAGGTTAGCAAGATCTCCACAGAGGGAGAGTAATTAACTATACTGATCATTATCAAGAGACTGTTTGGGGCTGCCGGAGAGAAATTCTGTAGGTATGAGGAATGAGGGGTCGCACCTATGGGGCTGTTCACTGCTGTCAAGGAAAGTTATTCCTTCACAGCCAATATCGCTGGTGGGATTCTCAAGGCTTGCTAACCCCCGTCTCAGAAGGCAGGCATGTATCTCCAGTCTTCGCTGCCTCTGAATCTGTGGCCCAGGTCCTCTATGGGCAGGCAGGTGGAGTTGCCGGGTGACCAGAAGGCTCCAGTCCATTATTGAAATTTCAGGAAGAAGCAGCTCCTCAAGGAACCCGGGAACCTCATGGTGGTAGCGGAGGACTACTGTAGCATTTTCTGTGCGCACATTAATGCTAAATGGATGGCCCCAAAAGTATGGAAAGTTTCTAGTATGGAATAAATTCTTATGAATGGGGACTCTAGTTCGGTTTATAGAAAGCCAATAGTATTACATGTATTCTATAAGCCGAAAGTCTATAAACCGAACGACGTTCGGTTTATAGAAAGCCAATAGAATTACATGTATTCTATAAACTGAAAGTCTATAAACCGAACGTCGTTCGGTTTATAGAATTTCGGCTTATAGAATACAAGTAATACTAATAGCGTTCTATAAACCGAACTAGAGTCCCCATTTATAAGAATTTCTTATCAATGGGGACTCTAGTTCGGTTTATAGATAGCCAATAGCATTACATGTATTCTTTAAGCTGAAGCCTTATAGACTTTCGGCTTATAGAATACATGTAATACTGTATTCTTATGAATGGGGACTCTAGTTCGGTTTATAGAAAGCCAATAGTATTACATGTATTCCATAAGCCGAAAGTCTATAAACCGAACGATGTTCGGTTTATAGAATACATGTAATGCTATTGCTATTCTATAAACCGAAAGTCACTTTCGGCTTATGGAATACATGTAATTCTATTGGCTTTCTATAAACCGAAATAGAGTCCCCATTCATAAGAAATTCTTATGAATGCGGACTCTATTTCAGTTTATAGAAAGCCAATAGTACATGTATTCCATAAGCAGAACGTCGGGTCCCCATTGACTTCAGTGGGGTTCGGGGTCAAGTTCGACCCCGAACCCATTTCCAAAGTTCGTCCAAACCCTCCGAACCCGAACATCCAGGTGTCCACTCCACACTAATTGCCAATTAATATGCCAGGATATAGGCAATTAATATGCCAGGATATTGGCAATTAATAAGCCATGATATAGCCAATTAATATGCCAGGATATAGCCACCAGGGGAATACGATTACCCAGCATCAAGCCCTGTATCTCCGCTCTTAATCTTAGGGTCTAATACCATCCGGATCCCGTGCGTGACAATTACATTCTATGAAGAATGAGTAAAAATATAGATATGGGTGCTGCAGTGGATGTGATTTTAAAGTATTAGATACGGTTCCACACAAAAAGGTTACTGTACAAATTGACAAATAGGTTAGGGTTGTGGATTGGCAATGTTTGTATGTGGATTGGTAATTGGCTGCTAGATTGAATGCAAAGAGTGGCAGTAAATTGGAAGTTCTCAAATTGGACAGATGTGATAAGTGGTGTATCTCGGGGGTCTGTCCTAGATCCTTTTCTTTTTAATTTATTAATGATCTGGGAATAGGGAGTCATGTCTGTGTTTGCCGATGACACAAAATTCAGTAGGGTAATACAGTCTGAAGTAGATGTATCTTTGCTGCAAGGGTATGTGGACAAATTGGGTGACTGGCCAGATAAATGATAAATGAGATTCAGTATAAACAAATGTAAAATTATGCATTATGGGTATAATAAAAAATTAACAGTTTAAATGTCGTTTCCTTGGGGAAATCGAATAATGAGTAATTCTATACAACAGACTTAGCAGTAGTGTACCGTGCCAGCTGCAAAGGCCAATGAGCTGTGGGGATTGACTCATGGGAGGAAGATGTTTCTGCCTCTTTACAGGGTTATGGTAAAACCCCACCTTGAATATGGGGTTCAATTCTGGGTGCAGAAAGTGCAGAGGGCTACAAAACGAATGAGGGGAATGTAAACGTTTTAGTTGTAAAGAAAGGCTCGAAAAGTTAAATTTGAAACAACAGATTAGAGGGGATAAGATGTTTAATAAAATATGGAAAGACAGCGGAAGGGATTTTTTTTTATGGTAAGGACAAAAAAAAGGTATGGAATTTACAGCTGAAGAATGGTGTTAGCAAATACATTAGATGCTTTTAAAAAGGGGCCTGGATACTTTTTTTTTTTTTAAAGAGCCAGAAGTTAGAAGACAATGCAAGTTAGTATAGGCATTAATATTTATTAAATGCTTGTTGATCCACGGGGAAATCGGATTACCATTTCAAGTCAAGAAGGATTCTACCCAACCCCGCCCCCCACCCATTGAAAGCATATTTAAAAATTGCTGAAAAAGGGGGGGGGGGGGGGGGGGCGGTCTTCTTGTTGAACAGCGATAAACAAGGAACAGAAAAAGGGTAGATTTGATGGACGCAAGTCTTTTTTCAACCTAAAATACTAAGTAAATATTGTAATGGTACATTTTGAACTGTCTGTGGTTTATAATTTTAAGGGACAATGAGAAACTTGTAGAATGTGTAAAAATATTTTGCCTCCATAAATTGTGGACAGGCTACATATGAGATTAAAACATATACAGCTTATTTCTCTACACTTATCTTTATTTAAACTGCTAAGACCTAAAATTGAAAAAAGAAAAATGTAACCAATAGTAAACCAAAAAAACTTGCATAAATTAGTTGAATAAAAAGTAGTAATTTAACCATAAGCAATAGTCAATGTTAGTGTTTTGCAAAATGGAAACAATTGATCTAGAAAAAAAAAAAGTATCAAAAATTGAAATGTTCTAAGGAAAAATTACTTTGCCGAATCCAGATATGGCAAGAGTTAACTTAGGTCACCGTGTAGATTGTGGGCTTTCAGTATGACCTGTAATATCGTAAACCACAAACTGGTTAAGGCATATATTGGTCACTGAATGAGAAGAATTACTTCAGGATTCAGGACTAAGTATCTGCAAAGAGGGTTAATATTGCAGATTTAAGGCTCAGTAAACTTTATTGATGCTCTTTGTCAATGAAAATTTTGCCAGTGCAAAATACCAGATGCTATTTTCTTAACCTACTCAGGACCAATTGCACCTATATCATTACAAGCTGGTCTTAAAAAACCACTGTTCTACAATTTCACTATCACAGCCCTGTGGAAACAATCAGGACATTTCATGTGTGGAATAGACCTTCAAGGATGAGATTGTTATAGGATGTTAAGGCGTTAAAGTTCATCGTGCACATATGTAAATTCTCTGGCAGAAATATATCCATCATTGTCCTCATCTTCTTTTTCAAATATACTCTCCACCAGAACTTCATGGTGCGTTTCATTCATGGAAGCATGGCTTCCATGCTTTTGAAATTCAGTCTTCAGATATTCCTTTACCTGCGATAAATTAGAAAGATCAGTGATGCATCTACTTAACTATACAATACATGCAGCGTAGCATTTATAGGAGACAAGTTCAAACACGTTTGTGAAAAATGTATTGGACTTTCTTATGAATGGTATATGATACCATGACAATGGTTGCAGGATAAGCATGGATATGTATATATCAATGGAATGGTACATACCCAGGCTTATCCTCATACAAAGGAGAATGCTGTAACCATCCAAGAACTGGGAGACAAATAAAATTAAGTTTTTGTTCACTTTGCTCACTGACTTTGTGGTATACCTATTGAAAGGCCCATGTGGACTAGGTACAACAAAAACCCCTCTGAAAGATAGCATACTACAACATAAAACTGTAATATGCAATCCAAAATCTGAAACCTCAGTGACAAAATATTTTCAGCAATGCGGCCATGATAAGTTTTATAACATGCACCATCACTTAGTAGAGGGGGTAACTAGAAAAAAAAAATCCTGTTACAGAAAGCGGTATGGTAGATGTACATGCTAGCTACAATTAATCCCTATGGACTAAATGGAAAAACTCGAGTGCCACTGGTTTATTTAAAAACATACAGTATTGTACATTTAATTTGCATACACTTAATATTGTTTTGCAGATAGTTAGTAGAGTACAGTATTTGACTAAATGATATTTTTAATAGTCATTCTTCATTGCCTGTCACTATTTTTATGTTGTTTGTATACAGTGTGTATTGCCATCTGGTGGAATTTTCCATTTGATTTTAATTCAGCTTTTATGATCTTTGGATATATTGCTTATATTGTATTACACTGTCCATAATGGAGTTGTAGCAATTGTTAGTAGCTGCTTGGCACTGTATATTCAGTTGTCTAATGTGTTATAGACTTTAGAAGCTGGTTCTTTGCTCTCTCCATTACTACTGATGCCTGGGGGAAGCGTGTCCTGACATGAGCGGTAGTCATCACAGTGGTGGTGTGGGGGAAGGTTTCCTTTGTATTGGAGTGGGATATTTAAAAGGTATGTTTGGGCTTAGATTTTTGTGGCACTTGTTTGCACATTGTTAAAAGGGAATACGTGCCCCAAAACATATGTGGCACTGCTTGGGTCTGGATATTGCGGTTAACCAGGTTAGTTTGTGTATATACATTTTTAGACCGGTTTAAAAAAAAAAACCCAGCCCACACACACCTCTTCTTTGGATAACTTCCAGTCATCATTAAGATCCATCTGTTGGAAGGATTCATGTGATCTTGGTCCATTTCGAATTTCAATAAGATCTATATGGAATATGAGGTTGCTGTCTCCAGGGATTTTCCCTAAAAGGATGGGGAAGCCAAAGGAAGCAAAGTAATTTTACTTATGTGAAAGCCAAGGTTCATAAGAAAAGCATAGAATTAAGAGCAATATAGGCTAGAAGAGTCTTAAATAAGCAGCACTGGTAGGTGAGGGACTAGAGCAATGGACCCCTCTGTTCTGACCCGATTTGTCCATGAGCACAAGAATGTGGATGTTGACAGTTCCTATTAATTGTATTGCCATGCAATATAAAATAAAAGTGAATACAGCATAATTACTGCCCTTTTTCTTCTTAAGTTCCGCCAAAATCTAAAAAACAAAAAATTAATGAATAAAAAGCAGCTTCCCCAACGGCCCAACAATTTTTAAAGATATGTTCAGTAGCGATCCTTTTCACCAAGACAATAATGTAGACCCAGTCTTTCTATGGTACAGAATTAGTCAGGTAATATTAATGTGCACTGAAAATTGTTTGCCCGCGGTAGTCTTAAATAAAGCTGGTAATTTAAATTCAATAGAAATGGTTCACAAACTCAGACATGAATCCAAGTTTTGCTAATTCTGACTAAAATACCAAAACGAAACCAACATTATGTTGATTAAAAAACACTTCCCTGAGTTGTGGAATTGATTGATGAAAACAAAAAAGACAAAGTGACACAAAAAGAGGATATGTAACAACGTGTAGGTGGACTGTGAGACAGGTGGAAAGCTTACCGGCTCAACAAGTGCAGACGTGAGGAAAAGTGTGGGAAACCAGCATGCATTTGTTCTGGGGGGTGAGCGGACGGCTTTCCAGGTAGTTAATCATGCATGAATTACTTCCAGTCACGTTTAAAACAGAAAATGAGTTAGTATAAATAGGGAATGAGATTATATATTAAACATACAATATATATTAAACGATAGGAATAGAACTAAGTCAGCGCATGAAGACAATAATGCTTCTAATTTAGATTCTATGAAAGCGGGACGTCTCAGCATACATGTAAAAAGCTATGGAACATGCATATTTTTACTTTCACTGCTCTTGGCAATGTGCATTGTATAGCACAAATGTATTGTGAACTGTGCAGAATGCAAACTTGATTTCAAATGTGTACTTTATTTGATTCCGTGTCAGACACTCATCAGTTTTCTTTAAAGTACAAGACTTATTGTAGCAGTAAATTAAATAAAAATGAGCACAAATAGCACTTCAAATCAGAACTCTGTGTGCATATATACAAAACAGTGTTGTATTTCTGCCCAGGTCAACTAAGCATAAGTAGTGGAAGGGCAGCAGCAGACTGAAGGGAGCAATAGTCAGAGCTACCATTGTTAATGGTACATCCTCCCTCACTGCCTAGTGCTGCCTGCACAGACATCTGCAGTGGAAAACGATGTGGGGACAATCTGGTACTGTTGTATGGTATGTGGGGACAATCTGGTACTGTTGTATGGTATGTGGGGACAATCTGGTACTGTTGTATGGTATGTGGGCACAATCTGGTACTGTTGTATGGTATGTGGGCACAATCTGGTACTGTTGTATGGTATGTGGGCACAATCTGGTACTGTTGTATGGTATGTGGGCACAATCTGGTGTAGTGGAAAGGTTAGGTTATTGCTACAATTGTAATTCAAAAATACATATTTATATTAATAACAGTCCATGCATGCATTGTCACAGTGCAGCTATTTATAAAGGCTCTTCAGTTGGATCTCCAAATCATTCAAAGACAGATAAGTCCCTATTCTTGCTCAGCCTGAGCAGCTCTGCCTTTACAGAGAGGCAAAGCTGATTGTTATGTTAACCCAGCTTATAGATCTATGGTCAAGTGCATTAAAAGCAGTCACATTTTCAAATGGAAAATGTAGCCAAATGCACTATAGCTTGGTTAGTACAAACTGCATACATTAGTTTAAAGCAAGGTTACCAACAGATTTATATTAAGGCCATTTTTGGGTGTGAGAATCAACTGTAAACGGTGACTTACAGGTGAATTAAATTTGGTAGAGTAGCACACAAGAGGTGCAGTCCAGTTGGCACGAGTGCTTAGGGCTAATTTCAGTGGAATTACTTTTGCGAACAGCCCTGGGGAGAATTCCCATGTAACGACATGTGATTTACCACATAATGCAAGTGGGATAAGCCTCAGCCTTTAAGTAACAAGACCTTTGACATACCTTTAGTAATCAGAATGGTTGTAGACAGAACATACAATATGTTAATGGAAATGTTCAAAGATCTAGTGCTGTATTGGTGGAGAACCATTACCTTTCCCTTCTTTTCCATAAGCAAGAGTGGACGGTACTTCCAACTTCCGTTTTTCTCCTACACACATATCTTTTAGTCCTTTATCCCAGCCTTTGATTACTTCTTTAATGCCAAGTGTGAACCATACCGGCTGGCCATTGTTGTCTGAATAACTGGAAAACAAAAAGGATATTCTGCTTTAACGTCAAAGCTGGCAGATCAGCTGTATGGCATCAATTCACAATAATCTGGGACATAATCTTTTATGCCAGATGACATTAGACTGGACATTAACTTTCTATGAGTTAGAGAAAAAAAAACAAAAATCAATAGTCCAGATTTGCATTGTTATTTTTATAGTCTATTTACCACTGTGAACTTGCTTTCAACGCTGATGGACTTACTCTATGAAGTGTGAGCGGAAGTCATGTGACCAGAAGATCAATTAGCAGTAATTGAAAAAGTCTCCAAATATATTATTATGCCAGCTTGGCTGCCTCTGGCTTATTTTTGCAACTCAATTTACTGTGTAATGCAGTTTTGTCCAATGTAGGAAGCAGCCGGATGGAAGAAGAGACCCAGGACAAGAAGTACTGCAGCTTCTACCTGTATCACTCCAATATGCCTGTAGCAGACATTAGAAGTGGTCTTATATTTCACATTGTGGTTTGTTCAATACAGGCTCAGGTATCACTGAAGAACAAATAACATTGCTGGAGGCTGGAGCATGTCTGCCATGATTTACTACTCATTAGTTTATGTGAGCCATTTTTGACATGGTGACCATATAATGAACACAATACCAATTAAAATAATTAACACAATAAAACTGATGTTCGATAAAGGTCATGATCTTTATTAGGGGTATTAAATCAGCTTTAAATGCAAGATCTTGACAAATAGAAAAAAAAACCAATAATATAAAATACAAGCAGGGGTTTAGTGATCAAGCACTGTGCTGCCAATAGCAATCACCACACCATCCAATTTTTTTTTAACCCTTAAGTAGTTGAAAAGCCCACCATGCCTAAGACCCCGAGAAAAGTTAGCCAATCAGCTAATGAGAACGCATGTGCTACAAGGAACCTACCTGAGGAACCCTAATAGGTACAATTAACAAGGCTGATGAAATACCACTACAGCATCTCCTCAATACTCCCCATGTGTGTAGAATCTTAACCATGAAACATAAAATGTCTGTTTTGTATGTTTCAATGAGGTGCTTACTCTAGAACGCTGACCTCTAGAATCATGAAGTTTGCACAGCATATGCATGCTGGAATTTCTAGGTCAACAAGACTATTTTCATCTGTCTTGGTTGTGCCTTTCCCCGAGTTATGCGTTAATAAAAGTTATGAGATGAACCATGTAGACATTGGGATGGGCAACAGGAGATTATGACATCACTGGTGATGTAGAGCTGTAGGACTCTGACTAGCAAGAGTTCCGGGAAGGAACCCAGTATGCATACCAGGCTGCAAGCACTGTCATCACAGCAAGATCCACAGCTCTGCCCCCACATGACGGTGCAGAGTACTAGGGAAGGAGGGAGGATGGTTGAAAAACCCTGGCATATTGAGGGGCACATTGGATGGGCAAAATCCTGGAATATTGGAGGGGCAAAATCCTGGCACATTGGAGGGGCAAAATCCTGGCATATGGAGGGGCATATTGGATGGGCAAAATCCTTGCATATGGAGGGGCATATTGGATGGGCAAAATCCTGGCATATTGGAGGTGCAAAATCCTGGCATATTGAGGGGCATATTGGAGGGGAAAAATTCTGGCATATCGGAGGGGCAAAATCCTGGCATATTGGAGGGGCAATATCCTGGCATATTGGAAGGGCAATATCCTGGCATATTGGATTGGCAAAATCCTGGCATATTGAGGGGCATATTGTAGGGGCAAAATCCTGGCATATTGTAGGGGCAAAATCCTGGCATATTGAGGGGCAAAATCCTGTCATATTGAGGGGCAAAATCCTGTCATATTGAGGGGTAAAATCCTGTCATATTGAGTGGTATATTGGATGGGAATCGATTGTAGCCGAAGAGGAGTGGTGTTGATCAGTTCACTGCTGTAAGAGAGAAATAGAGAGATGAGGAGCTTGTGGGTCCCAAGAATATGACAGGATGATCCGACAAAGCCTTACCTCTGAATCTGGATGAGCGTGTGGTACCATTACAGTGCATATGGCCTGCCTTGCCACAATACAGACATAGATTTTGTTCACTTCTCCTTGACCGTTCTGCAGTGGAGAGGGGGGTCCCCATAACATATCTATTTGCATAGGTTCCGTAGAAAAAGGAGAGGGCGACGGAGTACCTGTATAAGCAGTGGTAAGAATTGGGCGTCGTCTAGACGGCCTATGCATCGTAGTATGCTCTAAGCGCCATTCGTGAAGCCGTCTGTCAATCTGGATGGACAGATCCATGAGTGCTATTGATTTGGATCAAAGCAAACTTTGCTTTATTGTCTATCTACTCCTTCCAGATTGATCAACTAATGCGCTCTCCCCTAGAAGTAATTCACACCGGAGACAAAGTTTCTGATCAGTGAAAAACCTGAGGCAAACCTTTATTTCCCAGAGTGGGAGATTCCTTTTAAATCAGGAATACGTCATGTGCAGAGTCACAGTTAAACATACAGTATACATTCAACAATTGGCTAACAGTTGGAGGGGTCTTCTTTAAGCCCACCCTACAGAATGTAATGTCATCTTTATAGAGTTCTCCCACCCACATTCCAGCTCCATCTTGGTTACACGATGAGAGGGGGAGTGAGTAGTTTACTGAACAAAGAGGGTCTCCAGGGGGAACAGTTACTGTTACTTTAACAGTGATTCACGTGGCATGTAATAACTTGTACAAGAGAAAGTGGGAGGAGTTAGTACCGGAAGCTGGCCTTTATAAGAATGTGTTACATGAGACTTGCTCCTTAGCAGGGGGGAAGGGGTGGGTAGCTTGGATGGGAGGAGTTTCCATAGGAAGTAGTTTGAGCACATGTGTAAGAGATTAAACAGACAAAGGAATGCAATGCTTATACGTAAGCATCTGTAAGAAATTATGACCTTTTAGGGAAGTGTGCCAAATAAGACATAAACACAAATATATAATAGTAAAAGAGACAATTTGTCCACAACACTATCATAGAAGTGGGTACACCTACATGGGCTAGTTCGTACAGGGGACTGATCGAATTTGGTTACGTATTCCTTCACTGGTCTTCTACCCAGCTATAGATTAAGAAGCCCTGCTTGTGAGGTAGTAGCCCTATGAGGATCATCAAATAAGTTGTTCATAGCTTGCTGAAAAGCCTTCCATGTATTTAACAGAGGACAGTTTATCCATAGTAGATGGTAAGCCCATTGTTGTTTACCGTCAATAGGGCAATGACAATGTAGTCAGAGGAAGAGTTATGTGACCCACAAACCTTAAAAAAGGTTTGATAGCATTACTGGTCTTCTGTGAAGTTCTCTGGTAGGGGTATACGAGGTTCTGGAGCCATGGCTCCTTGAGGAGCTATGACAGCAAGACGTGGTGCAGGTTCAGAAACAGGTTGACCGGGATGGAGTTCCTGAAGACGTTGTTGTAACATAGGCTTGTAGGCCCTGGACCATTTGTGTTAGTGCAGCCAATTGCAGGGTTAAGGTGGTTCACCTCTGTTACACTTGAGGGTTCCATATAATGGCTTAGTTATTACGTATGGATCAGACTAGCGGAGTTCAGGGAATGAACTCAGAATGCAGTTGTTTGAAAACAGGAGGTCTATACATGGTCAAAGGGCAGGCAAAAGGTAAATCCAGTAAACAATCCGAGATCATAAGGCAGGCGGCAGGAAAAAGGGTAAATCCAGTACACAGGCAGGAACAATAGGGAATCATAATACAGGGAACGGAGCGCAAGGACTCATTGCACACAGAGGGAAACCAAACAGCAGGGGGTTTTATAGTACTATTGGGCAGGGTTTGCTCACTGGAGCTGCAGATCCTGCCCCTCCATGTTCTTGATTGGCTGGAGGTGTCAGAAGGTGGCGCAGCATTTCCGGCCACAAATCCCGCCCACGCTGCAAGCCCGGTCATCGACCGCAAAAGAGATTTCTATCCTGAAGACCTTACTTTATAGGTTTCAAAGGTTCATAGGGTGGCATTTCTTGGTCAGTGTAACTATTTTTCAGCTCTTTATATTGTAATGATTTATTTACGTTTTGAGAAGAAACGTTACTTGCAGAACAGTGATTGCAAGCTGCTACAAGACTTAGCAACACAACTTCTGAGGAAATAAGTGCGACTCACTGAAATACTTTTGCGAACTGCTACAAGACAGAGCTACAAGACTGCTGAAGAGACACACAAGCACAGTACCAACCGGCGGCAGCAAAGCGGACAAGCCAGAGGATGAAAAGCTAACTCTAGCAGCAAATTGTGGATGCTCTTAACACAGCTGGTGGGAATAACATGTCTGAGGAGCTAGTGAAGAAAAGTAGTTTATGTAATTTATGTAACACATGTATTAGCTGTGTCAACAATGGCTAGGAATCTACACTCATAGAGAATGTTGCAGGTCATAATGGCTGCAGAAGCTGAAAAGGTGTGTGTAGAGGACAGTATCTGATCTCATAATCTCCTGATGGAGCGTAGGCTAAACATCACAGTTTTTCCAGGCAGAGGGTGCAGAATGCATGTTGTTTACAAGCTAGAGCAACGGAAATACGCGGTGAATGCTTTTGAAACCGAAAGCACACCGAAATGTGGAGCAGTGACAAGAATGATAAATCATGTGAGAAGCAGGGTAGTAAAAGTTAAGTGGGAAAGCTGTAGCTAGACATATGGACTTAGTAGTTAAGCCAAATGGTTCTTAGTCATGGGCCACATTCTTTATAAAAATTATTTGAGGGGAAAAAGTTCTAAAAGTGGCCTAAACTGCTCAAACATTCCATTAGTGGTGATTGCTCCACTTTTACAACATTGCTTAACAGAATAATGTCCCCAATTAAACGTTTCTACAGACAGTAGTGAAACTACCAACTAGAGATACCTTAATGTAAAAGTGCAGCTAGAGCTGACATGTGTTAAACAAAAACTTCTATCAATTTACAAATGTGCCCTTGTATCTAATCTTGTATTAGAGACGCATCTCTCGCAGGTTTATTATATGGATTCATACAGAGCTGGAATTACAGGATATTGGTCAGGATGTAACTCACGTGGAATGAAAGAGAGATCCATTATTTTCCAGAAACCCCTCGAAATGCACCAGCAGCATATCTCCATTCTTGGTCTTCCTCTTGCAGAGGAATGGTTTCTCCAGCACCTTAATTTGCACCTCAGGCTCTGGAATAAGTGCTCCGCCAACACAGACTAATAAGGCAGCAAACAGAACCAGGTTCATGTTGGCAGCTTTCAGCAATGTTTCAGTAACTATGCATGACACAAGGGTGGGGGACTTTTCACAGCTTTCCAGTTAACACTCCATTTGCGCACCAGCAGACGTGGCAGGTAGGGTGCTTTAATCACTGTAAGTTGGTGGGACATTCAACTCTGAAGCGAACGATCTGATTGGAAGAGGTTGGTGGGCGGGGAGACGAGTAACCGATGCCGTTGATTGGTCCGCAGACGCCAGCTGTAAAACAGTTTGTCAAATGTGATTGGCTGCTCTGAACATTCCAGGAAGCGTGCGAGACTGATCCTGCGCACAGTTCCTCACAACATACTGGGCGTTTAGTTTTTTTATGCTCTGTTGTTTGTGACGTAAGTGGGCGTATTGTTACGTCATTGCGTTCTACTGTAGCTCTCTCTCACACTCTCCATTCCACCTCCAGGAATTTCTGTTCTGTATGGACTACAAGAAGCGTGAGTCCCGGGTCTACAAGGCAGACACCGCTGTAGTTTGGGGCATGTGGTACTGATCGGGACATTGCCAGTAACATGGAAGGGATACTGTACAAATGGACTAATTATCTAAGCGGTGAGTGCTTTCATTCACTCTGTTCCTATCACACCCACTAATAGTGACATTTAGTGACGGAGACTGGATATAGGACATCTATCTTACTAAATGTAGTTTGATCATTGCTACAACCATGTATTTTTAGTACATATTATGGTTGCACAGTACTTAAGCGGCTTATGCTAGTCATCGTTACATGTTAATGATTATGTTGCTGTTTGGTGCCTTTTAAGAATCTGTGTTCGTTACAATGAAATTAATAAATACAGCTGGTATTGCTAAAATAAAAGTTTAAAGTTCGTGTGAAAATTCTTGCCATGCATAATAGACCAGTAATATTAATATTACAATGGTGCTGTTTCCCCTGCTGCTCAAAACATCTGAGGTCCAAGTGCAACCTTCCTAATACTAGCTATAAAGAAGCTGCATATGGGTAACTTTGGCAGCACATATTTTACATGGTTATAATACTTTTACTTATAATAAATAAACCAGCTATGACTCTAATGGTTACATTGTTTTCATTAGCAGTGTTTCCAGACATCTTCTGATCTCAGCAGCTGCACTACCTCTTTGAAAGTGGTTCTCTATCACCTCTCAGCTGCTGTCAGGCATTACCCCTGTAAGCTAAAAGGTGACTTGAATGAGTTTCTGTATTAGGAGATCACTGCACAGATGCAGTGTGATTAAATTGTTTTGTCATAATGGCCCAAACCATTGTAACAACATCGTCTATGAACAGCCTGCCCACAATGTTGGCATGACTTTAAATTGATTTCATTAAACATATGGCCATATTTATCAAGAAAAAACTGGTTCTATTTCAGGAGAAAGTGCTAAAATAGTAGTAGTAACCTTGGATACCAATGGATTACTATGGCAGTTTGCTCTAAATTTAGAACCTTTTTTTTTTTATTTATAAATGGCACTTGTTTTGCTTTAATAAATCTGGCCCATAGTGTGGATAGCATTGTGGAATTCTGGTAAATTAAGTCAGTCGAAAATTCTCTAGACTTAAATACTTGCGTCCAATATTTTACCAGTACCGTAAGTACTTTTTGGACAGAGTTTCCAAACACTGTGTGGAATTTGTGATACAATGTGTGGTATCTTTATGCTTTTCTTGCAGTGGAAAACACTTGGGTTTTTGTTCACTAAACACTGAGTTTTGGTGTGTTGCCAAACACGTTTTTAAACAAGTTTATTATACCCAGACTGGATGAATCTGTGTTCGTTAAAATGAAATTAGTAAATATGGCTAGTATTGCTAAAATAAAAGTTTAACGTTTGTGTGAAAATTCTTGCCATGCATAATAGACCAGTAATATTAATATTACAATGGTGCTGTTTCCCCTGCTGCTCAAAACATCTGAGGAACTTAATTTTACTCATTTTGCCTGTTCATGTTTTGTAATGTAATTTTTCAGCACTGCTTTGGTTTTGCCAGATGCTATGCCTGAGCTTTAAATGGAGAGTAGAACCTAAAAATACATTTTATATCAGGCAGAAGGCCTTCTTCCTCATTCAAACTTCCTTTTGAATGGTGCTCTTATTGCACACTTTTCAAAAGATGATGCACCCCAGTATCTTTTGACACAGCTGATTCTTCATAGCCAAGTGACTATGTCTCACTATCATTCAATGTGTGAAAATGTCAATCACATCTCACAAAGCTAGTAACTGGGAAGGAAATGGCAGTTCTGAAGTCTAACTTAGACTTCCTCCTAAACTCAAAGTGCTTTTGAACCATACATATGTTATATATACATTTATCAGTAGCTGACCTTGCGAAACTTCAGAAGGTGAAGGTGCTTTCTTGAAAAGGAGAATTCAAACTCCCCTGAAAATCCTCCTCAAAATTGTGGGCAAAAACCGTTTGCTGTTTGCACAATAAATTACAAATTTGGCTTTGGAATTTTGTAACTAAATTATCGACTACTTTTGTCATGGAAATGACCAGTGAGATGAGACTTTTTCATGTTTTTGGAGAAATATATATATATTTTTTATTATTATTGGATCTGGATCTAAAAACAAGTCACAAGCATAATGTATACAGGTCAGTGAGTAGATTTTAGAATATTCCTCACGTTTCTTTATTTCATTAAAATGTTAAAGTTCATAAAATCTGTTGTCAAAATAGTTGTCACAATTGGAATTGTGACTTTTATTGAATTTGAAGCAATACACTTCAGGTTTAATGTGTGCAGTCTCTTTAAGTGAATGGCGATAAAATAAATGGCACATGCAGGGTTTAAGGAAAGTGGTCCTGATTTTGAACATATCCAGTAATTGCAAATTGGAGAAGGTTGTGCTTCAGATGCCTCCTTTATCAATAATTTCTATATTCTTTTGAACTTATTTACAAGCCTTTTTGTAACATTATACTGAATATCAATACAAACGAAAGGATACAGAATAAAGAGCAAGTGTGGGCAAATCAACGTGAAGAGAGAGGGTACAATAAAGCATGCTGAGAAAATCAGAACATATTTATTTTACGTAACATAATAGTATAACCCGTGGTTATAAAACAGTAGTGACCATGTAAAGTCAGTCTCTTCAGTAACATATATATTACGAAAGGCATAAGAAAGAGGGGAGGTGTAGAGTCACGTCAGGGTCATAGGTGCATATAGTTTACAAAGAATATGTAGGTAACTGAGCCATGCTAGCAGAATGCTTGGTTGCATAGGGAGAGGTATTAGCAGTAGGAAGAGGGAAGTGCTCATGCCATTGTACAGAGCACTGGTGAGACCTCACTTGGAGTATTGTACGCAGTACTGGAGACCGTATCTCCAGAAGGATATTGATACTTTGGAGAGAGTTCAGAGAAGGGCTACTAAACTGGTTCATGGGTTGAAGGATAAAACTTACCAGGAAAGGTTAAAGCATCTTAACATGTATAGCTTGGAGGAAAGACGTAACAGGGGGGATATGATAGAAACATTTAAATACATAAAGGGAATCAACAGTAAAGGAAGAGAGTATATTTAAAGGAAGAAAAACTACCACAACTAGAGGACATAGTCTTAAATTAGAGGGGCAACGATTTAAAAGTAATATCAGGAAGTATTGCTTTACTGAGAGGGTAGTGGATGTATGGAATAGCCTTCCAGCAGAAGTGGTAGAGGTAAACACAGTCAAGGATTTTAAGCATGCGTGGGATAGACACAAGGCTATCCTAGCTATAAGACTGGGAACGGGGGACTAATAAAAGTACTCAAAAACAATTGGGCAGACTAGATGGACCGAATGGTTCTTATCTGCCGACACATTCTATGTTTCTATAATATATACCGGGATCCAGCAAGACATCACATTGTGAAGCGGTCCATGGCTCCCAGATCTGCATAAGTATATGCATTCTGTCTTGGAGTTTAGTCGTTATTTTTCCCATGGCAAATGTGTGCCACACATAGCATAGTATCAAAGTCATAGAAGGTAGGGGCCCTTTCCAATTCTTTGCTAAAGCTCTCGATATAGCAGAGCATATTCAATGAATCGTTGGGTGGTTATATTTAGTTAGTTGTCCATGACAGTGGTTAATATGTAATAGTGCTGTCTTCGGGTCTGGGTTAAGCCACATATTAAAGGTATCTGATGAGAACAAAAATTCTATTCCAGGTAGGGACTGAAAAAGGGCAGGTCCACCAGGCATGCAGGTATGTGGCCAATGGTCCGAAGCCATGGAGGCATAAACCTGTAGTAGAGGGGTAACTTCTTTTCAATCTCTCTGAACCCAGATTCTTTATAGCCTTGCTCCTGGATAAGTATAAAGGTGGCGAGCTGATGGATGTCCATTGTGTCAAGGTCATTTCTTGGCCTAAGGCAGTGGTCCATTGAGAAATCTATGAGCGGTCAGTTTCAGAGAGATCTGATATTAGGTGGTACAATCTTGTAATCAGGATTTTTTTTCTCTAGATTTAGTGACATACATAGTCACAAAAACAGGTGAGATCTGAGACGGTTTCATTGTTAAGTTTAGTTTCTATAAAATGTTTTACATGTAGGTAACTGAGCCATGCAAGCTCATATTTTAAGTGAATATAAAGAAGAATGAGGCAACACAAAGCAAGTTTTGTTTACCCTGCATTGTTACTACCTGGCCAAGCTTGTAGACAAGTTAGACCGGAATTGAAACCAATTAGTCAAGTCCAGCAGCCTGTCAGGAACACCTTACCACTATTGAACTGCTCATCATCATAAAAAACGTTGATGACACAGTTTAATGTATTTTTTCCCCCCGGTACTATACACACTCTTTGTTCCCCCTGAATTGGTTTTTAAAATTGTAATGGGGTTGGGGGAGGAAATAATAGCACAGCAAGCACTAATAATACCATGGCGAAGGGCATTAAAGTAAAATAGGTGCTTCTTTTGCTACTTTTAAATTTATATGTAAATAAGTTCTTAAATTGATCACCACTTATTAGTTTATATAGTATATTGTATCACAGCTGTTCTTTTGTTGGGATGTCTCCACCTTGGCAACTGTGTTATATATGATGCTAGTTTTATGAAAGCATCAATTTGAAAAAATCTCCCCATATGTCATGAATTATAAGATAACTGTTTTTTTAGCAGCCAGATTAAGACAGGCAAACGCGCTAACAAAGATATTTTACATTGACAGTGTTAAGCATCAGTAGTAACATTTTAAGAGGCAACATTTCATAAATTTAGGCGTGCAATAATGTTCCCACGTTGGTAGAATTTTTTTAAAACTATTTACACAGATTTTTGGTATTTTAAGTAGCTGTTAACTAAATCCACATATCTAAATAATAAAACCAATAGAGCCAATTCTGTTTTTTTGGTTTGTTTTGAGCAGGGTCTTGAGGGCCACATCCGATCTGCGTGGCTACAACTGAACATCAATGATTTAAAATAATAAATAAAATGCAATTATTGAATGAAATAATAATTACAGATGGGAAGCTTAGATTTTACGTGCAGCTACTAGCCCGGTGTCACCAGTTTGTTTTACATTATCCTCTTCATTTGTTCTCCCTCCCTCAATTATTTTTTAGGAACATTTTGTATTCGTCTCCAAAATATTGCGTAAAACTCATGACTCTCCCTGAATATTTATGACGTGATCACTGTCTTGAAACACTTGCTTGATCTGTGTTACTAATGACTGACATGACACATGCATGGAAGCAAGGCTGCTGCCAGTCAGAGGGTAAACTGACATGTACTCTCAAAACTACATGCCAGTTTAGCCACATAATAAGGGCTGTGGATTTTTCACTTGTGCTTCTATATTAGAAGTACTAATGAAAAAAAAATTTTTTAGTTGTCCTTTTAATGTAGGTTAAAATGGGTATTCCCTTTTTAAGTTTTTTTTAAGTTCTACTTTAGAACTCCTGAAATAGCTGAGTTGAAACAACAAGTGAGTTGGACAATCTCTGCTATTGTGCAATGAGTTTTTGCACTTTTCTTGCTAATTTACCACAGTTGAATGTTGAGAAATTAGACCCCATACAGTTCAATTCTATGTTAAATAAGTGTACCTTGGCGACATGTAACATTTAGCAGCAGATAGTTTGAGGCCTGCCATTGCCTTGCCATGTTCATCTAGACATCTATGAGCATAGAATTACCCAGGTGGCAAACCTAATGGTAAATAATGACTTACATCCCCCCCCCCCCCCCCCTCAAAATGATTGCAACTTCTTTAGATCACAACTAAAACATAGGAATTTTCTTACCCCCACAAGATGCTTTAAGATGCTGGTGATAGTTTGTGCTATGTTCCAATGCCAAACTACTTAAATTAACCAATCCTCAATTAAACATCAAGACCAAATCCAGTTATAACCTGACCCAGGTAAATTCATATAAGTATCTTGGCATGTGGCTAGAACCAAACTTATCTTTTGGTCTCCATATTTATAAGCTTGTGTCAAAGCTATATCCTAGGATTGGCTTTCTAAATAGAAACAAATCGAACCTAGATTCCACGGTAAGGAAATGTATTGTGCAGCAAATGTTAATGCCGATCTTAGATTATGGAGATGTTGTGTATGATTCTGCCCCGCAGACCCATCTCGGTAAACTCGACACTATGTACAATACATTGTGTCGTTTTGCACTACAGTGCGATTATAACAGGCACCACTGTAAAATGTTGAGTTAAACTGGCTGACACTTGCCTCCAGGCGCACTCTCCACCTAGCTTGCTTAGTGCATAACCACTTCTCTGGAGCGCTCCCCCCCTACCTGAGCGGCATGCTCGCTCTTACTCCCTGCACTTCCTACAATCTCAGATCCTGCACCAACCCTTCATTAGCGATCCCTCACTTCAAAAAGGAAGCGGGCCGAGGTGCGTTCTCTTTCAGAGCGCCTCATATGTGGAATAGCCTTCCTGTTTCTGCCAAATCATCACCTAGTCTAAAATCCCTGAAAATAAGTGTCTCCAAAATCCTCAAAACAGATTGTACCTGTTATTAGTTTACAAACTCCTTCGTATACTGTACTTGTTGTTCCTTTTTTGTATCAATAATGATTTACCCTGTATGATCTCCTTTCAACTTGTTTAATATATATATGTATGTATTTATTTGTTTATCTACTGTTAAATGTGTAACTGTGTAATTCCATTCTAGACTGGGTCCCCAGGACATGCTTGAAAACGAGAGAAATCTCAATGTATTCTTCCTGGTAAAACACTTTCTAAATAAATAAAATAAGTAAATAGTGGACTTCCTGGAAACCCATTACTATCAAATGCACCCAGCAGTCCAAAAAAACACAGTGTTTCAAAAAATAAAATAAAACTAGAGGAAGTAATTGTAAATCTATATAAATTTGAATTACCTAAATGGGATCTTGTCGTCAGTACTTTGGTGGATGACTGGTTCATTTTGAACATGACTGCTCATCCATTTCTGTTTTACTCTCTTAATTAAAAGTGACGCCTTTACTTTAATACAAAGATAGATTCAGCACTGTTAAAAAGTATAAATACATGTTTCCAATTTAACAATTTGCGTAGACAAATGCATTTTGCATCATGATGAATTAGCTGCATTTTCTCAAAAGGAAACTCCAGATACAGTTTTGTGGCAGTGTCAAAAATACAAAGTTGAAATGCCAAGTGGCATCCACTACTTAGCAATTACTTCTTTTTAGCTTGGCCCAGTATAACAACAGTATAATATACACAGCACAATGCAGTCATTTGAAATTTAAATCCATCAATTTCAAATGGACCTTACTGGTGGCTTGTAATGTGCATGACCACACCCCATTTGAAATTTATGCTTTTTGGCTTAAAGCAATACTCAATACTTTGTCTTTCTATACATGTCAGACAAGTGATAGATGAATAATAAGCTTCCTTAGTTTTGAGGGGCTTTGGGAAGATTGCTGATGAGGAAAAGAGCTGGAAGATGGCAGCTCGGGTAAAGTTTCACAGACGCAAATAGGAAGACGTGACAAGGTTGGAGGAGAGCCTTAGTCCAATGGAGGAACGTAGAGGTCGCGCATGGTGGTGGAGTGCTTTGTAGATTAAGGATATAATTTTACATTTTATCCTACAGCAAACAGGAAGCCAGTGGAGGAAGCGGAGAGGAGCAGCTACTTGGTGTTTAGAAGATGGGGCGTGTTGGAGCAAAACCCGATATGAGGGAGCTCTTTAAGTTTGTTCACAAAATATAGAACTTTTTTTGGTAGTGTTGGTGGAACTGCTCCTGTAAGTAAAATGAACCCAGATTAACAACATAGGGCAGAAGTGCCTCGTTTTTGTGGCAAAGATCGTGTCATAATAGCTGAGCTAAAAAAACAAATGAGTTGGAGAATGTTTCCAGATTAAGTATTTGACCTCATTTTTTCACTTCCCATGTTAATTAATCACTGTTCACTGTTTAGTGAATAAACCCCATTGAGTTATATTCCAACATAACCATGCACTGACAAAAAAAATAACTGTAGCCACTTCTAAACATACCTAAACACATAAAGGATCAACAACTTTTACTAAGTGATACCAATGCTATAGATTTGTAGCTAAAGAAGTAGTACAGTGCTAGCCGTGGAAAAACTGTAAACTTAAGTTAAAATTATACCATTTATCGGTTAACTGAGACTTTCAAGACCAAGTTGTTAGATCCTTTTCATGAGGCTACAACCAAATTCCTAATTACAAAACATAGTTAACAGCTTTAAAAAAAGGGCAAGAAAAAACATAGGATATTGAAGGATGTTCTCAGAAGTAAATCAGTCAGTTCTACAGAGACCCAACAGATACAATCAGTTTGCGCATGCAATAATTAGACACATGGCAGATCCATGAAGGTTAGATTTGGAGTTAAATTCACTGTCTCTAAGGCCTTAATCACTGGCATATTTGTAGAAAAGCAATATAGAGCTCAAGGTATCTCACTGTGCTAGTAGTGAGTGACAGTCTGAGACAGGATTGGTTTGCATTCTTCATAGGGAAAAATGTAGGCTGTGGGATGAAAGATAAAAGTACATTTTATCTTCGTACTATTACTAGGGTGAGCACATCACCGTTTTATTCCGGGACACTTATGACAAATGCACACTCCAGGGCTGTAGCCAGTAAAATATAGACTTGTCTGCAATCTTTATTCTACCCAATACAGCCCGGGAGTGTGCATTCTTTAAATGTGTCTAAAACAGCTATGTGGTCACCATAGATAGTCATTGGACATCTCACTTATGTAATAAGAGCCCAAATGAAGAAAAATTGTTCTTTAACTCTATTATGATATGTGTATTTTTGCCTGCAGGTGCAATGCATTCTGGACATGTACAGATTGCATTAAGGGTAGGGTATGGTTAAAAGTCTTCAGATCTTTTTTCTTCCCAGTTTTATGATGCTGCTGTTCTATTGGATGAACGGGTGTAGGGGTTGACAACTGACAAAAAGAATTAGACGTCCTACTTGTGCACCTGTTTTGTACTTTTTTTCTTTGTAATCCTGATACTATTGAAATTATGCAGGTTGCTTTATATTCTAATATGTCATAAGGTTTCTGAAATCTCTTTCATAAAGTCACATTTAAAAAGTCTTTTGTTAGACTGTAAAGTATCTGATGTGAATTTTACTGTACAAAAAAGATCTTGATCTCAACAAAGAACCAACAGACTACAGAGCAGAGATTTGTCTCCGTAATGCGATCTGCTATCCTTTCTCATTGTACTAGTTTGATGGGTCTTCAGGCCGAGCATTTTCTAAATGTATTATTATATTGCAGGCAGTTATCACGCCGTAGGTACTTGCAAACACATAGGGTTGAGTTGGCAAGAGATTAGCCCTGATAAAAACGTGTATAAAGGAGGTGCACACAGGGATAAGGCCCAGATTGGGAGTAGTGTTCATTCTATTGTACTACTATATACTACATTCTGGATCCTGCGGGGCCTTATACCCTATTTGCTGTCTCCTGTCATCTTGTGGTGCTATTGATTTGCATTATAAGAGTGGTGTGTTGCCATTTGTTTCTGTTTTTAAAGTGTTTTGTATGAGTGACATACCCCACATAGTTATATCTCTCTATTCTGTTGTTTGTGTGCCTATCTGTAACATATATTGAGTGGTTTATAGTTACGTACCTTGGTGTTATTGTGTTATTTAGTTTATATTAGTTGCTGTGGGATTTGCTTGCCCATTACAGGCACAGGAACTCCTTTTTGGACCCAAATGTTTATTTGATCTGAATCTCATACTGCATAATCATCACGTGAGAGAGATTAGCTTGAGTTCCCTGGAATTATTTGTGTGACACAGGAGATAAGGTTTCCATGAAACAGTCATTTTCCCTTAGTTTAAAAAAAGGGGGGGGGGGGGGGGTTCCTCCCTCCTTCTGTATAGCCCTTGCATATCTCTGACAGATACTGGATCAGCCCTGTAAAAAGCAGTATTTTTCTGCTCAGAGTTTTAGGAAAGTAAGTGTTGAATTTCTAGGCAAAGTTCAGTTGGGTGTTTTTATGGTCACACAGCCATATACTTCTTAAAGTACTTTGGTGGGTTCTTAATGAACTTTGTCATTTACATACACCCCAATATAAATATATTTGCAGATTCAATTTTGTTATACATGGAGTAGTACCATCCTTGTGGGGGCAGAAGTATATAGTGTTATATATATATATATATATATATATTACAGGGAGTGCAGAATTATTAGGCAAATTAGTATTTTGACCACATCATCCTCTTTATGCATGTTGTCTTACTCCAAGCTGTATAGGCTCGAAAGCCTGCTACCAATTAACCCCTTAGTGACATGACTTTTTTGGCTTGTCCGACGCTTGGTGACATGGGCTGTTTTAACATTTCTGAGGTGTTTGTGTTTTGCTGTAATTTATTTCTGTCTCATTTAGTGTACCCGCACAAACTATATATTGTTTTTATCGTTATAAGAAGGGCTTTCTTTTGATACCATTATTTTGATAATAGCATATAATTTGATGTAAAAAAAATAATAAAATATGGCAAAAAAATTGAAAAAATACTTTTTTTATGACTTTTATTTGAAAAATCGTATACTCATGTACAAGAGACAACAAAAAAACACTGCTAAAAAGTTTCTAATATATGTCCTGAGTTCAGAAATAGCCCATGTTTTTATGTTTTTGTGCTTTTTTATTCATGTTACAGGGCCAGAACTATAAGTGGTGCAAAGCTATTTTAAAATCCTTTCTTTCAAAATTAGCGATAGTGACATTGTAACACTGATTTCTGTACTAAATCCATGAATGACCCCCAACATGTACATATTTTTGAAAACTAGACAACTCAGGGCATTTAACTTGGGGTATTTTGACACATTTCATGTAGCCATTTTACCACCAATCTATGCCAAAGTTTGCAGCAAAAAATCTTTTTTTTTAATTTTTCACATATATTGCAATTTAGGTAAATATTACCTTAAAATGTGAAGGGATATTTCCAAATAACACCTCAATATGTGTTCAGCAACATCTCCTGAGTACAGGGATACCACCCATGCATAGGTTTGTTGGTTTGTTTTGGGGCTAAAAGGCCACATTTAGGGGGTGCCCATTTTGGTTTTCCAACTTGGAATTCTGACATGCAGAAAACTTGTGCCCATGTCCCATTTGGGACATTTTTGAAGCCAGAAAGTGTATTCTACCCCACAAAACCATATATATTTTTAAACTAGACACCCTAGGGTATTTCAAATGGTAGTATTTTAACACTTTCCATGCACTAATTATACTACCAGCCTATGTCAATGTTATGGATAGTAATTTTTTTTCACATACATAGTACTTTGGGCATGAATTCACAGATCCTGTTATATGTCAGTGCCAAACAACACCTCAATATGTGTTTAGCAACATCTCCTGAGTACAGGGATACCACCCATGTATAGGTTGGTTAGGTTATTTGGGGGTTAAAAGGCCACATTTGAGAGGTGCGCTTTTTGGTTTTCGAACTTGGAATTCTGACGTGCAGAAAACCTGCGCCGATGTCCCATTTGGGACATTTTTGAAGCCAAAAAGTGTATTCTATCCCACAAAACCATATATTTTTGAAAACTAGACACCCTAGGGTATTTCAAATGGTAGTATTTTAACACTTTCCATACACTAATTCTACCACCAGCCTATGTCAATGTTATGGATAGTAATTTGTTTTTCACATTCATTGTACATCGGGCATGAATTCATAGATCCTATTATGTGTCAGTGCCAAACAACACCTTAATATGTGTTCAGCAACATCTCCTGAGTACAGGGATACCACCCATGTGTAGGTTAGTTAGATTATTTGGGGGCTAAAAGGCCATGTTTAGGGGGGGTGCATTTCCAACTTGGAATTTTGACATGTAGTCAGCCTGCGCCCATGTTCCATTTGGGACACTTTTGAAGCCTGTCAAAGTATTTTACCCCATAAAACCATATATTTTGGAAAACTAGAAAATCCTAGGGTTTTTAAAATTGTGGTATTTTAACACTTTCCAAGTGCTAATTCTACCACCAACCTATGTCAAAGGGTTGGGATGTCATTTTTTCCCCACACACATTGTAGTTCAGGCAGGAATTTTCAGATTCTGGTATTTGCCACTGCCAACCAACACCTCAATATGTGTTCAGCAACATCTCCTGAGTACAGGGATACCCCCCATGCATAGGTTTGTTGGTTTGTATTGGGTCTAAAATTCCACATTTAGGGGGTGCGCAATTCCAACCTGGAATTTTGACATGTAGTCAGCCTGCGCCCATGTTCCATTTGGAACATTTTTGAAGCCGTCCAATGAATTTTACCCCATCAAACCATATATTTTTGGAAAATAGACATCCTAAGGTATTTCAAATGGTGGTATTTTAATACTGTATAGGTACTAATTCTACCACCAGCCTTTGTAAAAGTTTGTGGTAGTACTTTTTTGGGAGGTTTTTTTCCACATGCATTGTACTTCAGGCATGAATTCACAGATTCTGGTATATGTCACTGCCAAACAACAACCCAATATGTGTTCAGCAACATCTCCCGAGTACAGGGATAGCACCCATGCATAGGTTTGTTGGTTTGTTTTTGGCTAGAAGGCAACATTTGTGAGATGCGCATCTCAAAATTCCAACTTGGAATTTTGACATGTAGTCAACCTGCGTATGTGTCCTTTATGGGATATATCTTTGAAGCCAGCCAATGCCACCAAACCATATATTTTTTTATCGGTAGACCCCCATCACTACTTGTGGCAAGGGCTCAGCAGCCACCGATACATCGCTAGATGATGTATCAGAAAGCTGAATAGGGTCAAAATCGAACCCTGAGTCCGCGGCCTCAGAATCAGTGCGTAAGCAGTGATCTCGAGCAAAGAAGGGGTTAATAGCTCTTAGAAGAGCCTATCTAGTACTGTAATACATTACAGTACAAAGAAATTAATCCATAAAACAGTGCAGACAGAAAAACATACTGTTGCTGTGCAAGATTACTGCTTACACAGTGATGAATGGCAGGGAAGGGGTTAATACACAGTGAAAGACTTTCATAAAACCTGACAATTTTATAAAATGTTATTTTATATCACTAATACTAATCTGTCTCTTTCCGTCACAAAAATGTAAGTGAGGAGAGGGAGGCAGATCAATATTTGTGAATATTGATCCGGCCAATTTTGATCTGACCAGGGCGAATGGTGAGCTTAATTGAGAAATCACCAAACCGCCTTTGCCACTAATTCGCTGTTACTGATCGCTATGCGCTCAGGCAGCTTAAAAAAAAAAAAACTCAAATATTTTTACTTTACATGTAATCCCCTAGCGGGTATGTGTAAAAAAAATAAAATAAAAATATGCAGACAGATAAAAATTGCTTTGGCGTCAATATCATTGCGTAAGCAGTGATCGACGGCAAAGAAGGGGTTAATAACTCTTAGAAGAGCCTTTTTAGTACTGTAATAAATTACAGCACAAAAAAAATTAACCCCTAAAAATGCACAAACGGCAAAAATAAATGCGCTGATGTGCACGATCACTGCTTATGCAAGATCAGTGGCAGGGAAGGGGTTAAACGCAGGGAATTGCTTTAATAAATTTTTTTTATTGTTTTAATATTTGTGTGTTGTGTGTTTATTGTTTTTTTTTTACTTTTAGAACTTTGATCTGTCTCTCTCCCTCACTAAAAAAATGTGAGGAGAGGGAGGCAGATCATAACTGGTCAGATCAATATAGGGTTAATATTGATCTGACCAGTCAGTGGGGATGTTCAGCAGAACATCCCCACTGCCTGTCAGTGTGCCTGGCAGTCACTGATTGCCTCTGTGAAGAGGCAATCGTGTGACAGCCAGAGAGCACAGGAAGCAGGTACTTCCTGCCTCCTGTACTCTTGCCCTTAGAAGGGCAGCGCCATCTTGGTCACTCAGTGACCAAGATCGTGCATTTTTTTTTTGTGTTCCTGATTGCCTCGACTTGCGAGGCAATCAGGAACACTTTCTGAGCATAGGAAGCGAAAAATTAGCTTCCTTTGCTCATTTTTTAATGCCCGTCGTTTTAAAGGCACTGTGCCTTTAAAACCGGCATTTCGATCGCTCTCCGGAGCGATCGAAATGCCGACGGGCATTTTTTTTTAGTATTGTACGATGCTTCCACACGGAAGCATCGTTACAATACCATCAGAGCACTGAAAGCGGAAAAACTCCGCTTTCAGTGCTCGTTTTGACACTAACGCTTCGCCACACAGGACGGACCTAGTCCGTCCTGTGTCGCGAAGGGGTTAAGCATATTAGGTGATGTGCATCTCTGTAATGAGAAGGGGTGTGGTCTAATGACATCAACACCCTATATCAGGTGTGGATAATTATTAGGCAACTTCCTTTCCTTTGGCAAAATGGGTCAAAAGAAGGACTTGACAGGCTCAGAAAAGTCAAAAGTAGTGAGATATCTTGCAGAGGGATGCAGCACTCTTAAAATTGCAAAGCTTCTGAAGCGTGATCATCGAACAATCAAGCGTTTAATTCAAAATAGTCAACAGGGTCGCAAGAAGCGTGTGGAAAAACCAAGGCGCAAAATAACTGCCCATGAACTGAGAAAAGTCAAGCGTGCAGCTGCCACGATGCCACTTGCCACCAGTTTGGCCATATTTCAGAGCTGCAACATCACTGGAGTGCCCAAAAGCACAAGGTGTGCAATACTCAGAGACATGGCCAAGGTAAGAAAGGCTGAAAGACGACCACCACTGAACAAGACACACAAGCTGAAACATCAAGACTGGGCCAAGAAATATCTCAAGACTGATTTTTCTAAGGTTTTATGGACTGATGAAATGAGAGTGAGTCTTGATGGGCCAGATGGATGGGCCCGTGGCTGGATTGGTAAAGGGCAGAGAGCTCCAGTCCGACTCAGACGCCAGCAAGGTGGAGGTGGAGTACTGGTTTGGGCTGGTATCATCAAAGATGAGCTTGTGGGGCCTTTTCGGGTTGAGGATGGAGTCAAGCTCAACTCCCAGTCCTACTGCCAGTTCCTGGAAGACACCTTCTTCAAGCAGTGGTACAGGAAGAAGTCTGCATCCTTCAAGAAAAACATGATTTTCATGCAGGACAATGCTCCATCACACGCGTCCAAGTACTCCACAGCGTGGCTGGCAAGAAAGGGTATAAAAGAAGAAAATCTAATGACATGGCCTCCTTGTTCACCTGATCTGAACCCCATTGAGAACCTGTGGTCCATCATCAAATGTGAGATTTACAAGGAGGGAAAACAGTACACCTCTCTGAACAGTGTCTGGGAGGCTGTGGTTGCTGCTGCACGCAATGTTGATGGTGAACAGATCAAAACACTGACAGAATCCATGGATGGCAGGCTTTTGAGTGTCCTTGCAAAGAAAGGTGGCTATATTGGTCACTGATTTGTTTTTGTTTTGTTTTTGAATGTCAGAAATGTATATTTGTGAATGTTGAGATGTTATATTGGTTTCACTGGTAAAAATAAATAATTGAAATGGGTATATATTTGTTTTTTGTTAAGTTGCCTAATAATTATGCACAGTAATAGTCACCTGCACACACAGATATCCCCCTAAAATAGCTAAAACTAAAAACAAACTAAAAACTACTTCCAAAAATATTCAGCTTTGATATTAATGAGTTTTTTGGGTTCATTGAGAACATGGTTGTTGTTCAATAATAAAATGAATCCTCAAAAATACAACTTGCCTAATAATTCTGCACTCCCTGTGTTTGTGTGTGTGTGTGTATATGTGTATATATATATATATATATATATATATATATATATATATGGTATTTATTTGTTCTGATGTTATTTTATTATGCATTTTTGTAGTAAAGGTAGAAGATTAAGTATGGTTATAAAAGACATCTAACTTTATTGGTGTACCCTTAATAGGTAAATCACTGTATTTGCAACTCCTTCAACACACAAAATAGAAAATATGTACTGAGTGACAATTGTACTCCTTTTCCTGTGTGGATATAAGGTCTCTGTGTGTATGTAAATGGCTGACATGTTGTGCCCTTGTGCGATATTCCAGAATTCTTAGAGGGCCTTTGGTCAGCACTAAACTCTGAGAGAACCATTTGTAAACACTGAGAATATTATTGGAACAAATACTTTGACCCTTGTCTGATTTGTCAGGTTTCTCTTAGTCTCTGTGTTTATTGCATTAAGCGATGTATACTTTTTACTATACAGTATATCATACCTGCCAACTTCTGCCCCCGGCAACACTGATAGAGCCTGGCAGGACTGTCCAGTTGAGCATATGGAGCTCACAAAGCCAGGACTTTGTACCAGACACTCCACTCTTACCATTTGAAGTCCCAAGCTCATAAACTACTTACTACACACATACATTTCCATTATTGATTATGGACTCTATTCACTAAAACTGTACTGACAAACATTAGTAGCTTGGTTGGAAAAAAATCTCCAACTTGCCCATCTTTCCAAATCTGCTATTAATGCCTAGTTTTTGGAGTTGACTTGTCAGTTCATCTATTGATCTATCTATTTGATTGACCTGTTTATCTGCTTTTGTTTATGAATTTCCTCTGATATTATTTCAGGTTGGCAGCCGCGATGGTTTCTTTTGTGTGGTGGGATACTGTCCTACTATGACTCCAAAGAAGATGCTTGGAAAGGTTGTAAAGGGAGCATCCAAATGGCTGTCTGTGAAATTCAAGGTAACATTTTAATGTAAAAAAAATATAACATGCCAAATTGTCACTTAAATTAAACTTTAGTAATATTTACATTATACAATTTCATGAGATATGGAGATATGAGTTGCTTGCAAAATGTAATGCACGCAGTATAACAAAACTGTTAAAATAACATTTTTTCCCTTAAAGAATGAATAATGTTTGATAAGGTCTCACAAGTATCGTAAAGACAAAGTGTATCTAAACTCCAGGGCTAAGTAATTCATTCATAGTCCAATCAGGTTAAAAATATATTGCTGAGGTCAATATTTAGACAGAAATCTACTTCTATATCATATTTAGAGGTTAATGCAGTGTTTATTGGTAACCACTGATGGGCCAATGAAAAGTGGTAGGTAGGGTCCTGACCTAAACATGAATAGGATCATGCTGAAGGTTAATGGAAAATTGTGGGAGGAGCCTGAAGACCTTCATATTCCACACATGGGTAAGTGACCACTGCCGTCTGTCTGACCCATCAGGTTCCCACTAATAGCCGTGCTATCACAACACAACAGCAAATGTTTGTTAAACTAGACAGATACGTGGTGTTTGGTTCTTACTGATAACATTGCTGTGTATTTGTTCACCTACAGTTCATCCCACCGACTGTACTCGGATGGACCTGGCTATCCCAGGGGAGCAGTATTTCTACCTGAAAGCCAGGACTGCAGCAGAGAGACAGCAGTGGCTTGTTGCACTGGGATCTGCAAAGGCCTGTATAACAGATGTCCGAACAAAGAAAGAGAAAGGCACGTGTTTTATTATCAGATCCATTCATTCTTCCAAACCTAACATGCCACATAATTACAGGGTTCAATGACAACTGCTACTCTACTTTTGTGTACATTTGCTTGGTCACCTTGGAAATCATGTTCTCAGAATGGTCTACTCAGTAAGGAGAGAACTGTAGGGAATTTTAAACTTTAGGGCAAAGTAGCTGAGTTGGAAAAAAGTTACCAAACAGTTAAGCTGCATTGTAGATTTTTTCCAACTCGGCTACTTTGGCCTAAAGTCATTACTTTAGCGTAAATGTCCTTTTGAGATAAGGGCTGAATACAGAAGTTTGTGTGCAATTTTTTTGTTACAAGCAAATTAGAAATGCACTAAACCAGGAAAAGGTGCGCGTCTGATTTAAATGCTTACAATCCAATAAACTCCCGCTGATACTGAGTCTTATCATTTGTATATATACAAATCAATCTGTGGTAGTGAACATGCCCAGTACTGTGCAAAGGTTTTAGGCTGGGGTAACAAAATGCTGTAAAGTAAGAATGCTTTCCAAAATACACCTGTTACTTGTTTATTTTTTATCAATTAACAAAATGCAAAGCGAGTGAACAGATGAAATATTGTAGGAAATGATGCCTAGCTTAACCCCTTATTGACAAGACCTTTTGACCTTGTCGTTCCCTTGGCTGTTTTGACATTTCTGGGGTGTTTGTGTTTATCTGTAATTTACTTCTTTCACACATACTGTACCCACACAAAACAAATCATAAAATAGGATGAAAAAATAAAAAACTTTGACCTAAAAAAATAATTTACATAACGGAAATCATTAAAAAAGACCCCATCTAAATAGTTTCTAAATTTTGTCCCGAGTTCAGAAATATACTTGTTTCAATGTTTTTATGCAGTTTTTTGCAAGTTATAGGGAAAAACCAAAAATAGTGTTTTTATTTTTTGTTTCTACAGTAACTTTCTGGCCTCAACCCGAACCCTAAATTTAACCCCAACTCTAACCCTTATGCTAACCCTTTAGATATTTTAATTTAATTGTAACCCTATCCCTTATGCCAAGCCTACTTTAGATGTAACCCTAACAACAATTGTAACCCTAACCATAGATTTTAGCTAATTAAGTCTTTTTTCTTCTTTTTTTCTTCCAATGTTGCTGACTGTCTCTAGGGGCAGTCAAGCAACAGCATCAGAGCGTGGAAATAAATTTTTGTTTCACTTCCGAAGCTCAGTCCACAAGAGGGCACAGCCATATAGGAGCATGCTGCTCCTGCAATATGGCACCCATGATCGCTCTGTGGAGCGATCGTGGGTGCCACAGAACCGAGATTTTGGTGCTGCCTATTACCTCAGCAGCACCTAGAGAAGCAGCGTCCGTCGTTCCACTGCAGGACGTGTCAGGCATGTCCATTGTCGCGAAGGGGTTAATACACATGTTTAGCAGACCAATTCAGTTCAATTTATATGATCAAAAAAGTAGGAGTTTTAGAAGCCCAGGCTCCTGGGATTTGCCCAACTGTGTTAGTATTATTTCACTTAATATGAATCTAAACAATAGATTCTACACAAAATATCCACTGTGTATATCCACACTGTAGAAGTTCTCCCCCATTCCCCTTCACCTCATTTATGCCTACCTGTGCATGGGGGTGGGGGGTGTCTAATGATGCTAACTGCCCAACTTAGGATGTGAAAGTGCAGCCTAAAAGCAATATTGTATTTCAGCAGTGTGTATTGGCATCACACAATGTGATGCATTCTCTGCTCAGGCACAAGACAGATCATCCCAGCATTAATTTCAACTACAACATCTGTTTAAGCATGGATTATCATTCCAATTTGCGTGTGGTGGCTTGCCATTCAAATCCTGTCATTCAGAGAGGAATTTTTTTTTATCTTTAAACAGGTTGCTGCCACTATGTATGTAAGATAGGCTGAAGGCCAGAATAATGCGCGATGTGTGTGCAACATTACATCATTCTGTATTCTTGCCTGCAGAAATCCTTAAAAGTCCAATCCATGCAAATTTTCTTACATGTACCTCTAGTAGCAATCCCTCCCCCAGTTTTCTTTCTGTTAATCTATAGGCCTTAACTCCACCCACTGTCTGTACCCAAAGGATTTCAGGTGTATAGCTGTACACATAGTCTGTATAGTCGTCTGCGCACTTTGAAAGTACAGTTATTATTTAAGACACTTTAATTTGTGCTGTTTTCCTCCCACACACCAAACTGCTATCTATATCTACTCAATATAGACTGATCTGGATCAAAATCTGGCCAGATCGGGCAAATTATACAAAATTACAGAAATTCAGCTACTCCATATTATTCATTTTGGGACCGAATCAGTTGGTCAGGCCATTTGGAAACCAAAACTTTGGAAGCATTTGGATCGGGACAGTATAATTATGAAAAGCATGCAATTTCAGTTACCTGATATGCACTGATCACCCCCAAACACGTGCTGAATTCAGGAAATAAAAATGAAATTCGCACATATCAATTCTCCAGATTTTAGTTGTAGCATTGAAGAATTAAAGTAAATATATTTTAAACACCAAAAAGATTCCTATACAATTGTAATATATTAATGTTATATAATATAATTGTATACTTACATTAATATAAGCATTATTCAATTGTAGTAAAACATATTTTTAGATTATTTTATGTTCATTTACTTTATTTTTGTACCTAATTATGTATGATATAGTATGATATAGCTGAAGTTCTCCCACTGACTTCTATGGGAGGGATTTGGCTATATTCATAATAGCCAAGATCCTCCCGAAATATAACCAAAATCTTCCTCCTAGAAGTCTATGGGGAGGACCGAGGCTAATACTTAATTTTGGTGGATTTCTCCTGATCTCGGTGGTGGAAGATAGCAGTGTAGGATAGCCTAAGATTTCTGAAATTTGGGTTTTTGTGCCACTGATTTGATCCATATACATTCGTACTTTGGAGGCACCATTACTGATCCTGTTATCGGCCCATATTGGGTCAACCCTTCAGTAGAAGCTGCAAGCCTAAAATTTGGGAGCAACATCTTTAGAATATTGACATTTAAAATGTATATATCTATTTGTATAATTTATTGAACATTATTATTCATTAGGACAAAAGGTAGGTCGTTTTTGAAGTCAGAGTGTTACTTTCTGATTTTGTTTTTTTATGTGCATGTGGATGAATTGAAAGGGATGGCTGAATTTTAGTTTGCCAGCAGAAGTCACATCACAAAAACTTAGAGACCAGTGAGACTTTCATTATACAAATAGTAATGACTCTTTTTGGGGCAACATGAAATGTTTTCGCAATATTTCCATCAGTGTGAACCACATGTATTTATCTAGGTTACAGTTGGGATTAATGTGTAACTAGTTCTTTGTTGTTTAATTCAGAGTTTAGTGAAAACACAGACGTTTTGAAAAGGAAGATGTCTGAATTGCGACTGTACTGCGATATCTTGGTCCAGCAAGTAACCAAAACAAAGGAAACCTCAGATATTATCAGCGCTTCTGATTCTCAGGTGTGTGTGGCAGTTTTCCAGAAACCATCAACAGAAATATTGTTTTCAGAAGGTTGGGTTTGGACTTTATGTTTGGATGTAAATTGTATATGAAAATAATCAGTAGATAAATACAAACAAAAAAAGATATGAGACCGTAAGCTCTCTACTACAATATTGGTGAAACTTCAATAATCTCACAATAGTGTGTTGTTAATGATTGACCTCTAGCTCATTAATCTATATATCCCAGTTCATAGAACTTTGTGTGGCTCTCTGGTGATCACCAGGTCAATAAAAATGACCAAACATCTGAAGCATCCTGCTCTCCAGTGAATGACTGTGTCTGCTGTTTGCTTTTTTTATATGTTCATAGTGTGAACATTAGTGCTGTATCAGCTTGCTTCCATATCGCCCAACCTAGTAAATCTGCTAAAAGGAATATAGTAAACTATGAGCAAATTATACTTGCCCCAGAACTCAGATTTCCACTCAGGACTGTCCCACACCCACTTTTCACTCACAGGACTTGCCCCAGCACCCATTTTGTGCTTACAGGACTTGACCCAGCACCCACTTTACTCACAGGACTTACCCCAGCATCCACTTTGCACTCAGACTTTTGCCCCATCACCCAGACTGCATTTACAGGACTACCCCCAGCACCCATATTTGCACTCACAGAACTTGCACCCAGGGCTTGTCGCAGCACCCGCTTTGCACTCAGAGTTTGCTCCATCACCCTTCTGCTGCTGACAGCACCGACTTTTCACTATGAGCTGGGATGTCAAGTAACACTTGAAGCACAGATTATTCAGCGAGGTGGGTGAGTGGGTGTCATGCAGATACAGCGCTAGTTCGGGGAGGGGGCAATTGCCCCATCCCCTGCATCCGCCAATGCACAGATCCCAGTAAATGGACGCCATAAGTAATGTTGGTGCCTGTCCCTGTACTAGGCCCTGATACAAAAATGTTCACAGTTTGAGAGAGAATACATTTTATATCATGTTTTGTTTTATGTTTTTTTTTTATTGCAGGAAAACATTGACATGGGGGCACTTTTGAAATCTACATGTAATACGTTTCTGAAAACCCTTGAGGAATGTATGCAAATTGCAAATACTACCTTCACGCCTCACCTCGTACATGCCACACCTCCAGGATCTCCCCACCTTTCCGTTCTCAAACCCAGCAAGGTACAGGCAGTGCTTCGAGTGTGTGCTTGTGTGAACCACTGTACAAAGTGCTGTATAAATTGTTGGTATTGTATGTATAAATGTGAATGTGATGGAATCCTGGGAGCCAGGGAGAAATGGCTCCTAACATTTTGGATAGTTTTACATAGAACTCTATGGAAGTACAATTTCCCTTGCTGCTAATAATAACTAGGCTGGCTCCTGGAGTGTCTTGTCTGATCCCTAAATTCTATAAATATTTGTCAAGCCCTGATGTTATATAATGATTGGATCCTTTGTAAATGTCCTCTTCCCACTTTTTTTTTAAGTGCTTGTCGTTTTTGGGGTAAATTCAGTCCTCCATGATCATCACACTTAGTAGTCTGATCAAAGTAATTTATTCCAGTTGAGCATGTGAATTAAATAGTTTCAAAACAAAAATATTTTTTGTGTGTATTTTTTTTTTTTTAAGGCTACCATTTTGGTGGGCCATATCTGTTTTAATGCAAACAAAATCAGCTGCACCCAAGTCCAGTTGCACTACCTGATAAAAAGTTACCTTTCTTCAACCACTGAGCAATTTGAATGACTTCTTCTGAAGACTGGTGTGGTAGTGTTTACCCAGCAATATGTGGTGATATGTTATGTTACGCGAGTCTAGTTTATATCAATATCTTCTGAAGTACATGTTATGCATGTTCTTTTTTTATTATTTATTTATTTTTATCATCAGGTACGCCGTTCTACATTACCAGGCCACATATCTGCACAAAGGTAAATTAGCAATGATCATATTTATTTGGTTCAAGTTGTTCCAAGATGTTTGACATTGCATGTTTGTCAGTTAATAGTCACAGTGCCTGCTAGCAGGTGTATGAGTCGTGTTGTGGGCACAGCAGTTTGTCTTCATTGCAGCTTAGTATTTGAGTTGGCAGACTGTTGTGAATTTATTTTCCAGAAGCTCAGGCTTCTCCCGTCCTGACCAATCTCCTCCTTCCTCCGTTTACCTTTCTCTCTTACCATTGAATGGGCCACTTGAGCTCTTGCTGCCTGACACCTTTATACAGATGTACATGCTTGATGCTTGTTTGTAATTCCTTTTATCTTCTGTGGGTGTGGTCATAAATCTAACTACAACCTTGGTGTCAAACTGTTAACCCCACCCTTGCAACTATTTTAAACCAATGCATTGTGAGCCTGTGCGTGTACGCCATTGTCACTAATGCATTGTGAGCCTGTGCATGTACGGCATTGTCACCAATGCATTGTGAGCCTGTGCATGTACGGCATTGTCACCAATGCATTGTGAGCCTGTGCATGTACGGCATTGTCACCAATGCATTGTGAGCCTGTGCATGTACGGCATTGTCACCAATGCATTGTGAGCCTGTACATGTATGGCATTGTCACCAATGCATGGTGAGCCCATGCATGTATGGCATTGTCACCAATGCATTGTGAGCCCATGCATGTACGGCATTGTCACTAATGCATCGTGAGCCTGTGCATGTACGGCATTGTCACCAATGCATCGTGAGCCTGTGCATGTACGGCATTGTCACTAATGCATTGTGAGCCTGTGCATGTACGGCATTGTCACTAATGCATTGTGAGCCTGTGCATGTACGGCATTGTCACTAATGCATTGTGAGCCTGTGCATGTACGGCATTGTCACCAATGCATTGTGAGCCTGTGCATGTATGGACATTGTCATGAAGGGTTAAGGGAAGAAGCAGTCTGCTGGTATTCTGCATATATTGGAGTGAACAGCATAGCCACTGTATTTCAACCCTCAACTGTTGTGGGAGCAGCTTGAACAATATGGGGTGAAATCTCTTCAGATTACCTCAACAAATGGACAACTAGAGTGCCAATGTCTGCAAGGTTAGATAACATTATGTTCACCATATCTTATAATTTACTACAAACAAATCATAAAATATGATGAAATTTAAAAAAACAAAACACTTTCTAACTTTGACCTGAAAAATTATTTACACAAATACAATCCGTAAAAAAGACCCCATCTAAATACTTTCTAAATTTAGAAATATGCTTGTTTCCATGTTTTTCTGCTGTATTTTGCGAGTTATAGGGCAATAACCAAACGGTGCTTTTTTGTTTTACAACCATTTTCACCTACAGTGACCTTTAGACCCAAACCCTAAATGTAACCCTTAATTTATTCTAATTTTAATTTAATTGTAACGCTTACCATTATGCTAACCCAAATTTAATTGTAACCATAATTCTAACCCTAACCTTAGATCACAGTACAGACTAGGTCGTCCAGTGTCGACAACGCTTTCCCATGTCAGGAAGGGGTTAAATTATAAATCATTATTTCTAATCTTTTCAACATCTTGACTGTATTTTCCATTCCTTGTGCCATTCATTTGAAGTATGTTTTTTTAGAAATTCCTAATTGATGCCAAACTTTAGATTGGTATTGTAGATACACAGAAGTTAGGCGTTTATTGATGCTTGGCTAGTGATGTGTATTTAATTTAAAAAATGCATAACTGAAATAATGTAATCTGAAAACAATGCTAGTAAATAAGTTACGTCATTGTGCTGTTTTCCATTAACTGGCTTTATTTTCTATTGTTTGATTAAACTAATCGAATGTCACATAACATTGCATTGCATTAGTGACTCATAGATGCATGTATTTTTTTCTTGCAGGAAGATGGAATTAAACAATAACCTTGAAAATGGCTCACTCAAAGAGGAGAGAAATCACAAAGACCAGTCGATTATTGAACATGCACGTGTCCTTGGAATGGAGATCTCCAACACTGACCCTGTCCATCTCTTGCATAATGAAGAGGACAAACATTTAAACGGTAGGATTGCTGAACAAACATGTGATGACTTGTCATTAGCAAAAGGAAATTAACCTAAAGGGACAGTCTAGTCCCCAAACTGACTTTGGTGCAAAATGAAGATTACTATTTGTATAGTGCACAGGCTTATTCCCAGTGTGATTTGATGCAGGCATTCTGTATAAATCACATGTTTAATATTTGACTGAAGCCCTCCCCCCAGTGATTAATCTGCATATTTACTGCAGGTGCCGCAGCACTGATTATATAGACACTGAGCATATCAAGTTTTGTTTCATTCAGCCACTTCTTGTGCTGCTGGAAAAAAGTACATTGTGTGGACTGTGATAAACTTGCACACAGTAGACACATTATCTGATGACATCACTAGAGATACAGGAAATACCATTCATTTGAATAAAATTATTTTGGTTCCTGCAACAAAAAAAGGGAAATTGTCTTTCAGCTAATGTGGGCAGTCCTGGTTTCTTGCAAACGGCTGTAATTTCACGATTTCATCTAGCTGAAAGTATTTTCAATTCTAATTAATGCAAAATGTAAAACATGCATTTTAATGAACTTTGAAATCACATTAATATGTATTAACATTTGGAAGACGCATTTTGGGCACCAGACAGTCCCACTAATACCCAGTTGGTTTTATCGCTAATTTATTTATTTACTTCGAACAGATTACGATCTGTTTGTAGTAATGTCATTTGTAGAGTCATTTTTCATGGTTCTGGAGCTCCAATGACATATAGAGTTAGTTCATTTTTAATTATTACTATTTTTTTTTGGGGGGGGGGGGGGGGGGGGTTGGTTTTACCAGCAAAAAGATTGCGTTAAAAGGGCTTAACAATTCTGAAACAAATCTATACATTGTGTTAGTAGATTTGCATGTACATTCTTAAATTAACAAACAAATACATTATAAATGGTGTCTGTGGTGTCTCCTGTTCATGACATCACTTGGGATAATATGCAAATTACAAATTTTTCTTTGGAAAGAATTAATTTGCATATAAAGCCACAAAATAGTGTCAGAAACTGATATTTGCAGTGTGAATGTTATTTAGGTGACTGAGCACCTTTAGGTTACACCTTCTTACTATGGAGACTTGCAGAACGCTTGGTTTGTTTTGACAATCTTCAATTCACTTTCACAAAACACAAGGTTTTGTCAGGTTTTTCTCTATTACAGGCACCTGTGAAAACATTTAGTGGCTCTTTAAGAAGTATGCTTACAGTAGAAGTGAAGTATTGTATAGATCTAGCACTTTGCACTAGTAATGTCTTTGTAGGTAGCAAACAAACACACAAGTGTCACCATGTTTTGTACATTAGTGAGATATGGGATTTTCAAGTTCTGTAAAGTAAGCATTTCCATGGATTTTGTACAGGTGATAGAGATGCACTGGATTCCTTTCCTCAGCATCCAGACAGTATTGGAGCCAGCAACTCCCTAGATGGAGGGACACACAGACAGACTGAGTCACAGTCTGTTCCAAACACATTGCAGGAAGCCGACACAGGAGGAGGAGATGAAGGTGGAGGTGATGAGAACGATGACGAAGGAGTTGATGACATGACTCAGACATTTTTCAATGTGTTGACTCACAGGTATTGCTACTCACTAATAAAAACACCTTCAGATTTGTATCCTGTGAATAATATTATTGTCTCATAAGTCTGTCTTTCCCATCTTCTCCACTGAGCTGCATTGAAGGACAGTTTCTTATATAGTGTTCGTAATTTACACATTTTTATTTCTCAAGCTGAATGAAACAATGACAAATGTGAAACTATACAGTGACCTCCAATTACCTATTACTGTCACAGCAAAGCCTATGTCTGTTACTTCTATCTGTTCTAATCTTTTTTATTAACTCCACCAGCCCTTTGGCAATGAATAGGTTTAACAGTGTAGCTGTTTAGAATATTATGTATATAATTAAATTGGATATTTCATCAGCATATGACCTATAACTAGTAACTAGTAACCTTTAAGGATGTTTCAGAGAATTTTGAACAACAAAAAGCCAGAGAGTGTCATTTTTATGTGGTATATGCTTAAAAGGTATATTCAAAGGTTGGATATAAGGTTTAAACTATGCAGTCAGAGCCAGTGACGATAAAGATGTATGCAGTTGTTTATTAAGTTTACCTGTTTTAAAGGTTCAATGACATTACTCTGGAAGACAATGATGGCATTCCAACTGAATATTTCCTGGACTCATGTTATGCAATTGTTCCTGTGCTGGGTATGTGAAAATGTTTTGTATATTTTTAGATCTAAGCTTTTTTTTTTTAATTTCTCCACTGCATTCTAAAGCAATGGACCAGTCCTGTCCAGCTGCAGTTGGTTTTTGTACAGCCATCATCCTACTTGAAGGGCTGTTTGAATCTCACCTATTAACTAGTAATCTAGTTAAAAATTAACTAGTAATTTTTTTTTTAAAACTCACTCTTTTAATGGGCTATGTAGCACAAATATTATCTGCACTATTTTTACCAGTACATCTCAGAGGCTGAAATATTACTCTGCTCGGGCCTACTTCTACGATAGTGTATTGTAAGCAGTTTAGAATGTTTTCTTGAATATCTAGCTCTTTCCTTTCTATTGACTAGATCCAGGGTTATTGAAGTTATCAACAGTTAACATATAGCCTGTTTTCCTTACAATACTTGCAGGCAGTATCTCGGGGATTTCACATATATTTGTACGTGTTTTGTTGGGTAATTTCAAATTAGTTATAGTTATATAAAGAGATGTCTGGTCAAAAACCACTAAATGAGACATTTGCTCTGAGGCCTAATTCTCTGTGTGTTTATTACTTTCTTTTTTAGACAAACTTGGATCAACTGTGTTTGCACCTGTAAAAATGGATTTTGTGGGCAACATTAAGGTATGGAATACATGTACAAATGGTTTAAAACATAATTGTTTTTTACACACTTAAAAATGGCAAAACAAGAATAATGACTCATAATAAAGTGTAAGTAGTATTAAATAATTCACTTATGTGTTAGATACTTTCTATGTGAAAAGAACACTTATTTTACAAACAAATGGAATGGAAATTGTTTGTACCTCATAATGTAATAAATAAGGTTCTTTTTATGTAGTAAAATAGTTTGGATTTAAAAATATATATATATATATATTGATCCAGAAAGGACAAAAAAATGCCCAATGAAGTATTTTATAAATTTTGCATCAAAGTGGTGTAAAACAAATCCTACAAAAAAACTTTTCACTTTTCTGTGATAAAGAAAAACCTGGTTTTATTTTCTTAAATAACATTTTGGCAGAAATATTTTCACTTTCTCCATTCCTGAGTTTTGCTTCATTGGAGGCCTACACATACAAAATTACCAGTTATATAGTTAGAATTTATTGTATAAATTAATATATATCCCAATTACCTCAGCATGTCCTTAAAAACTGGCACCAGCTGGCTATGTTTGCAAACTATTTCTGAAGAAGAAACCTATACAGTCACTCAATAGTAAAATAATAATAATATGGGAATAAGCAAAGCCTCGTGGACCACATTCAATTAGGATGAAACTTAAGCAAGGTCCCACTGTCAGTGTGCACCCAACCCCTTATTAATTAATAATTTTGTTATTAATAAGGTTGCATCTTCTCATTTATGTCTGTGTCGATCTCCAAGTCATAATCTTTTTTTATTTTAACTTTATTTTTAGAAAATAAACCAAAAATACATAACCAATAAGGAAGAGTTTCGAACCCTTCAGAAGATTGTCCTCTATGAAGTTAATGCCAGCGTGGCACAAGTCCGAAACTCTGCTACAGAGGCTCTGTTATGGCTAAAACGGTAATCTGCAATTATTAAGAATACTTTAGTAGTACATACATGCGCAATAAAGGAAAGTAGGCAAATATAAGACTAGAGCATTTGTAATTAAACACGTTAAAACCTTGATTTATGATGAATTGTCTATCAACATACTCCTGCTAGTCATTTCTTTAAAAGTTGCCAAGCGACTATCATGATAATAGTTAGAAGGTGGCTTGACACCTCTCCTGTTTAGGAAGAGAATACCTTTATAATGTTTGGCCCTTTATGAGATATCTATTTCACCCCATGTGCAAATTAATTTATAATTTAATAGATTAGAATTTGTATATAGGTCCATCTGGCAACATGCCAAATGAAGTGATTTCTCTATCTACATGTTTGTTTGCAATTCCAACTATGGATCGTCCTTTGTGTCACCATCGATGGCAAGCTTGTGATCATGGACTCCAATAAATATCTCAAAGTGATCCTGTCACAGGAACATTTTTCTGTAGCTAAAGTTTGTTTAACAAAATCTCAGTAACAGATTAACATTTCTAGATAAAAATAACATAAACATTTTATATATTAGTCAGTGTGGATGTGGCATCTTTGAAATTGCATCACTTCCTCCTAAGAGACAATTACTTTTCAAAAACAAAAGATGTTAGCAGCTAATCAGGACTTAGGTTTACATCAGCTGACAGCATGTTTTCATTATTCCATTGTGCAAGGGTAAATTGATGTATTATGCCCATTTGTCCAGACAAAAATTCAGGAATTTCATATTTGTTTACAAAATTATTTAATCATCAAACAGGCAAATAATACCTTTTCTTTCTTATAGAGGTTTAAAATTTTTATATGAATTTCTATCTGAGCTGAGGAATGGAGAAAACAATATTCAGACCGCTTTAAGTAAGTACTTTTCCATACCATATGCAAGTTTGAATTTGCCTTCCACATGCAGAAACATGATTTGTTTTTCTTGTTTGTACTCTGCATTGTCCACAAGGGGGCACCTAGTGGTTCAGAGTCCAGGAGACCCACACTTTGTCATCTCTTGTCTTCTTCTCCCGAATTTCATTTATATGAGAACATTTTTTCTGAATACTGATCACATGTTGTAAGATATAGACTTAAACTTTTTTGGGGGTATTTTTATTTTTTAATGTTTTTATTGAGTTATTTAAAAATAGAGATGCAAATTGTACGTAGACACACACATTTCCAATTCTCAAATAACAAAATGATAGCAAAGATGTACAGTGTGTATAACATTAATGACTCATTTTGTATTATTAGACAGGTTTAAAACCGTGTAAGCAACAACATTAAATAATGAAAGAATATCAAAGATAAAGAGGGGGGCACTCGAGCTGCTACATGGGTATCCTGGTAACTATCAATCTGTAAAATATATTATCGACTGTACATACTAAAAACAGAGAATTACACAGTCTGTAGTAATGGGCCTCAGAAAATATACTGATGGAACAGGCAACCCTGATAAATAACAATCCCGTAGTATCCCACACACAGTGAAATAGACATACGGATCCCTTAAAAAAGAAATAATTAAAAAGGAGGCATAAAGTTGCAGGCTAGTTGATGAGATGAGATTAAGAAAAGGAAAGTGAATCAGGGAAAAGGAGAGATTGGAGGTAGAAAAGCAAATGAGAGAAAGTAACGAGGGGAAGGGTACTCCAAGTTGTGGGTAACAACGAGCTGGAGTGGGAGCTGCGCAAAAGAGTTGGCCACACTTATGGTGGCCAGCCGAAATTCCCCTGCTCCATATCCATGGTGCAAGAGTGTGCCCCTGGGGGGAGATGGAACCTTCACATAAGTATACTTGGTGAGCGTTATATATGTTCGTTATGAGAGCATGTATGCTCCCCAACCTTCCCTAGTATTCTGACAATTAAGTCGGCTGATATCAATATTATCATACTGTCCAACGGGACCAACAGTAAATTAAAAAAAATTAAAAATTGAAGGATAGAGGAGCAGGTACTCCGGTGCAAGAAGAACAGTCCAAACGCTTGTTCACCACAGTAAAAAGAGCAAACGTGCTTCTCAGGAACTCAGGTTGACGCCATCGGGGTTTGTGTTCGCCACGGAAGGGAGGATGAGCGGTTCAATAGCCAGAGATCTCAGGAATTTTGGAATGTCCATCGGGTCGGTGATAGAAAGTGTCTTGTCTCCTTTTGACATGGTGAGGGAATGAGGCAATCTCCAAACGGTAACGAATCTCCAAGAATCTCAAGTGAGCTGTAATCTCAGTATCATTGAAGGTGGTAAATCTTTATAGATACGCAGAGTAGCACCTTCACGAGTCAGCGCGCCTTTCTTATGTTGAGCAGATAGTACAGCCATTTTGTCGGCTACACAGGACAGTCGGAGGATTACATCCCTCAGGTCATCTGGTGGGGCTCTCTGAGCCTTACGCACGCGAAAGAAGTCAGTGGGAGTAGTCACTGACTTGTACCCAGCAACTGGTCAGTGTCATTGTATTCCCTTGTGATGCGGACTGTTGTTTCACCACTTCAGCCATCGCCATTTCAAGTTCGGCTACTTTATTCTGTGTAGAAATAATATCCGCTCGAACATCTTTTAAATCCACCCTCTACGCAGCCTGAATCTCCAGGAAAAGTTTTCAAATGTCGTCTTTTGTGGCAAAATGTCCTTTGTGGGTGATTGCTCGCTCTCTCCGGGCCGGTTCAGTGTGGGGAGCATCACCGAGTCCTCCAATGATCTTTCCAAATCAGGATGGGTTGGAGTGAACTCTGCTGCTGCCACATTAAGTTGTGGCCTAGCAGGCCTCTCATGATATCGGGGTAGTGGCTCTTCTGAGGCTTGTCAAGTTTCTTAAACTTCTTGCCCATGGTGTCCCCAGGTTTGGTATCGGATAATCTGCCAATTTTGACCAGTTCGGCAATCCATAAGTTGCTATATTTGTAGGGAAAGTGAGGAGCGCCAAAGATATGTGACTGCTCACCGTGACTGTTGGCTCCGCCCCTAGACTTAAGCTTCTGAGTGTCACGGGGTGGCTACAACAAAAATAATAAACGAGTTAAAGAAATATATCCTTGATAAAAGCAGTACTGAGTTTCATTGACACTGGTTAAACACAGTTTATTGTAGGTGTAACAGATGAATGATATCCCTCTATATTCTCCTGCCTTATACAAATAATAGAGATTTGCATGAGTTTATTAGCTTGATTTAGACAATATGATACAGCATATTGGAGGTACCTCACACATCCTTAATACTGATTGCTGCAAGAGGGAAATGGGGGGAAACTAGGTGACAGTCTGGGTTAAGACACTAATTGCTCTAATCTGACAGGCTGAGTTACACATAAATCACATGTAAGGTAGATCATTACAGATCAGGTTGTTATGTAGAGAACCTGTGTACTGTTTGTAACCTTTTAACTCCATATTTCCGTTTTGGGCTTATCATAGTGTGGATATGTTATGTGCAGCAAAAGTGGTTAAAAAAAAAATTTGAATTACCATAGTAAAAACCTAACCTGCTCTCTTCCCAGGTAACGCATATGGTAGAACATTGCGTCAGTACCATGGCTGGGTGGTACGAGGCGTGTTTGCGGTAAGTGTGTTACATTTTGTTCAGGAATCCTTTACATTTTATAATCGTGTGCTGTAGGGATTGGGTCAGGTTGGCTCATTTCAATCCCATTTGTGAATTTTATACTTTTCAAAGTGTTAGATGGGCTCTTCTGGAGTCAGTTAAAATCTTCATCGCATTCCCCAGCTAGGTCAGAGAACAAGATCTAGAACGTTCCTGCACTTTTGTTCTTGTATGTTTTGAGCTGGCTTCTTGAACTAGTGCTCTAAGCGCACATAATTTGACTTGCCCCGTGAGCAGCATGAGTAAAATGGCTACTGCGCCTTGTGGAGGGAAAATAATCTAACCTATTGGAAAAGAGTAACTATTAGAAAAGATTATATTATTCATTTCATTTAATAGAAAAAAGTATTTTCATTTTTTTAAAAACAGGGTGTAGTCGCTACCTTTTAAGGCAGTTTACTTGATATTACATTATCATAACAATGTATTCAAAACATATTTTGTGAATATATATATATATATATATATATATATACTATATATACTAAGGTACATTAAATATCACAATGTCGAGTCTTTGAACTGAATTGTGGTGCTTGGTACCTACTGGAAACAATGTGGAATAAAGCACATTTCTTTCTACTTTCAGTTGGCCCTTAGAGCAGCTCCATCATATGATGGCTTCGTTACTGCTCTTACTGTTAAAGAAGGCACAAAGGGGTCGTTTTTTGATGCCATGCAAAGGGATCTGAGCATTTACCTACCTGCCATGGAAAATCAGCTGCGTCTTCTGGACACTCTGTATGAAGAGCATGGTTTGGAATCGGATGAAGTAGTATGACCGAACCAGAACATTTCTCAAATTCAGGGATTTTGGATATCATCAAGGAGTCTGGTGTTGTAGACCAACCTATATACATATCCAGTATGCATGAGCGGCCTCTCTTGGTGCTACCGTATATATCTCCCTCTGTGGAGAGCATTAAGGACCAACATGATGTGACTATGTTGTCCTGGGGAGGACACTGTAATGTGGCAGTGTATTGGAAAAGATCAATTTCTCTTTTCCTGGAAATCATTTTTTGTGTAGCAGCTTTGTTCAGCAATAAATGGGAGAAATACATAATTAAAATCTAATTTATTAATGAGTATAAGACCTCTTTGTTAGAGGGGTGCATTAAACGTCAGTTGAATGTAAAGGCTTATTATGGCACTTGTTATAGGGTGTTTCCATTTTTTTTTTCATTTCATTTTACTTGCTTGAATTTAATGGAGATTCTGAAATAAGAGTTTGAATCATGTCTATAAGTCTGGGCTTTACAGTCTGTTTGCACCAATCAGGGAACTTTCATTTCTTAGCATAGGGATGGACAATCTTTGGCACCTAGGCTGTTGTGGACTACATTTCCCACAATGCCCTGCCTATTTGTAACTGTGAGAATCATGGGAAATGTAGTCCACAGCAGCTGCAATGCCCTGGCCAAGCCATCTTTGACTTAACATATGTTCTCTGTACCATTTATGTATCTCGTTTAGGTGAAACACAAGGTATGATGTAATGGGTTTTTAAATCAATGTTGATTTTTTTTGTTACATGTCTAGTACACTATGCCAAAATGTCCAAACTGCAATTTGACTTATAGCTTAATACAACTCATGATAATAGCTGTTTCATTCCACACCTGTTAAGAAAGGACTAGACCAAATATCAGACACTCAGGACGGTCCATTTGCAAAAAAAAAACTATATTTATTACAGGAGTTACTTGAATCTAGCATGCATGGAGTTTACAAACCATCAGACTAGATCATTGAGACTGTATTGTTTACATATATGTATACAATTAAGATAGCATCTTTGATAGTGTGCAGAGTGGTGTGTGCTGCCTTTGGAGCCGTAGTCTGATATCTTTTGCCATTACCAGGGGTAAGAAACTTGTAAATCTCTATTATTATGTCCATGAAGTCCCATGGTCCTTCACCAGCCTGTTTGACACATCTATAGTTGGAGGCCACAGGAGCTGAACAAAAAACTGGAACCAGATTGTGAGTTACACACACAGGTTTTGTGGTTATTCATCTATAAATGCCCTACAAAACGTATGTGTGTCACACACCCTCTACCATACTTAATGATTAAGTGTCCTGTACACTTGGGTAAGTTCCAGGGTGAGCCTGGTTAATTCTTTGGTTTATGTTGATTCCTGCTCCCACTGAACAGGAATAGCAGTGCAGATTGCCTACATTTGCACAGGACAATATAGTTTGGGAATATTTGGATATTGTCAGTACAAACCTTGATTTTTTTCCTCCTTATTCTTTGTTTGGACATGTGGTTAGCAGAGGATCATGGGAGTTCATGAACAGGTGACCAGGAGTTGTAACACAAAGGACCAGACCCGTTGCATATGTTCCCTACTTTTTACGCCTGGGTTGAACTGCTAAGAGGTGATTGGCTGGGGAAACTATTCCCTTCTACAACCCCACATATTATATTATTCCAAGTAGCCTTCTAGTGAACTCTCACAGTCCATAATGTAGGAAAAGAAAGTACAAGTCTTAAAGTGTGTGTGTTTAGATGTGTGAATTGTTTTTCAAAATTGCTGAGTGGGATACTAGATTATCCAGAAATCCATTATCCAAAATGATCCGTTATCCAAAATTGTGGTTTTTTTTGGACACAACTTACAAATTCCACTCTCACCTGACAGAACGCAAGCGCACAACAGTTTATTTAGTGTCCAGCCCCCTTAAGCTGCGATATAGCCTTTCCATGCATGCTAGGATTCCACCACACGGCACGTGTGCAGGCCTGGCGCTCCAACGGCAGGTTCCCAATGGGGCCCTCACATAACCGCTACATCCCAGTAAAAGTGATTTCCTTTACTCTATATAGTATTCACATTGGTACTACTTTATGTCATGAGCGCTGAGAGGCTATAATATATCTTATTGATGAGAATTATCTGTTATCCAAATTATATAAACTTCTGGTCCCAAGCGTTTGGGATAAGGGATATTCAACCTGTAACTAATAAGCGGGAGTGCCAAAGGCTATCTATCAGTGGTATGTGATCATGGACAGTGATGGCTAACCTCGACATTGTAAATGTTTTTGGGAACTGCAAATCTCATCATTCTCATCATTCTCAGACTCATGGGATATTTAGTTCCCATGGCCAGATTCAAGTATGGGCTTTAGGGGCCTCCGCTAGCTGGAGGGCCTCCAGAGATTATAGAGTCTACTCAATAAAGAGAGAATTGCAGGGAATTAAGTTTGAAAATCCCATCTCAATTACCTACAGTTCTCTCTTTATGGAGTAGACCCTTAAATGAAAAGTTATTTCATTTGCGAATGCTGCAACTAAGTAAAAGCACTCTAAATTATCTATTTAAAAAGGGTTAATTTAATATATTGTGTGTGTGTATATATATATATATATATTTGTAGTAAACATAGTACAGCAAACACTATACTGTAAACATATATATTGTATGACAGTTTGTGACATCATGCAGATTTTATAATATAAATACGATTTATTAGTTGTAACCCTGCAAAGCGTTCTCTCTAACAGCGTGTTTACATTTTAATTGTTGTAAAAATAAATTGAGTTTTTCTTTTTTTTTCTTCCTATTTTGAAAACCTTACAGGGGGCCTCACAGACCCTATAGCCCAGGGACCTACAAAATCTTTATTCGGCACTGGTAGCTCCTAAACTTTTGCAGTGCCAAGGTTAGCCAAAAACGATTATTGTATATCATTTGTGGTTGTCCTTATGTGTGTACAATGGGGACATTTCTAAAATTATACCCAACATGGACATATACCGGTAATATCAGATTGAAGAGTTTGTGTGTACAATATCGTTTTTGGATGGGCATATATCTACATGACAACATCTTATATTGAACACCCCAAACACAAAGCTTTACTTGTGGAAGTTACATGGCAGTTGAGTTATTGATCTGATGTATAAAATGTAAATCCTTTTGAAATGTAAAGTATAGTGTATTCTGTCAATAATAACTGCAGATGTGGTAAAACTTGCTTTAAACAGAGTAAATCTAACCGTATTGTTATATGTAAAATGTAACACTTTTTCCTGAAAGATTTTTCATAAATTTGCCGATGGAGTTAGTAGAATAGTTGGGCGTGTTTGAAACTCATACTAACACCAAATAGGAAAATGGAGAGCGGCTCATGCTCCATAACATGCCACGTCTTGCATTCAGGCCTGTGTTAAAGGGATTCTATCAATCTCAAGTAATGCTTTTACTGTACATGGACAGAATAAAAAATTATATAAAACTATGCATTTGTGTTAACACCACAGACCTGTGTAATGCACTTTAGTCTTAATTTATGCATTTACTTGCAATTCTGCTAATACAAAATCTAGATACTTTTTATTCTCTGCATTCTCCTTAGAAATATGGGATTGCTCCAACAGAAAAACTGTGTTATTGTGGCCAAGAGCTTCGTAAGGGATCAGTGATCACTTCCATCGCTCACAGAGTGTTGCTAGACTGCCTAGAGAAAGTCAGCCTCATTATAGTATAAAAACAAACAAAAAAACCCACTTTTTTTTCTTTCTTTGGTTGGCCGCAGAAATGTTAAAACAACCTTTGTCCAAAAACATTTTTTTTTAAAACATCTGTTTACACTTAATGGAGCCTTTTAATTAAACAAAACTTCATTTTTGCAGTTGCCCTTTGAAAATTGATAATTTCCATGCAAATATAGTAAGTTGTAATGGTGAATTTATGTATTTAGTGTAACTCAAATATAAAGATGTGTAGTTATTAACTGAAAGATGGATTTAGTGATATTGGGGTACAGTGCTGGCTGGTACGGATGGTAAGTTGAAATTCCCCATGTTATTCCTAAAGGAATAATGATTGTGCAACAAGGGATGCAGAAATAGGTGTGTTAAAGCACTGGTACGGGGGTAAGGATATAACGTCGCTTAGCAAAAAACATGTTATTCCTGATTCCCCATTAATATAACGCTAGGGGGCTAAGAGTGGAATAGCTGATGTGTACAAATCTTGGAAATGTATATTAACCACCAGGAAAATTTCACATTCAAAGAAGCCAGTAGAATAAATAGCATTGCTACTAATTATTATTATTATTATTATTATTATCTTGACATTCTAATTAGATATATGGAAGCAGGAGTAAAATATATCATGGTTGGTTCTGTGCACATCATATTGGTAAATATTGGCTCATTTTATCTTTGTGTAATTATCAAAGTAGGAGAGATTTTGGTCCAGTTACCAGTGGAAATGTAGTCATATGACAACAATTAAAACAATAGGTTCATAGTCGTGCACTCTACACAGCCATCAACACTTTATAACAAGTGATATATGCCAAAGAACCATCATTATTTATGGCCTATCTACCATAGCTTTTTATGTTTCTTACTGTTCATTAAAAATGATATTATTGTATTGTATGGTGCAAAAAAAAACTCTTGAACTGAAATATACCTGCTCTGCAGATACTGAAGATTGTATCATTTAACTTTTATATTTATTTACTGAAGAGAAAGTCATAAAACCATATAAAATACATTAAAGCCAATTAAGATAACATTTTGAAATTAATATCACTTCTTTCCTCACCAACTACCCTCCTCTACTTCCTCTCTTATTCAGTTATTAAATACCACACAAGATGGTATGCTGCATCGCTGGGATGTCCCGGGTCTCTCCATCGGTTGACCCCAGTTCGATTGGTTGCATACACAATTTAATCCTGTTCTCCTATGCCACACAAGTGATGTCTGTTATTAAAACTGAAGTGTGAAGTCCGGATAGTCAGTTTGCTGGCTGTTGTACTGATTAACCCAACCCTTATCTTTTCTGCTGTAATATTGGTTAGTTTATGTCATAAAGTAATTCTCATAATAAATGGATTTGGAATGTGATGTCACAGTGCAGTATGGTTACATTGGAGAATTATTATACACAAGAGGAATACAGTAAAAATAAGCCTGCACTCATATTCAGCATGCAATGTGAAAATCGGCTGTACTGGGGCATGAACGATGACTTAGCACGATGATGATACACTGCTGAATAAATGAAAGGTCACGACAGCCATAAATCCATAAATTGAATATCCTACACAAAGTCCATCTTATAGATAACTGAGTGTAAACCAGTGGAGACTATGTGAAAAAGCAACAATCTGATCAATAATCCTGCATCACTCAGAACTTAAAGGGGTTTACACTGCTAAATATAATAGAGGACCTGATCTCTTGGCATATAAAAAAGTTGCAAACTGAGCTCCATATACAGACGTGGCCCTGTTTACATTTAAGTGCAAACCAATCAATAATAAAGTGGGAAAGCAGTAATTTGATTTATAGACTTTGTACTACTTAGTGGTGAACAAGTAGAACTCTATACTTAGAAATTCACCCTGTTTGTTAACTGGATGTAAAGCAAGGACTCATACATTTTACAATATTCAGAATTGGACAACCTCTATAAACACAAGAGTATTGGCTGAAAACAGGGAAATCTGTGACAAAAACCAGGGATTGTGACTGGGTGATACTCAGAACAAAATAAAGAAAGGGAAAGGAGAAAAAGGAAAACATAATTTCTCATATAATATTCAGTTTTGACTGGATGTTGATCTCCTGAAAAAAATTACTGCTAAAAGGTTATAGTGGCGAATAAAGCTGCAGAACAGCACCCCAGTTTAACCAGATACACCTGCCAAATTCAGGAAAAGACAGGGAGGACACTACGACCTATATAGCCCCTAGAGAGGATAAATCATTCTGTGTGGAACAAAGAGGAGACCAGGAATAAGTTATCCTTTACTGCCGACAAAATGAGAAGAAGCAAGGGAAGTATAAGTTACAAAATGACTAATCTGGATAAAGCCTCTTGGCGTGCAATTGAGACTAACTACTGCCCTCCAAGATAGAAAGGAAGATAATAAGAGTCTCGAGGTGTATACTTGGAGCTTAATATTAAGATATATAGGAGCGGACAGCATTGAAGGCAGAGAGATCCCCAGTTTAACCCTTTATATGAGGAAACTGCAACAGATTAATCAAAAGAGTGAACTTTTTTTTTTTTTATATCTGGAGGACAAACCTAGAGACGGGGGGATTAGGAAATCTATAAACTTCCCTGAGTAGGATGCAAAAAAGAATTACTGGTGCTCCCGATAAAAAAACAAAAAGAAAATATGGCTTCAGAGAAAACCACGGAGGGCAAAGTTCTCTCAGAAAGGGAAAACGATAGGGAAAATGAGCAAGAAAAGATATAGAAATGATTATCTACCTTCTTTTCGCCTCTGGTAGAAAAAATTGCAACTATTAAGGCACAAACAGAGACAATGGCAACCTCAGATTTGACTCATCGTGGTCATAATTACAGGGTATAGACTAACTTGAGTACCTCAGTTTAGTCTTAGACAAACAGTTCCTAAAAATCAAGGAAGAAATGGTCAAAAACTCGCAGGGAATTAAACAGGAATGGAAACAAGAGGAAAATGGAAGACTTTATTGATAATGTCTCACTCCAGGTAAAGATACAAAGTGATGGAGTGGAACAAATGAAGTGGAAAATACAAGCCATTGAAACCAAACTGGCTGACCTGGAGGACCAGGCAAGGACTTGTAACTTGAGAATCAGAGGGATTCCAGAAGGCGTGTCTAAAACTAAATTGGAGAAATATCTACAAGATCTCTTTGTATTCCTGGCTCTACAACCTGAAGGGGATTTAAATATGCTTGAGAGATACCATAGAACCACCAAAGGAAGAAACACCCATGAACAATATTCAAGAGACATACTCATTGTTGTTACTCCTATCAGTTCAAGTCTCAGATTCTAACCGCCTGTTCAGGCAAATACAGAGGAGGGTTGGAATATGACCATCTGAGGGTTTTTCCAGTCCTTCCAGACAAGGACTATGAGAAGGACTTTTTTCTCCTATACATCGGTATTAAGGCAGTAGTAGTGCGCTCCCCTCCAGCCGCGCAGCTTCAATAAAGTTTGTTGAAACTTTTTTTCAACAAACTTTATTGAAGCCGTGCGGCTGGAGGGGAGCGCACAACTCTTCCCTCACAGCCACAGACCTGCCCAACACAACACCAGGAGACAGAGCAGGACGGAGGTAAGTACCGGGGAGGGGGGGGGGGGGGGGAATCCTGGCATACTGGAGGGGCAAAATCCGGGCATATTGGAGGGGGAAAATCCGGGCATATTAAATGGCATTTTGGAGGGGCAAAATCCTGGCATATTAAATGGCATATTGGGGGGCAAAATCCTGGGATATTAAATGGCATAGTGAGGGACAAAATACTGGCATATTAAATGGCATATTGAGGGGCAAAATCCTGGCATATTGAGTGGCAAAATCCTGGCATATTGAGGGACATATTGGAGGTGCAAAATCCTGGCATATTAAATGGCATATTGGAGAGGCAAGATCCTGGGATATTAAATGGCATATTGAGGGGCAACATCCTGGCATATTAAGTGGCAAAATCCTGGCATATTAAATGGCATATTGAGGGGCAAAATGCTGTCATATTAAATGGCATATTGGAGGGGCAAAATCCTGGCATATTAAATGGCATATTGGAGGGACAAAATCCTCACATATTGAGGGGCAAAATTCTGGCATATTAAGTGGCATATTGAGGTGCAAAATATTGGCATATTAAATGGCAAAACAATGGCATATTGAGGGGAAAATACTGGCATATTAAATGACATATTGAGGGGAAAATACTGGCATATTAAATGGCATATTGAGGTGCAAAATACTGGCATATTGAGTGGCTAAATACTGGCATATTGAGAGGCAAAATAGTGTGTCTCAGGTTTTGTGTGTATTGGTGTCACTGTGCGTGTGTGTGTGTGTGTGTGTAAGTGGTAAGGGTGTGTGTAAGTGTGTCACTTTCTGTGTAAGGGTGTGTGTGTAAGTGTGTCACTGTGTCTGTGTAAGGGTGTGTTTGTAAGTGTGTCACTGTGTCTGTGTAAGGGTGTGTGTAATTGTGTCACTGTGTCTGTGTAAGGGTGTGTGTAAGTGTGTCACTGTGTCTGTGTAAGTGTGTCACTGTATCTGTAAGGGTGTGTGTGTAAGTGGTAAGTGTGTCTCTGTGTGACTGCAAGGGTGTCTTTGTGTTTAAGGGTTTCAATGTGTGACACATTTAGAGCATGCGAGTTGAATATTTAGATGTATTTATTTTTTACATTATACTTTTATATATATATATATATAAATAAAATGTATGGAGGGTTAATGGCGTGGGAGGCGTGGCGGGTCAGAGGAGGGGGGCACCAAAATGCACCTTCGCCTGTGGAGACGAAAATCCTTGCACCGGCCCTGCCCTCTAGGCATTATTATATTCGACAAAGACGGAAGAGAAGTCTTCGATTCAGCCGGGGACTTAAAGAAATGGATTTTCTCTGAGAACCTGATTTTGGAAGAGGAAGTGGTAATGTCTACTAAATAAAGAGAAACTGGAATTCCTGTATCCCAAAGGGAGGGTAGAACGAAGAAATGGGTGCGTTCGGGATGGTGGGGGTTCAAAGAGCGTAAATTATTTTTATTTTATTGTTGCGTGCTTCTATTTCTGTTCCTTTCCTCTCCCAGTTTAAAAGGTATAGAAAAATGATTTTTGACAAACAAAATACTGGTTACAGATATTAGCTATAAGCACCTAACCAAACAAGATCGGCTTGAATGGTGGACGTGAATAACGGAATGTGTTTTTTGTTTTTTTTTATATTTATTTTTTATAATTTTTTTTATTTCTCTTTCTCACGGTACATTAAATTCACTTATTCTAGATAGTAAAGCACAAGCACTAAAAATAAATGGTAAATAAGATTAGAGGGGGTGCGTGGTGAACCCTTCAAAATGATGTAAGGAGAGGGAAGGAGGGAGGGGAGGGGGGGGGAAAGGTGCTCTTTAAAGAAGATAAATAAAAACACTTGTTATTATTTCACTATTAATTGATAGTATGCACAAGCACTGAATGAAACCGGAATAAGGTTTTTTTTTCTTCTCCCCTCACCAGTTCTTGCCATTTCTTACTACTTCAAAATATGAAAGTATTGAGGTGTAAGACGGGATCTGTTCAGTGCACGCCAGAAAGCGCACTGTGGAATGGGCTGCGATGTGCTAATATATATTGGAATTGGGATTCCATGAGCTTGGTTTGAATCAAAAATAGAACTAACAGAGCTTCTATGGCGCCTTTTACCCTCAAGCAAGGGCCCATCCCACTTCCCTGTCTGGCTTGTCTTTGTCTTAAGCAAAAGTAATGCAAGTGAGAGTGTCAATAGGGGTTTCCTCAGATAATAAGTTGACAGTAGTAAGAATGTTTTAAATTATGTAAATATCATCTACATGAGTAAGATCCATATGGAGAGTTGTTTATCTCTTATTTTCTATTGGCACCACTTGGATTCTTTGTTTTATAGTCGTGTCTGTGTATGTCTTTTTATTTCCTATATTTATGAAAAATAAAATATAATGATTAAAAAAAAGAAAATCAGCTGTAATTAATAACCAACATAAAAATAGAATAATCATTTAGCGTAGTTCTACATCAACGGACCTCTCAAGGCACAAGCGTATCCTAGAGCCACAGGTATAACCATTGCAGTACACTGCTGTGACATACCTTTTATTTACCTGCTTGTTTAATGTTTTATGAGTAAATATATTTTTAAAGCAACGTTATTGGGGGGCCCATATCCGGATAGGATTAATTTGTTCCATTGATATTTATAAACACACTTATTTTGCACTCACAGCAACAGTTATTCCATTGTGATTGATATTAAAGTGCAAAAGAAAGGAAAACCAGCATCGCTGTGTATTGTTACTTTGACCTGTAGCTAAAATCCTCCTATGGCATAGTGTAGGTGGCATGGCTGTGTCTGTCAGGTAAACTCAGGTATTCAAAATATCTAGATGAACATGTTACATAAAACAGGAAGCCTGTTTTACACAACATCTTGTCTAAAGTGTACAAGGAGTGATTAGTTTAGGTCTTGGCTCGGTGTGAGTTGACTTCTTTTATAGTGTGGAAAATATTGGCTTGGCCAAGGACCAGGGTTTGGAGCAATAACCCAACATCAGAGGAATTGGTATGGCTTGCAGTGAGATTTAAATAAAATTGTTTGGCAGAAGGATAAGTTGTTGGATAATACAAGTGAAGGAATAACAGTAACATGACAGGAGTGAATGGGGGATGTATATACATTATAGTCAATTTCTTACTACAGAGCTTTCTTCCTAGACTTGGTAAGACAATTTTATACAAAATTATCCTTCATATCACTCACAGCTGAGCAATTATCAGTTTTCTCATACTGTAACGGCAAATAAATTAATGGTCTCAATGCCAGGGAAAAGATGATTTCCACGTCCGTCCCTCCTTCCTACTACTCCAACTCACTCACAGGGCAACACTTGTGCAGGAAGCACAACTCCTAGATGTTGATGTCAATATGCTCAGCCAGGAAAATGTCCGCAGAACTCGATAGCGGCTTTCTCATATGGAGAGATTTGCAGAGTTTATTTTATGTAAGCATACTGTTATTGTAGATTAATGCCTGTGATACATATATGCCAATCTCTTCTTCTCCACTTTTTATTTACTTTGAGCTGCACGCCCCCCAAAAGTGTTGTCCTGTGAGCTATTTGGGGTCATTTGAAGAGAGAAGGTGGTTACCATCTTTTTTTTGTGTAAAAGCACTTGTGCCTGTGCTACACTTTTATTGTTTTCTGATCTATGTTTTACTGATTACAGACCTGGAGTATACAACAATCAGGATCCCTAAAAAAAAGGTTACATAGTCACTTTGGGACCATAATACCTACAGGATTGTGGTTAGGCTGACATATACCCCTGCACAGCACAATATATACCCCCAGTATGTACACATGGTTATATCTCACATAGTGTCCTGACATACCCCATGCGCAGGGCAATACATAGACCCTAGTATGTACACAAGGCTATATAAATTGCATGTGTAGGGCTATAGATGAGGGCAGTGTGAGATATAACCTTGTGTACATACTGGGTGGACGTACTGACTTACCCAAGCACCCAGATTGCACTCACAGGACTTACCCCAGCATTTATATTACACTCACAGGACTTGCCCCAGCACTTATATTACACCACATGACTTGTCAGAGCAGCCAGGGCTATCTCTAGAACTTTGATTACACTCACAAGACTTGCCCAAGCAAACTGAACTTGTCCCAGCTCTTAGATTGCACTCACAGTACTTGCCCTGCCCTTAGAGTGCACTAACTCACAGGACTTGCCCCAACCCTTAGATAACACTCACTTACAGGACTTGCCCCAACCCTTAGCTTGCACTCACTCACAGGACTTGCCCCAGCCCTTAGATTGCTCTCACTCACAGGACTTGCCCCAGCCCTTAGATTGCATTCACTCACAGGACTTGCCCCAGCGCTTAGATCGCACTCACTCACAGGACTTGAATCAGCCCTTAAATCGCACTCACTCACAGGACCCCCAGCCCTTAGATTGCACTCAAAGAACCCCAAACCATAACAGCGCACTCACAGGACCCCAAACAGTTACACTGAACTCACAGGACCCCAGCCATTAGACTGCCACCAGGATAGGGTAATCAGGTACTGGAGCTCGAAACGCTTTGAGATTTCAGCTTTTTCGGCGTTTCCTGATTAGCCTATCCTGGTGGCAGCATGAACGGTGTTGGACTAACCAGTGGGACTTTATACGCAAGTTGCACTTTATGTGTTATTTGTTGTACGTGTATTCAGTTTTTAAATTGCCCTTTTATTGTGGAATACTGCGCAATGGATCTTTTATATATTTTTTAGATTGTGGAAGCATGGCCAGTTTATCAGAGGATAAACTGGCACGTATCAAAAGTACACGCTAATTTATCCTTATACTAGGGACAACTAACTTTTCCCTTATGAAGTGGGGAAAATTAAGTGTCCCTTTAAGAATGATTATTTTAACTCATCTAGCACATGATTTACGGGAGAAAGCCGTATGTCAAGATTAGCAGCCTGCAGTATACTCACTCTCCAAGATCAGGTTACTAAGGAGAGATTGTGAGTGTCCTGCGAGTAATACACTACTGACCACAGTGAGAAGATGAACTGCTTCTCAGTTGCAGGAAGGAGTTCGGGTACCAGCTGTTGAGCAAAACCAAGTGGAAAAATATGACCTATAAGAAAGTATGTACGGCATGTCTACTCTAGGAAGACTACAGACAAGCTGGTGATATTAACGCCCGAGAACCGATGCTAAATTAGTTGGAATAATTTTGGCTGAAATTCACACCCATACCTTGGTTCTCAGTAAGACAGCGGATCAATATGACACAAGTAACACATTATTTTGTTGTTTTATAGCAGTTATCCTGTGATCATAAATCAGTCAAGAGGAACATCTATCTATATTAACTAAATACTTCCTTTCTACCAATCTGTTCTCTCTGTATCACTTTTTAAAGCCTGTGGCATTGCAGTGGTTTAACCCTTTAATTGATACCATGTCATTTTACAAAGCAATGCCATTTTATTTTGTAAAGTCAGACACTGTCATTTTTTAATTAACAACAAATAAAAAAAAATGCTGGGTAGATTTATAAATCTTAAAAACAACAAGGGACATGTTTAAAGGTGGTGCATCAATTTTGGTGCATAAATAAAATGAACATGAAATATTTGACATTAAGGTCATTTGTAGGTAGATGACATACCATACAAAGCATGAACACCTGGTTATCACACAATGAGCCAATGACATACAACTGCGTTACTGAGAGCTTTATTACTTTCTCCTAAGGTATTTTAGGACAAGAGGCTATTGGTTGGATAGGTTTGCAACCACGGTCAGTTTATTTACTGCCCACATATAACATTTGCATTCTGTCTTGCAGTGTGTAAAAGTAATAGGTTTCACACACTTGTGGCTAGAATATTAGGGCTGCAGCAGTATATTCTGTATATCGATTTTTATCAGCGCTTGGAATTAGTCTTTGATCTTGTTTCTCCAGATGGAATTCACTTGACTGACGAACAAGGTTCTGTATCCCACAGAACCTTGTTCGTCAGTCAAGTGAATTCCATCTGGAGAAACAAGATCAAAGACTAATTCCAAGCGCTGATAAAAATCGATTGGTTAATAGATTTCCATCTGGTCCCATATACATACCTCCCAACATTTCAAATGTCCAAAGAGGGACACATTTTGTGGGAGTGACTGAAGGTGTGGCTATAGGTGGCTCTATATTGGAACACTTTCAGGGACTTTATGGGCAATTGGTATCTATTTATGTAATTTGGTAAGTCATTTAGAACACGGATTAAGTATTTTATGTACACAAAGGAGTGATGTGATACAGTTATACAAACTAAAAATGCTGAGCTTCCAGTAAAAGAGGAACTATAGATGAGGAAAGGGGGACAGGGGTATTTGGTTGCAAAATATGGACTGAACCTCCTAAACAGGCACACTTGGGTGGTATGCACATGACTTCTATGTACTGAAAAGCAGCATTTGCAAACAGTTTGAGCAAGCTCGCAATGCTACAAAGACCGGAGCAACAAACTGGGACCACAGGACATCTTAACTTAACTAAACATCCTCTTAACTAAAATCTCTTTTAGCATTAGGGTGGCCACATCAAACCTCCCAACTCTTGCCCCCAGCACATCAGGGACGCGTAGATTGCGAGGTTGCGTGTCACTGTCATTAACCAGTTTCCAGATTCCCAGACACCATAGAATAAAATCTTTAATGTGAGATTTCAGTCCTCCCTCTGTCCATCTGAGCTCTACCTCTGTCACAAAGCGATACAGAGGTAGAGCTCGGCTGGATCACCAATGAAATAGAGACTGTCCTGCCAAAGCGGGACAGTTGGGAGGCATGCCACATTGCTGTTTCATTCAGAGATACCTATGAACATACATATTTCTAGGCATTGGGTGGCACACAGACCACAGACGACTCACCATTTTCCTGATTACTATTCTGTACTATACATTAATCATAAGATCCTCTCAATAAAACAGCAAAGTGATCACCCTATAAAATGTAACTAAGTAAATGCATTGCTCAATACACTGGCACTTAAAGGGTTAGTTCATAAGTAACCAGCTGTCAATGCACATGATTTATTTTTCATTTCAAAGGATCTAGTGTAATATATTTTTAGTATGTGCACACTCAGCAGGGTTAATCCTACTGCTCACGGTTGCACTAAGAATAGCTATGTGCAGCTGATGAGCCAGGTAGCATATTGCTTAATCCTTGTCTTGGAAGAGACAAAGAGAACCAATTAGCTTCAGCTGTTTCATTCAGCTTGTAGGCTGTATTAACCCTACTGCTCATTGCAGAGATTGCCAGCCTTTGGCACTGCATCAGCGACTCCTAAGATGCTAAGCAAGCACATGTGACCATTATGGAAGTAAAGCAATCCCACTGCTGTTATGGGTTCAAGGGAGCTTATTAAAAATATAAATCATAACGCATGAGAACTGTAGGTCATGTGCAGGTTACTGATTGCATCCTTAGTGTACACATGTTTTATAAGCACCCATAGCGTTGTAATCCCTTGTTTTACCGGCCTCTTATAACTTTTGCATGTCTGTCATGCTGCCCAGTCTATAATAAGATAGCTTAACCCATTAATGCATTTATGCAAAGACTTTCATGATGTTACTATGCGTGTCCTGGTCCACACCTCAGAAACTGCAATTGGCGCATTTCAGATACTCGGAAGGGAGTGCATTGCGGTGTCCTGCAGCACTGCTGGGGACACGTCTGAAAAGCAGGCTCTCCGGCCGGCCAGGGGAAGTTGTGGGAGACCTGATCAGCTGCTCCTGCAATGGAATGTGAGGGCACCAGTAGGTTACAAAGACTAGATATTATATGGAGATTAAGGTTGGAGTAGACGAGACTTTCTTCAAGGCCGCCATGTCATGAATTTCCTCTTAGGCTGATTAGTTTACCTCTGGTCATCTAATCCTCTAATGACATCACTTACTCTCTGCTATGACTCGGGTTTCCAATGAGCCAGTATTATACTGGCATAAAAATAACAGGAGTCCAGCACATCATGTAAGGAGTATTTATTCACACAGCAAAATGCAACGTTTTAACTTGATAGAGTTTTTTCACGTCTATAATGTTTTTCAAGCCTACTATTTGAAGGCGTGGCTGGAGCCTTGCCCGAGCACCCCTTAGATTGAGTGCGATTCTGGACATCGATTTTTAGTATTTTACTGGCAGGTTGGTTTAACAGTGTCTTGAGGTCAATGTTAAGTCTATGGAGGCAATTGCATGGTCGATATTTGGCATGTAAAGCAGTCATTCATAGGATATTGAAATGTCTGCTTCTGGGCTAAGTTCAAAGTATAGAATGCTGTCATGGTTTCTATGGTAAGTAGGTGTGTATGCTGCATTAATGATTGACAGTTTATTTAACCAATGCTGGAGGAGCACTGTCAGACTCCTGAAATGCCAAAACCCAAGCCTAAATTGGCAGGTTCAGGAACCCTCTCTGAACTTTCAGAGGGGGTCCCCGCTTCTTGGAGATCCTTCAGCCTTCTGTTTTCAGTGTTGTGTGCTTAGCGTGACCGTGAGGAAGGCGCATACCTGGCCTGGAGTAACAGGCCAACCCCATGTAGCTATTGCGACTATACCTGGAGGGATGGTGGAGGCGTGTCTTCTCTGCGGAGCATGCCACATGATTGTCAGAAAGCGGAGGAACTGGGAGAGAGTGGAGATTCCACACTCCCCCTCTCTATGCTCAAAGAAGAAAGGGGGTGGATCCCAGGTGTCAAAGGGAGAGACACTTGATTGGCATCTCTATAAATTCCCTGCACACCCTCCAGGTAATGCTTACTAGTTAAGTTGTGGTACTTGTTGCAGTCCCATTTGCTTTTGTTATTTATAACTGGATTTACTGGCTTTTGGCCCCTTGCTTCCTTTACTGGATTCTCCTACTTGCTTTATCCGTGAACCTAGGCTGGTATTATCGTTTGTGAACCATTGACCTCTGGACTGGCTTCTGACTATTCTTTTGCTTTACCCCCTTGTTGATACACCTCTGATTTGCATCCTATGCCAAGACAAGCCTGACACTAAGATCAGTGGTGTATCTTGGTTTTGTGCTGCCCTAGGCAGACAAATTTTGGGCACCCCCCCTACCCACGATGCACACCCACGACATGACCCATAACCCACGTTGCACACCAAGGACATGCCCCATCACCCCATTTACATGCCTCCATCACCCCATTATATACACATTGCCAATGTTATTTGCCATTAATATTCCCCAGCTAATTTGCCCAATAATATGCCAGTATCATTTTCCATGAATATGCCCCAGCCAATTTGCCCAATAATATGCCAGTATTATTTGCCATTAATAAGTCACAGCCAATTTCCCCAATAATATGCCAGTATTTGCCATTTAATCAGCCCCTGCCAATTTGCCCAATATTATGCCAGTATTATTTTGTCATTAATATTCCCCAGCCAATTTTCCCAATAATATGTCAGTATTTGCCAGTGAATATTCCCCTGCCAATTTGCCCAATATTATGCTAGTATAATTTGCTATTAATATTCCCCAGCCAATTTGCCCAATAATATGCCAGTGTTATTCTGCCATTTAATATGCCCCAGCCAATTTGCCCAATATTAAGACAGTATTATTTGCCATTTAATATGCCCCTGCCAATTTGCCCAATAATATGCCAGTGTTTTTTGCCATTAATAAGCCCCAGCCAATGTGCTCAATAATATGCCAGTGTTATTTGCCATTTAATATGCACCTGCTAATTTGCCCAATAATATGCCAGTGTCAATTGCCATTTAATATGCCCCTGCTAATTTGCCCAATAATATGCCAGTGTTATTTGCAATTTAATATTCAACAGCCAATTTGCCCAATAATATGCCAGTGTTATTTGCCATTTAATATGCCCCAGCCAATTTGCCCAATAATATGCCAGTGTTATTTGCCATTTAATATGCCCCAGCCAATTTGCCCAATAATATGCCAGTGTTATTTGCAATTTATTATTCAACAGCCAATTTGCCCAATAAAATGCCAGTGTTATTTGCCATTTAATATGCCCCAGCCAATTTGCCCAATAATATGCCAGTGTCAATTGCCATTTAATATGCCCCTGCTAATTTGCCCAATAATATGCCAGTGTTATTTGCAATTTAATATTCAACAGCCAATTTGCCCAATAATATGCCAGTGTTATTTGCCATTTAATATGCCCCAGCCAATTTGCCCAATAATATGCCAGTGTTATTTGCCATTTAATATGCCCCAGCCAATTTGCCCAATAATATGCCAGTGTTATTTGCAATTTATTATTCAACAGCCAATTTGCCCAATAAAATGCCAGTGTTATTTGCCATTTAATATGCCCCAGCCAATTTGCCCAATAATATGCCAGTGTTATTTGCCATTTAATATGCCCCAGCAAATTTGCCCAATAATATGCCAGTGTTATTTGCCATTTAGCATGCCCCAGCCAATTTGACCAATAAAATGCCAGTGTTATTTGCCATTAATAAGCCCCAGCCAATGTGCCCAAATCCCCCCATCTCCCCAGTACTTACCTGTTTTCCCTGGTGGCTAGTGGCAGGCAGCATGGTCTCCTCTATGCTGCCTGTTCGGCTCCCAGGCGGTTGTGCCGACAGATCACGTGACCCGGCGCGCGTATGACGTCAGCGCGCCGGTCACGTGACTGTCGGCACTTCCGTGTCACACTGCACGGGGAGCCGAACAGGCAGCACAGAGGTTGCCAGCAGAGGGAAGGAGGGCCGGACTGGGAGAAAAATTCGGCCCGGGCATTTTTTTATCACAGCGGCCCACTAAGAAGGGGGCGGGGCAGAGGAGGTGTGTTTTGTCATCACCAATGACAAACACGCTCCCTCTCAAAGTGAGCATGTTGGTTCAATGCTCTTCCAGGGCAGACCATGCGCAGAGCTCTGCTGAAGAGCTCTAGCATGAAAAAAAAGCCCTGTATTTGTTCTGCACAGTGCAAGCAAATTTAATAACATGCTTGCACTGTGTTTCCTTGCAACTTGTCTCTGGTGTCTCTATAAATGGATACCAGGAGACAAAAATGCCAGGAAAGAGTATTGAGCATGTGTTTGGAGCCTGCTTGTGGGATTGCGTGTGTGTAGAGTGAGCTGATCGTGGTGTGGTATTGTGTAATAAGGTCGGTTTTAGTTGTGTTGTGTTTGTGGTGTAATGTGATGCATATGTGGCTAGGGGCTGTAGAGAATATGTGTATAGGGGATATAGTAAGTGTGTGCATACAGGCTATAGTGTGTGTGTGTGTGTGTATATATATAGATGTAGTGTGTGTTTGCTTACAAAGAATCTAGTGTGTGTGTATATACATATATATATATGAGTCTAGTGTGTGTTTGAAGGACCCAGAATGTGTATAGGAGATCTAGTGAGTGTGTGTTTATAACGGTTTCAGAGTGTCTATAGGTATCTAGTGTGTGTATGTGTGTAGATGATCCAGAGTTGGGTAAGGGATCTAGTGTGTGTCTGGAATGTAATGTGTTTAGGGGTGCAGTATGTGTGTGAGGGGTGCTGTGTGTGTGTATATATATATATATATATATATATATATATGGAAGTATTGTGTATGTCTGTTGTGCAGTGTGTTGGGGGGTTCTGTGTGTATGTGAGGGGTGCAGTATGTGTGTGTGTGAGGGGGGCGGTGTGTGTGAGAGTGATGTGATGTGTGTGTGAGAATGATGTGTGTGTGAGAGTGATGTGTGTGTGAGAGTGATGTGTGTGTGAGAGTGAGTGCTGTGTAAGATGTGTGTGAGAGTGCTGTGTGTGAGAGTGCTGTGTATGATGTGTGTGAGAGTGCAAGAGTGCTGAATGTGCTGTGTGTGAGAGTGCTGTCTATGATGTGTGTGAGAGTGCTGTGTGTGAGAATGCTGTGTGTGCTGTGTGTGAGAGTGCTATGTGTGAGAGTGCTATGTGTGAGTGCTATGTGTGTGTGATGGGTGTGAGAATGCTGTGTGTGATGGGTGTGAGAGTGCTGTGTGTGATGGGTGTGAGAGTGCTGTGTGTGATAATGCTGTGTGTGATGGGTGTGAGAGTGCTCTGTGTGAGAATGCTGTGTGTGAGAATGCTGTGTGTGAGAATGCTGTGTGTGATGGGTGTGAGAGTGCTGTGTGTGTGAGAGTGCTGTGTGTGTGAGAGTGCTGTGTGTGAGAGTGCTGTGTGTGTGAGAGTGCTGTGTGTGATAGGTGTGAGAGTGCTGTGTGTGAGAGTGCTGTGTGTGATGGGTGTGAGAGTGCTGTGTGCTGTATAAATGTTAGAATGGATTGTGTGTGTGTGTGTAGGGGGGGGGGGGTAAATAAACAAATAAAATAACAGGCATTATGTCCCCCCCTCCCTTCTTACCTTTAGCCTGGGAGGGGGGGACCGGCACGCTGGTACCTGGGACTGGGAGGCGGGGTGGCAGTGTTCCCTGGTGGCCCTTGTGGTGAGTAAACTCTAGCCTGCGGGCTAGAGTTCACTCTCGCGAGATCCGGTCGTTGCCATGGCAATGCTCCGGATCTTGCGAGAGGAACCCGGTGGAGCTGCAAGTTAGAGCTCCGCCGGGTCCTCTCTCCAGGCTGGCTGTCTCCCTCCCTCTCTCCCCGCCGGCGTCCGCATTTGACAGCATGTGGGCCGGTGAGGGAGATCTTTGATCTCCTCACCAGCCCTTCATGGAAAACAGCGGGGCCGGCCCTGCATAGACCGGCAGGGGAGATTCCATAAGCCGAAAGTCTATAAACCGAAAGACATTCTGTTTATAGACTTTCTTTTTATAGAATAGCAATAGCATTACATGTATTCTATAAAACGAAAGTCTATAAACCGAATGTCTTTCGGTTTATAGACTTTTGGTTTATGGAATACATGTAATGCTATTGCTATTCTATAAACTGAAATAGAGTCCCCATTCATAAGAATAGGTCTTTTGACTTTTTTCCGAAGTTCGGCCGAACCCGCCGAACCCGAACATCCAGGTGTCCGCTCAACTCTATTTATATATATATTTGTCTTTGCTTCCTTTAAACCTCACCTCCAATAGAAAAGGAGGCTACAGTGTAGTGTTCTTCCACAGGTCCTTCTTTATAGTGCAATACTAGTTAAATATATTCCAAGTTTTATCTAAATAAAACATTAATACCTTAATATTTATTCTGTCTAATGCGAATAATTATAGTAACTGGGTGACATTGAGTCATACCAAACTTGTCCAGGAGATGGAGCCTATGCGCTGACAGACAAGTGTAATAATTTTGTCGATGGCAATCTCCCTTGTGGAAAATGTTTGTTGTGTATGTCTATCAAAAAATAGCTCATGGGAAATGTAATAACTCAAAACAAGACATATTAAATAGCTATAATTATTGTCTGAAAATAATATTTGTATATCCTGAACGTGACATTGCAAATACTATTTATTCTGCAACAAGATCTCTGGCATACTTTATCCCATTCGTTTTACACCTGCACCTGGGAACCATTGGGGAAAGCATTGCTTTTCCCATACTTTACACACCTGGGCCTGGGACTATGTACATGTTCTGCTCCTCTGAGAGAAGGAGTAGTTCTGGGTAAAAAGGTTTGGTTTTTAAAAAAGATGACTCAAAGTGGTCAGGGTAATACTTGTTTGGGAAAAGGCCAGGCAGGAACTGGGTGGAGCAATTTTTTTTTACATTTTACATTTAATAATGGCCATAGTAATTAGATATTAAGCTCTGTTGCTCCTAAGCATAAATATTTTTTCTTTATGACCCCCATGCAAGGCAACTATCACACAAAACTAAAGAACTTACTGGTTCTCTGGATATTATTGAAATTACTGAAATATTCCAGCTAATTCGCAGTAATGGATTAATTTATGTTTACCTTATATGAAAGTCATAAAGTTATGGAACAGATGTATGATGGGAGTCAGGTCCGCACCCTCCTCCCCCCTACGCCAGTACTTACCTGGGTGCTGCTCGTCCCTGGCAGTCTCCTCTACAGGGTTTCAATATAGCCGCCGGATATGACTTGCCGTCATTTCTGGCGTCTGTGACATAAAGCCGGGTCCGCATCCACTGGAAGTGAACTGCCAGCTGCTGCCTGATTGTGACTGTCTCCATGTGAGGGACAGTCACGAGGGCAGGGGGCCCATGTTGCGGCTAGTGGGGGCCCACAGGGCTGTTGGTTTGGGCCCACAGGAATTAAAGGGCCCTGGGCAGCTTCCCCGTTTGCCCATGTATTATTTTTATTTTTTTATAAGGGTCGGCCTGTGACGGGTGTATCACCCGTCATCCCCTGATGGAGGCCCTGATGGGAGTGGTAGTCAGAAGTAACTGAAAGGCCTTATTATCCCTGGCCTTGTTCTCTTCCAACGAGATGGTTAATGTCACTCTGCTGCAGTGCACATTCACAATGAAGTAATGAGCGATCCAATTCCTTAATTAGTTTAATGGTGGAGTGGACCTTGCTAACATCGTTTGAACAAGTTGTTGTTTTTCCTCTGCATATAGACTGGAGATCCCAGAAACTGCAAATGCAATCACAATGCACCAAACCTGCTGCAGCTCTGGCCTATTAAGCACTGGACTCCTGCCAGACATCAATATATAAATGAAAAGGAGGAGGAGAAGGACAAGCCTTTAAAGAATATCTTAGAGAATAATTGAAAGTATCAATATCATTGTTGAGGAAAAATATGAATGATGTGAAGAGGATCTTGTTTTCCTGGCAAGGATTAGTTAGTGCCCCTGCGTTAAATCTATTTGGATATCTTATAGTCTCTAATGGATTTAGCACACCACAGCTATTTTGTTTTTGGAAGCATGACAGTGGGAGGTATTTTTTGTTCTTTTAATTCTTGGCATGTGTCTGCACCACTTAATTTTCTTGCATTGCTAGCAATGCCCTCAGCTCTCCATAGATCAGTGTAGTCAATAAGCCATAACTCACTGACATTAGCATAATTAAATGGATGTCTAGGAAGGGGACAACCACTTTATATAATCACTACTTGGAAGCTCTCTTATTGCTTTAATTTCTTAAAGCAGCAATGGAAGTCTTGTAACATAGTGATTTGGCAGTGTGGCTTAATGCATTCGGCCCTCTGCCACTTAAAATTCAGGACAGGTCCAGAAAATGGAAACGCAACTGAGAGGAACTTCTGCAGGATGACTGTATGATTCTATATCATTATAAACACTGCCAACACTGGGTTTAAAGAATGGAGGCCATTAAACAGTCAAAAACCAAAAAACTCTAGACCAGTCAAGAACCTTATTTACAACCTATCTAACAAAGTCAGCTATGTTATAATGATGGATTAACCCCATAAGGACCATGGCTTTTCCTGGCTCAATCACCAGAGTGATTTTTCCATTTTTGATATATGGTTGTTTACATGTCATTTTCCTCTCTGACATTTAATGCACCTGTAACGGAAAGGCTACTCAAGGCCGGTAGCACCTCTGCCCATTATGGAAATTCACCTCCTTAACCTCCGATTAAAGCTCAGCATCCACCTAGCGAGTCTTTCCTGGAACCTTGCTCTTTGTACCCAAATAGGTGACAGGACCACTAGGAGTTTGGTACAGCAAGAATGAACAACATTTTTTTTTGTCAAACAGAACTGACTTTTATACACACAAATATGACACAAATAATCACAGACATTAGTATACAATGGAGGGATGGAACTAAGCATAGTTCTCCACTAGGTCCTCAAATTAAGGACTACTCTAGGAATACCTTGGACCCTTGCACTGAAATGACCATATTTGACTCTTCCCCCGGATGTACTTTCAGACTGCAAAGCAAATAGGAATTAACATTAGTAAACCTAATTACACAGCCCACATTAAGACACATAATGAACACAACATAATCAGTTTAACAGAAGGTCCTACAATGGTGAAATAATTGGTGTCAAGTTCAGATAGATACAGAGTACACTCAATGAAAAGGTTTTATGATTTTTATTTTGTATTGTTAATTTCAGATATGTCTTTTTTTTAACTTATGTGTATTTAATAAAATATGTAACTAAACAAGTGTGACTGGATTCTTCCATTTTGTGAAATATAGTGTTTTTGTGTGCCACCCCCCAGAGACTTTACAGCACTAGTATCTCACTTTGGGGCTAGGGACACAGAATGCAGTCTATAAGTCAGAATTCTGATCACAGACCTGCATTGGATGGGAGGGTAATGTAACTATTACATCACAAGGGGCAGGGTTATGATCCTGTTTGATCAGGTTAATCTCATCTCTTTGTGTTGGAAGGCAGGTAAAAAAAGTTGTAGTGGTAATGTCCCTTTAAAGTGTAAAATAGGACACTGAATGACTTACATAAAGACAATGAATGGGTCAAGTGACACAATGACAGGAGTTTACAGGATAGGATACAATCTTAACATGGGGGAAACACAATGAATGGGACAAAGGCTTGAATCCCAGGGTACACATCCTGGTTGACATCCTGAGTGAGCCTGTGTTTGAAGTCCAGCTGAAAACAGGGTTCTGCTGGTGCTCTCAACGTTTGTACCCCCAATCCTAGTATATCCACATACAGGGTCCATAGTCCACAGGGATTCTACTGACTCCAAGAGCCCTCGTCACAGTGGATCTGCAAAACCATTTTGTGGCAGCACCCATACAAGTTATATGTTGTTTTTAAAAGGACAGAGGTTTTTTATCTTTACAATTTTTTTTATTCGATATGATAAATCGTAATAACCTCAGGTGATATTTCAAGCGGGACAGTATAAAAACAGCAATAGAAAAAAAAAAAATAGAAAATAGGTAAATTACATATCAAAGTACGTACATTATTAGGGAGAAAAACAGGGAACAAGGCTCCAAGATAGATGTGTATCAAATACAATACAGCAGTAAATAATTGAGTACAATAGATGTACCACCCCAAAAGGGGGAATTTCCCAGGTCAGTTAAAGTGGGGACAGAAAAAGTGTGAGCTTTGCGGTATGGGGGTGACCCCTGCTTCCCAGAATATGTTACACTAAATGGAGACATCAATAGGGTCCTGACCTTGGATCAGTTGATGCATATACCAAGCTGTGTTTTGGAAGGACTTCTTGATATTGCATTTTGTTTCCAAGGGCAGAGAGTTAATATATGGTTGCCAGATGTGAAAATTTTTCCCTGCGCTGTTGAATTTGGATTGATGTGTGTCAAGCCAGTTCATTCGAAATAGATAAAATAATTTGTCAGAAAACACTGTCATAGATGGATCCTCTTTGTGGATTAAAAAATGGAGAATGTTTTTATTGGTGACTGCCATAATGATCCCAGTTAGTTTAATCCGGGGTCTGGCCTATAGGGCAAAAGCCAGAGTGAGGGGCACCCTCACCTGCAAATTGTCAGTAAGATAATGTTGGGCGGCTAGTCTGAATTTGTGGATTAATTTACACCCCCAGAAACAGTGGTCCAGGTCAGCTTTGGATTGTGAGGATTTAAAACAGTTGTCTTGTGTAGAGAATTTTAAGGCCTGACTTTGGGATGGTAAGATATAGGCTCTATGTAATTATTTTACAAACATGAGTATGAGTAAGCTATGTTGTCATCTACGAAATCTTCCCATCTGGCCATGAGAGAAGAACTAAAATCTTGTTTTAGGTAGAGATAGGTGTGGAATTTCCACGAGAAATATTGGGGGTAGTGATCGCATGAATTGAGGGTGAAGGTCTGAGATGAGCCTAGTGTGGATTTGAGAATGAGTCACGTCCGGGAGATAATGGGAGGATAATAAAAAATAGTTGTGCGTCAGTGTCATGAAAATGCGTATGGTGTGTAAATTCTTTGGAGTTGGCATTTAGGAGGCGCCACATGTCAGTATTAATATGGATATTAATTGTCTTTGTCTGTCCGAATTGTCTAGAGTGACGTCCACCACTGTATTGAGATCACCCCCTATGACTAGAGGTCGATTGGGCAAACCAGAGATGAGTTCAAATAGAGAGATAAAAAAAAGCGTAATTCGGGTATTTGGGAGAATATACATTGACCAATAATATTCTACGATTTTCAATAGTAACTTCCAAAACAATATATCTACCACCAACATCTCTAATGCAGTTATGTACCTCATATGAAATATTGTTGTGAAATTGAATAGCCACACCTTCTTTCTGCAGCTGGCTGTATAGCTGTCAGTAATCCAGGTGTCATGAAGAAGGGTGGTGCAGGAGCGAGACCAGTTTTTTTCCTGTAGAAAAATAACATTGAGGTGCAGACGTTTCAGATGAACCACCACTTTCCTTCGTTTGACAGGCGAATTCAGTCCATTGACATTCCAAGATAAAAAGCATAATTGTTTAGGAGTGGGGCATTCCTGGGTCCCCTGGTGCAATGGTGAGGAGTCAGCCAACAACCACTCTGGGGATAAGGGAAAACAGGGATAGTGACCATGGTGAGGAGAGTCCCTCGTCCCAGCCAGCAAAGGGAGGTCTCCTAGAGGTATTGATCCAAAATGATAAGTCAGGAATAGGAGCTGTACACACAATTAACCAACATGGGGGGCAGAACTTGGAGCTGCTATCTATCCTGGTGCGGGTAGGGCACAATCGCAATACATAACTGAGGAACTGCAAAAGGGTAGGAGCATCAAGAGTCATTCCATGGTGGCTTGTACTCCTCCACCCATATCTCACAGATGAAGCAGTAATTATTTGGCTTGTTGCGATGTGTCAAATAGCTCGGTGTTTCCGGAATAGTGGACCCGCAGCTTAGCAGGGTACAGTAGTGCAAAACTGATTTTTTTTGTTCAAACAATTCTTTGCAGATCGGGGAGAATTCCCAGCGTTTGGCTGAAACGTGAGCTGAGTAATCCTGAAAAATCAATATGCGTTTGTTATGAAAAGTTAGCTCTCTGATTTTGCGATAGCCTTGAAGGACTGCCTCCTTATTGGCAAAGTTTAGGAAACAGGCGAGTACCGGTCTAGGTCGTGAGTATTTGTCACTTGGTTCAGGTCAGAACTCTGAAGCAGGAATTGGTTGTGGGCTCTTTCCAGATGTAAGGCGTCAGGCAGCCACTGCTGCAGCATAGTAGTAAGATCAGCGGGGGGATATTTTCAGGATGCCTAAAAACCGTAGGTTGATGCACCTTCCCGTGTCATCGATTTTCTCCTGCATTGCTTGGACCAGGAGCTTTTGGTTTTGCAGCTCCAGGTGGGCCTATTCGTGATTTTCTTCGGATTCTGCCTGATGCTGTTTAAGATTGGCTATTTTGGCCGAATTGGTGTTGGTCGCTGTGGCAACTGCATCAATCACTGTTCTCAGTTCTGCAAATCTTGCGTCCAACAGTGGAACGAGAGTTCTGGTAACCTCCAGAGCTGTTTCGGTAGCTTGAGAGGAATAAATGTACTGAAATAAGTACAACAAAATATATCAAATATGTCTGTTAAGTGTTATTATTGTCATAGTCAAAAAAAACTAGATTATGTTTTTAACATGAAATGACATCACAGGCTCTCCTGTTGCTAGGGATGTAAATGTGTGGTTACATATGCTAATAAGCAGAAGAATATTTAGTCATGCAAAGCACAGTGGGTAAGCCAGTCAAATTCCTGGTTGGAGATGTGTCATGCAGTGGAAGCCGAAGAAAATATTCTGAGACTTTATTATGTGTGCTCATGCACTTGTTGTAGTTTTGCTAGTGTTGACAAAGGACAAGTGCATTCTTAGGGCAGCGCAGGCCCATATCCATGGCAAGGAGCTGGCGTGGATACAGTGATTGTGCATGATTTCTGTGGCTTGGATAACACCATATTCCAAAGAGAAAATGATTTGTCCCTAACACATTGATACATTTTGCTATGTCCATAATGTTGAAGAGTGTATGAGCTAACTGTGTACACACAATATAATATGCAATAAATACTGTAGCCAATGTAAATGTTATATTTCATGTGTGCATAATGAAAAGAGAATAAAGCCACACAAGGATCACAGAGTGCTAAATAAAAGGGTGTGAATGGAAGAAAACATAATTACTATAAGGCAGATCCAATAATGGTCTTGGGACAAATCATGGTACCAAAAGCTATTTTCATACCATAACAAATACCATTTTTAAAATAATAAATACAATCATGTATATACATTGACATCTATCTTGTAAAAAAAAAAATTTGTTTTATTTTATGTTTATTCAAATACATATTATTTGTATGTATTAAAGATTCTTTATTTTCCATAAATCTTATTGGTATTGCCAATTTATTTTTAATTTAATTCTAATTAGCGCTATAAAATATAATATTATTTTTCAAATTGCACATATTAGACACGTGCATTAGTTTCAGACGAAAATAGCATTTTCATCCATTCCTCCAAATAACTAAAATGAAAAACTAACGAAAGCCGAATGAACGAATGCTAAATTAACTAAATTTATTCGTCCATTCGTTCATTCGGATGTCGACAGCCACTCTGATATGTCGAATTCGAATTTCATCTCAATTCCGGCTTAAGTTATTGTATGATGCTAATAGCATTACATAAGCCAAAACAGAGTCGAAAAATGTTGAATTCAGCCGAATTGACCTAACAGTCGAATTCCACAGAACAGAGTAATCAGACAATAAGTATTCATATCAGTATTCATAACATTATGCTATGCAGAAGAAAACTGATTCTAAATGAATAATGACTGTCTTATGACTCTGATCAGTGGAATTCATCCATTCAGCAATTCAACTTAATTTCGAAACCAGTTGAATATGTAACGAAAGTGGAAGAAACACACTGATCCAGGGACCGGCAGCTTCAACACCAGAGACGTTAGAGGGCAATTACCCCACGCGGAGTCAAGCACAGGTGAGTGCAACTCTTAGACAGCGTTCCCAGCCGTTTAAGGTAAATAAAAAATGAGAAATTTTGAGCAGATGGTGCACCTCCCAGCATGCATATGGATTCAGTTTACACAGGCAGACTTGAATAAATCTTGAAGTTTTATTGGCAAGAAAAGAACATAGAAACAAAACGCAGTCTCACGCGTTTCGCAGTGAGGCTTAATCATAGACTGGCATGTGTAACAAAAAAGACAACTTAAAAGCATTATTCGAAATACCTTTGAGGTATTCCTATTGGTTAAAAAGTTTTTTTCACAAATGTGTCTCATTAAAGCTAAATAGGTACTGCATCATTGATTTTAAAGACACAGGAAAAGTGCATTCATGTAAAGTAATGACAGGTTAATTACACGTTTTAAGTGTTGAACGTTCATTCCTATGATCCATATAGAAACTTGCATGTAGCCATATATTTACAATAAATATCTATCTAATTTATATTACATGTAACTGTAGACAAAATCTAAATCAGATGGCAACTCATGCGAGTTTAGACAATAAAAAAAGTGTATATAATAACAAATAAAGTTAAAATGCATTAAGTGTGCATAAAGGCATATATGTGCTTATTATTCAGTCAAAGGACTTGTATACTCTTTTAGATAGAGGACATTCCCAAATAACATAGATACCAATATGTAATCACGAAGTAAAGAAAGGGGGAGGTCTTTTGGAACTTGGGGGGAGAAAAAAGAGAGAAGGAGAAAAAAAAAAAAAAGCCACCCACCCACCCTTAAATAAATAAATTATCAATCAATATAACAATTAAGCTCCCATTCCCTATTAATCCCTGTGGGTGATTTCGTACCTAATTTAAAAATCCAAAAGACCTCCCTCTTAGCTAAGAGGGTTTTAATGTCTCCTCCTCGTGGACCCAATTTGCACTTCTCAATTCCCATGCAAGAGAAGTATTGCACATCTCCTCCCACACAGGCTTGAAAGTGTCTATTAAGGGGCGACCTATTGTCATTACATCTTATGTCAGAGACATGTTCCCTCATTCGTATCCTAAATTTTCTGCTGGTTCGGCCAACATATTGAATTTTACATTTCTTACATGTCACAAGGTACACAACCCCACTGGTATTACAATTAATGTAGTCTGTCATTTTAAATTCATTTTGTTTAAATGTAGATTTAAAACATTTTGATATATTAACAAATTTACAACAGGAGCATCTTTTTGTTCAAAGAAAGTTTGCCTTGGTGTGTCTTGTAAAAGGGAAACCACGTTTTGGTTAAAGAAAGTTTGCCACGGTGTGTCTTGTAAAAGGGAAACCACGTTTTGGTTAAAGAAAGTTTGCCTTGGTGTGTCTTGTAAAAGGGAAACCACGTTTTGGTTAAAGAAAGTTTGCCTTGGTGTGTTGTGTAAAAGGGAAACCACGTTTTGGTTAAAGAAAGTTTGCCTTGGTGTGTCTTGTAAAAGGGAAACCACGTTTTGGTTAAATAAAGTTTGCCTTGGTGTGTCTTGTAAAAGGGAAACCACGTTTTGGTTAAAGAAAGTTTGCCTTGGTGTGTTGTGTAAAAGGGAAACCACGTTTTTGGAGGTGCACCATCTGCTCAAAATGTAACGAAAGTGGATTTATTTTAGAATTTTGAGGTTGATCTCCAAATACGAATTTTAGTCAATAGACCCAAAAGACTCAATTTTTACTCAAATTTGATTCAGTTTCGACTTTAGTTGTTGTATTGTAATGCTACTAGCATTACATACAACAGCCTAAAAGCTTAAGTGAACGAATGGACGAATTCCAAAGCTCAGACAGACATACTACTAGTATAAAGTTGGAGAATTGCTTTCAGTTTGAATTAAAAAATCTATATACTGTATGTCTGTCTATATTTGTCAATTCTGTATAATGTATTACTAAGCATTTTGCTAATTATGGATGTGAAATGTATTAACTTTTTTAACATGTTATATATTTTTAAAAAAGTTTAAATTTCACATCCATAATTATCAAAATATTTAGATTGTATTACTATGTTATATGTTAAATGCTTATATACACTGACTTTGCCTCCAATTCACTCCCTGCACTTCACATACTGATTGTGAAGTACAGAGAGAGAATGACAGCAAGTGAAAGGAAAAAAACTACTACATGGGTGGAGATTAGCATAGACACTAAAAAGAATCGCACATTACTTGTAGGTGTATGCTACAAGCCACCAAATATTAGCATTGATGGAGAAAATCAGCTTTTATTACAAATTGAAAAGGCTGCAAATATGAATGAAGTTCTAATCATGGGAAATTTTAATTACCCAGATATAGATTGAAGTGTGGCAAAACTAGTTCAGCTAGGGGCAGCAAGTTTCTGAAACTGCTTAATAACAAATTTATGGCACAATTAGTAGACACCCCAACTAGAATGGATGCCTTTCTGGATTTGGTAATAACAAACAATGAGGAGCTTATCTCAAACATCCAAATAAGAGAACACTTGGAGAATAGTGACCATAATATGGTCTCATTTGAGATTAATGCAAAAAAGCAAATTGGTAACTATGCCACCAAAACACTTAATTTTAGAAGGGCTAACTTTGATGGACTAAGGGCATCGATTGAACATTTAGACTGGGAAACAATTGTTTTCTGGACTAAACACAGAAGACAAGTGGAATTCATTTAAACACACATTACAAAAGTACACATCCCAATATATACCTTTGGGAAACAAATGCAAAAGACACAAATCAAAACCAATGTGGCTTACCGGTAACGTGAAACAGGAAATACAAAACAAGAAAATGGCATTCAAACATTATAAAAGCACGGGATCAGCATTATCATTTATAGAGTACAAAGAGGCCAACCAAGCCTGCAAAAAGGCAATTAAAATGGCTAAATTGGAAAATGAGAAAAGGGTTGCCAAGGAGATTAAAACTAACCCCAAAATCTTTTATAAATATATAAATGGAAAAAAGCTAAAGAGGGAAAATGTTGGGCCCTTGTTATCCCAAATGGGAAATTTGGTAAGTGAGGACAGAGAGAAAGCAGACATTTTAAATACTTTTTTTTCTTCTGTTTATACTAAGAAAGAGCAGATGGACGAGCCCCTGCTACAGGAAGTTATGGGACATTCGCCGCAAACATGGGATTGGCTGACACAGGGAAAAGTGCTTAAGAAATTAAACTCTGTTAAGATAGACAAGGCCCCCCAGGGCCAGATGGTATACACCCAAGGGTACTTAGAGAGTTAAGCATAATTCTGGCCAGACCACTATTTATGATCTTTAGGGATTCTTTCAGTTCATGTACAGTGCCAACAGACTGGCGAAATGCGGATGTCATTCCAATATTTAAAAAGGGCTTAAAATCTCTGTCAGGTAATTATAGGCCAATGAGCTTGACATCTGTAGTGGGGAAACTATCTGAAGGATTGCTAAAGGTATACACTCAAGAATACATCTTGAACCATAATATAATTAGTAAAAGTCAACATGGTTTTGTGAAAGACAGGTTTTGTCAAACAAACTTAATAACATTCTATGAAGAAGTCAGTAAAAAATATAGATCTAGGCGTGGCAGTTGATGTGATCTATTTGGATTTTGCGAAAGCATTTGATACAATTCCACACAAAAGGTTACTTTACAAATTGAGAGAAATAGGTTTGGGGGAAAATGTATGTATTTGGATTGAAAATTGGCTAAAAGATAGAACACAAAGGGTTGTTGTAAATGGAAAATCCTCAAATTGGACAAGGGTATTGAGCGGAGTACCTCAGGGGTCTGTTTTGGGCCCTCTTCTTTTTAATTTGTTTATTAATGATCTGCCACATTGTGCTAAGAGCTAGACATGTGCATTCGTTTTCGGACTAATGCATTTTCGGACGAAAATAGCATTTTCGTCCATTCGTCCGAAAAACGAATAACGAAAAATTTAACTAACAAAATCCGAATGAACGAATGGTTAATAAACGAAAATCATTCGTTCATTCGTCCATTCGTGCTATTGGCATTCTAAACCGAAATAGAGTCGGTTTACAATTCCAATAGCATTGTATTACATTCCATAAACCGACATGAATGACTTTCGGTTTATGGAATGCATGAAATGCTATTAGCTTCCTATAAACCGAAATTGAGTTCCCATTCATACGAATAGGTCAATTGACCTATTCGTATGAATGGGGACTCTTTCGGTTTATAGAAAGCCAATAGCAGCATGTCTTCTATAAGCCGAAAGTCTTTAAAACAAACGACGTTCGGTTTATAGAATACATGTAATGCTATTGCTGTTCTATAAGCCGAAAGACTTTCGGCTTATAGAACAGCAATAGCATTACATGTATTCTATAAACCGAACGTCGTTCGTTTTAAAGACTTTCGGCTTATAGAATACTATTGGCATTCTATAAACCTAACTAGAGTCCCTCCTCATTCATAAGAATTTCTTATGAATGGGGACTCGACTCTAGTTCGGTTTATAGAAAGCCAATAGTATTCTATAAGCCGAAAGTCTTTAAAACGAACGACGTTCAGTTTATAGAATACATGTAATGCTATTGCTATTCTATAAACCGAACGACTTTCAGTTTATAGAATAGCCATAGGATTACATGTAGTACATAAGCCGAAAGTCTATAAATCGAAAGTCGTTCGGTTTATAGGCTGTCGGCATTTAACTATACAGATACAGAGTCTCCATTCATAAAATTATGAATGGAGACTTTGTCTCCGTGTAGTAAAATGCCGAAAGCCTATAAACCGAACGATCGGTTTATAGACTTTCGGCTTATGTAATACATGTAATCCTATGGCTATTCTATAAACCGAAAGTTCGGTTTATAGAATAGCAATAGGAATACATGTATTCCATAAGCCGACAGCCTATAAACCGAACGTTCGGTTTATAGGCTGTGGGCATTTTACTACACGGAGACAAAGTCTCCATTCATAATTTTATGAATGGAGACTCTGTCTCCGTATAGTTAAATGCCGGCTTTTAACTATACGGAGACAAAGTCTCCATTTATAATTTTATGAATGGAGACTCTGTCTCCCTATAGTTAAATGCCCACAGCCTATAAACCGAACGTTCGGTTTATAGGCTGTGGGCACTTAACTATACGGAGACAAAGTCTCCATTCATAATTTTATCAATGGAGACTCTGTCTCCGTATAGTTAAATGCTATTGTATTCTATAAACCGACTCTATTTCGGCTTATAGAATGCAATAGTACTACGAATGGACGAATGAACGAATGATTTTCCTTTATTTATGATTCGTTCATTCGGCTTTAGTTAGCTTAGCATTTTCGTTCTTCGTTTTTTGGGCGAATGGACGAAAATGCAATTTTCGGACGAAAATGCATTCGTCCGAAAACGAATGCACATGTCTAGTATATATTCACATGTAAATTGCTTTTTTAATAAAAAATTATGATATAAAAAAAATCTTGTTTTTATTTCCTTTTATGTGACAATGCTGCCTCTCTCTTTCCCTTGCCCCCAGATTTGTCGCTCTCCCCCCCCCTTAGTGTTGTCTCTCTCTCACCCTCCCTTTGGCTCCCCCCTCGCTCCCCTTGTGTCTGTCTCTTCCCCCCTTCCCTCCCCTTGTTTCTCTCTGCCCCCCCCCCCCCCCCTTGTTATTCTGTCCCTCCCTCACCTGTTTCTTGCTCCCTGGTGGCTAGTGGGGGCAGCCGGGGGATGTATGCACTATACATAATAGACGGAAGTGTCGGGCAGCATGGAGGTTGTCTGCACGATTCATGCAGACATCCCCCAGCTGCCCGATTCTCCCTGGTGGCTAGCGAGGCAGCGGAGGATGTCTGCGCAATGAGCGAGACCTCTCCTGCTGCCGCCCGGCATGACCGCCGGGACTTCTATGATGAAGCTGGGTACTTCCGGCTTCCTCATAAAAGTCCTGGCTGTCGTTCCGGGCGGCAGCAGGGGAGGTCTCGCTCATCGCGCAGACATCCTCCGCTGCCTCGCTAGCCACCAGGGAGAATCGGGCAGCTGGGGGATGTCTGCACGAATCGTGCAGACAACCTCCATGCTGCCCGACACTTCCGTCTATTATGTATAGTGAATACATCCCCCGGCTGCCCCCACTAGCCACCAGGGAGCAAGAAACAGGTGAGGGGGGGACAGAATAACAAGGGGGGGGGGGGCAGAGAGAAACAATGGGAGGGAAGGGGGGAAGAGACAGAAACAAGGGGAGGGGGGTAGAGAGAAACAGGGGGAGGGAAGGGGGGAAGAGTCAGACACAAGGGGAGCGAGGGGGGAGCCAAAGGGAGGGTGAGAGAGAGACAACACTAAGGGGGGGAGAGCGACAAATCTGGGGGAAAGGGAAATAGAGAGGCAGCATTGTCACATAAAAGGAAATAAAAACAAGATTTTTTTTATATCATAATTTTTTATTAAAAAAGCAATTTACATGTGAATATATACTAGACATGTGCATTCGTTTTCGGACGAATGCATTTTCATCCGAAAATTGCATTTTCGTCCATTCGCCCGAAAAACGAAGAACGAAAATGCTAAGCTAACTAAAGCCGAATGAACGAATGGTTAATAAAGGAAAATCATTAGTTCATTCGTCCATTCGTAGTACTATTGCATTCTATAAGCCGAAATAGAGTCGGTTTATAGAATACAATAGCATTTAACTATACGGAGACAGAGTCTCCATTCATATATTTATGAATGGAGACAAACGTATAGTTAAAAGCCGACAGCCTATAAACCGAACGTTCGGTTTATAGGCTGTGGACATTTAACTATACGGAGACAGAGTCTCCATTCATAAAATTATAAATGGAGACTTTGTCTCCGTATAGTTAAAAGCCGGTGTTCTGACAAATTTCTGGAGCAAATTCTCCTGCGCAATCAATAATACAGCAGGAGGATCACAAATCCCATCAAGATGAGGCAGCCCTCACCAGGATGCTTGCCCCCTTATGTCCCGACGCCCCGTGTTACTTACCACATTAAGAACACAACAACGGACGCGCGCATTCCCAAACGGCTGGATAGGCGTGCGCATGCGCTGTGTATCGCTGTGGTCGATGATCTGGTAAGAAGGGGTGTGCGGGGGGTGTGAGGGGGGCGGGAGGTGGGTTGCGCAGCTGGCGCATGCGCGGTGGTCACAAAGTTACAGCTGAGTTATCAGCTGTAACTTTATGCGCATGCGCAGTGAGCAAATTCTCCTGCGATTGCGCAGGAGAATTTGCTCCAGAAATTTGTCAGAACACCGGCATTTAACTATACGGAGACAGAGTCTCCATTCATAAAATTATGAATGGAGACTTTGTATCCATATAGTTAAAAGCCGACAGCCTATAAACCGAACATTCGGTTTATAGGCTGTGGGCATTTAACTATACGGAGACAGAGTCTCCATTCATAAAATTATAAATGGAGACTTTGTCTCCGTATAGTTAAAAGCCGATCGTTCGGTTTATAGGCTTTCGGCATTTTACTACACGGAGACAAAGTCTCCATTCATAATTTTATGAATGGAGACTCTGTCTCTGTATAGTTAAATGCCGACAGCCTATAAACCGAACGACTTTCGGTTTATAGACTTTCGACTTATGTAATACATGTAATCCTATGGCTATTCTATAAACCGAAAGACGTTCGGTTTATAGAATAGCAATAGGAATACATGTATTCCATAAGCCGACAGCCTATAAACCGAACGTTCGGTTTATAGGCTGTCGGCATTTTACTACACGGAGACAGAGTCTCCATTCATAAAATTATGAATGGAGACTTTGTCTCCGTGTAGTAAAATGCCCACAGCCTATAAACCGAACGTTCGGTTTATAGGCTGTCGGCATTTTACTACACGGAGACAAAGTCTCCATTCATAATTTTATGAATGGAGACTCTGTCTCTTATTAGTTAAATGCCGACAGCCTATAAACCGAACGACTTTCGGTTTATAGACTTTCGGCTTATGTAATACATGTAAACCTATGGCTATTCTATAAACCGAAAGTCGTTCGGTTTATAGAATAGCAATAGGATTACATGTATTCCATAAGCCGAAAGTCTATAAACCGAAAGTCGTTCGGTTTATAGACTTTCGGCTTATAGAATACAAGTAATACTATTGCCTTTCTATGAACCGAACGAGAGCCCCATTCATAAGAATTTCTTATGAATGGGGCTCTCGTTCGGTTTATAGAAAGCCAATAGTATTACATTGTATTCTATAAAACGAACGAATAAATATTAACGAAACGAAAATAATGAACGAATTTCGTCTGAAACGAATGCACTAATGAACGAAATTCGTTTTAGACGAAATAAATAACATTTTCGTCCGAATGAAACGAAAATTTTAGTTTTGCACATGTCTACCAAGAGCCATGTCTCCGTGTTTGCGGACGACACTAAATTAGGTAGGGCAATAAAGACTAATCTTGATGTTTTTTCTTTGCAGGAAGATTTGGACAGAGTGGGCGACTGGGCAGTAAAGTGGCAAATGAGGTTCAATATAGACAAATGTAAAGTTATGCATTATGGGAAAAATAATAACAAAGCAACATATACTTTAAATGGTTTTTCCCTGGGAAAAACTACTAATGAAAAGGATTTAGGAATAATTTTAGATAACAAACTTGGCAACAGTGCCCATGTTTGTCTGTCTCTCCTCTGCCAACCCATGTCTGTCAGTCTCTCCTCTACCATCCCATTTATGTCTCTCTCTTCTCCCTTCCCATTTATGGCTCTCTCAGCCAATTTGTCCAATAATATGCCAGTATTATTTGCCATTTAATATGCCCCAGCCAATTTGCCCAATAATATGCCAGTGTTATTTGCCATTTAATATGCCCCTGACAATTTGCCCAATAAATTATATGCCAGTGTTATTTGCCATTTAATATGCCCCTGCTAATTTGCCCAATAATATGCCAATGTTATTTGCCATTTAATGCGCCTCTTCCAATTTGCCCAATAATATGCCAGTACTAGTTGCCATTTTATATGCCCCAGCCAATTTGCCCAGTAATATGCCAGTGTTAGTTGCCATTTTATAAGCCCCTTCCAATTTGCCCAGTAATATGCCAGTGTTAGTTGCCATTTTATATGCCCCTTCCAATTTGCCCAATAATATGCCAGTGCTAGTTGCCATTTTATATGCCCCTGCCAATTTGCCCAATAATATGCCAGTGCTAGTTGCCATTTTATAACCCTCTTCCAATTTGCCCAGTAATATGCCAGTGTTCGTTACCATTTTATAAGCCCTTTCCAATTTGCACAGTAATATGCCAGTGCTAATTGCCATTTTATAACCCCCTTCCAATTTGCCCAGTAATATGCCAGTGTTCGTTGCCATTTTATAAGCCCTTCCAATTTGCCCAGTAATATGCCAGTGCTAGTTGCCATTTTATATGCCCCTTCCAATTTGCCCAATAATATGCCAGTGCTAGTTGCCATTTTATAACCCCCTTCCAATTTGCCCAGTAATATGCCAGTGTTCGTTGCCATTTTATAAGCCCTTTCCAATTTGCCCAGTAATATGCCAGTGCTAGTTCCCATTTTATAAGCCCTTTCCAATTTGCCCAGTAATATGCCAGTGCTAGTTGCCATTTTATATGCCCCTGACAATTTGCCCAGTAATATGCCAGTGTTCGTTGCCATTTTATAAGCCCTTCCAATTTGCCCAGTAATATGCCAGTGCTAGTTGCCATTTTATATGCCCCTTCCAATTTGCCCAATAATATGCCAGTGCTAGTTGCCATTTTATAACCCCCTTCCAATTTGCCCAGTAATATGCCAGTGTTCGTTGCCATTTTATAAGCCCTTTCCAATTTGCCCAGTAATATGCCAGTGCTAGTTCCCATTTTATAAGCCCTTTCCAATTTGCCCAGTAATATGCCAGTGCTAGTTGCCATTTTATATGCCCCTTCCAATTTGCCCAATAATATGCCAGTGCTAGTTGCCATTTTATAAGCCCTTTCCAATTTGCCCAGTAATATGCCAGTGCTAGTTGCCATTTTATAAGCCCCTTCCAATTTGCCCAGTAATGTGCCAGTGTTAGTTGCCATTTTATAAGCCCCTTCCAATTTGCCCAGTAATATGCCAGTGTTAGTTGCCATTTTATAAGCCCCTTCCAATTTTCCCAGTAATATGCCACTGTTAGTTGCCATTTTATATGCCCCTTCAAATTTTCCCAATAATATGCCAGTGCTAGTTGCCATTTTATAAGCCCTTTCCAATTTGCCCAGTAATATGCCAGTGCTAGTTGCCATTTTATAAGCCCCTTCCAATTTGCCCAGTAATATGCCAGTGTTAGTTGCCATTTTATAAGCCCCTTCCAATTTGCCCAGTAATATGCCAGTGTTAGTTGCCATTTTATAAGCCCCTTCCAATTTGCCCAGTAATATGCCACTGTTAGTTGCCATTTTATATGCCCCTTCAAATTTGCCCAATATGCAGTGTTATTAGCCATTTATTAAGCCCCAGACTATTTGCCCCCCATCTCCCCAGCACTTACCTTATCCCCTGGTGGCTAGTGGCAGGCAGCATGGTCTCCCCCATATTACAATCGCCACTGTCTTGGAGTCAAAAAGGATTTTTTTCCCCCAGGAGGCAAAATTCGAAATAGCTTCCTTAGGGGTTTTTGCCTTCTTTTGGATCAAAAGCTGTAATGATAGGTAGAAGGGTTGAATTTGATGGACTTGTGTCTTTTTTCAACCTAAATTACTATGTTACTATGTTACATACAGTATCATGATTATGCAGGTATATTACAGTGGCAGCATGTGAATGATTTCCTTGTCCATTTGTGAGCATATGCATGGTTCATAATTCAACATAAGGAGATGTATGTGGATATACTATTGTACATAGCATGATCATTCAATAATCTCTTTATAAATGGCTAGACATTGAATAGTGAACCATAGATACATAAAGTCATAGATATAAAATCATGCTGTTCGAATTGCTAATTATTATGTTTTACATATAACAAGGTATACAACATGCCAAATTGTATAATACACAATTGCAAAAAAAAAAACTGGACATAAAGACGCCCCACCAAATTAGATTCTTCATGTATTTCCAACATAGAAAATATAAAATCACTGCTTCATCAGATGAAACGAGAATTTCAGGACTTTGATTTATTTACAAAAAAGAATGATAGCAGATGCAAAAACAAATAATGCTTTTGTTCTCTTCTTTTTTGGGGACTATGTTACATACAAAGAGGAAAGTGGGTGGTATACAAAGATAACAAAATTTTCTAAATCAGATTAACAAAATCCAGTAGATGAGAATATGTCATGTTCTCCCTTGGAGCAACAAACACTTGCAGATCCTAGACCATCAACTCCATCAGGGTTAACTGATGTAGCATATACACATTCAGTGGCATTACACTTGACAGTATTGACTATAGAAACTAGTACACAAACATGTTTACGTAATGCAATTCCAGAAAGTGAAGTGATAATGTGAGTGAACATGGACAAGGGTCTGATCATAGGTACCATCAGTAACCCAGTGCACATATTGATGAACAAGTGCATAGTATTCCTCTTGACAGCATCCTTTCAAATACAACTGCGGCCTGTGGTGTAATTGATGTAAATAATTCACACTCACATGACACTACATCTAAGTGAAAATACTGAACAAACAGACACATCAGAAACCTTGACTGGTGACATTACCTTTGATCCAGATTATGAATGCCATGATGAAACGTATGACAATGTTATCATTGATGGGTATACAGAAAAAGGAAGTTATATTAGATTGGAAATTAATTGTGTTTGAGTTTCACTTGGATAAATTGTTTTTAAGAATATTTTGTGCTGAAGGATTTGCTTACACATATAAGGATAAACATAGAAGGTAACATATTTTGTAAATTACAGATTTTTGTGAACATCATTTTTACATTTTTAAATATCTGAATTTATTTTAAAAGCACCTAGTTTAGATGAAAAAATATTGGAGATTTAGTCACAATAAATGGCCATATTTCTATGGAGACCTGGTCAGGGCCCCCTAAAAAAAAGAATTGGTGGCAGAGATGCTGGCTGGGGAGATCAAAAGGGGTAGATCTGCAAATGCAATGTGGGCACTGGAAAACTCCCATGGATGCAATGTGGATATTGGCTGGGGTAAGTCCTGGGTGTGTAATCTGTGTGATGGCTGGGGCATATCTTAGGTGTGCTATCTGGGTGCTGGGTCATGTCCTGGGTGTGCAATCTAGGCGCTTGGATAATAACTGTGGGTGCAATTTAGGTGATCTGACAAGACCTGTAAATTCAATATTATTGCTCTGGCAAGACCTGTGGGTGCAAGCTCTGTGCTGTTTCAAGTGCTGTGGGTGCTACAAGGTGGTGCTATTGCAAGGGATATGAGTGCAAAATTGAAAAGAGTGTAGGACACATGGAGTGGGGGATGTGGGGACCATTTGTTCTGTAAGGAGACCCAAAATCTCTGATGGCGGCCTCGTGATTTATGTTAGGTATAGCCCCTGATGCATCGAATGTTGCAGTATAATAGATTTAGAATGTTGCAAATGATATGTAATATTATTAATAGTCTTACATGGGTCAGTTTAACCCACTCTTATTTTCTGTTTGTTGTACATGTTTTTTGCTTAAAGGGACACTACCACTTACAGAAGATGTAACTAAATAACCTGTTCATTTAAAACAAACACACATATAGCCACTGTTTATTTTTATTATATGACTGAATTAATTGCATATACAAGGAAAAATAAAATTAGGTGTTTATCTCCTGGCTCCATTTTGTGAATATTTCCCATGATGAAACATCGTCCAAAATCGTCCAGCCAGTGTCACTTTACATCTATGGCCAAAGCCTGGATGCTGATGTCATAAGATACACCCCTGCTCTCTTACTTGCTTCTGGTTATCATAGTGGGCATGACTAGGTGGCTATGTACAATTTTTCTTTTACCTGCCTTGCAACACAAAGAGAGGAAATTAACCTGATCAAACAGGATCATGATTCTGCCCCTTGTGATGTAATAGTTACATTACCCTCCCATTCAATGCAAGTCTGTGATCAGAATTCTGACTTATAGACTGCATTCTGTGTCCCCAGCGCCAAAATAAGAAATTTTTGCTGTAAAGTCACTAGGGGGTGGCACCCAAAAACCACTATATTTCACAAAATGGCGGTGCCCAGTCGCACTTGTTTAGTTACATATTTTATTAAATACAGTCACATAACAAAAACAAAAGACATATCTGAAATCAACAATATAAAATAAAAAATAAAACCTTTTCATTTTTTTGTTGGGAGTGTCCCTTTAAAACAAATTACAGCTCCCCTGCAGTTTTACTTTGAAAATAATTTCATCAGGGCCTTTACATTTAGTTACCTCATTGAGAGGGAGAATAATGAGGTGAGCTGACTCGATGTGCGGCAGTTTTCATGCTCCACTCACTAGCTATCACAATGAAATCATTGTCTCTATATTAAACTCTGCTGTTTCAAGTACGTGGGATGCAAAGGGGTGTGGCTTATATAATACAAGAGGAAGGACTTGGTAAGATAGGAAGGGATGTTGCTACGGCAACAATATTACATGAGTGAGACATTATATGGAGAGAGAAACTGAAAGCGGATCTGTCTTTTTCTCTTTCTTTATCTTATCTGATATATAACTTATCTAATATTTTTTTTTGGATACTGTAGTTGTAGCTGTTATTGTGTCTTACTGCATAGATGACTTACATATGTGGTGCTTATGACTTGGATTATGCAGTCCCTGCCTGCTGGACATGCCCTATTTTTCTTTTTTATAGTTGAATAAAATGGCAACAGTGTATGAGCGGTATGCACTGCACATGCCTAATGGGGTGGAGTTCAGGGTGCCCATCTTGTCAGTCACAATGTACACAAAATTATAATGATTTCTTTTTTTAATGTATCACTTTCCTTCCAAAGGAATCAAAGCCTTTTACACATGCCTTAGATTCAGAAGCAGATCAGATGGGTAGGTGCAGTGGTGCATATCGGTTTTATGCTGCACTAGGCCTGACTAAACCAGGCGCGGATGCTCCATATGTGCTAGGTGTGTGCTGTACACCTAGCACGGAGCTGGGTTGTGTGCTCTGAAAACCCGGAAATACATCCGGGAGACAGATGGCAACTGTGAATTCGGCAACAGAGTGATGTTTCTCGTGTATTTCCGGGGATTTGTGTGCTGTCTGTCCGGAAATACACAAGATACATCGTGCTCCGGACTGGCAGCACACCTTCACTCAGGGGCACGATATACCCCTGGACTAAACTCATGCAACCTCCAACCCTGATTCTCATTCTTTCTTCTGCAGATTGCACCTGTTCTTCGCATTATCTCTACAAAAATATGGGACCTATTGGTCACTGCAGTGACATAAAACACTGTATTTGTATGACACCTCACTGGCCAGGAAGGAGAGAACAGTACTACAGGAGATGAGACCATGGGGTTTATCTATAAAGGTCAAATGTGGGACAAAGTGCTGGCGCAATCACCATGTAAATCAATGAAGTCTTCGAATATTCCTGCAAATGCTCCAATTTTAGAACAATGGCAATAATTATTTATAATTTTAAACTCTCTCTATTATCTTGATTAGTTTTCACATGATGCTCAGACAACCAAAATTTAGCTCAGCGTTATGGGAAATCTTAGTGCCCATTCTTCTGGTTGTATTTCTACTCAGGTGTGGGGAGAGTGCAGGAGGTCAAGGTGGCAAGTACTGTGGGGGTCTGTATGTGGCATCAGAGTTATATGCCTTTCCTGAAGTAGATATTCATAATATGATTTTCCTTTGCTGTATTTCAGCATGATAATATAAGTTTGAAACATGCCACAGTCACTTTGCCATTAACATTTGCAACAGCCAGTTTGCCTATTAAAATATGGCACATTTTGGCCATTAATATTCCGGTGTTAGCTTGCCCATACATATGCAACAATCAGCTTGCCAATTAATATGCCACAGACAATTTGCCCATTAATAGCTACTGTTAGTGTGCATGCCACTGTCACATTTCCATTAACATATGCAACAGCCAGTTTGCCTATTAAAATATACCACAGTTTGTCCATTAAATAAGCCACAATTTTCCCATTAACATGCCAGTGTTAGTTTACCCATACATATGCCACAGACAATTTGCCAATTAATATGCTAGTCTTAGTTTGCCCATAAATATGCCAGTGCCAGTTTGCCCTATAGCTGACATGAAAGATACAGGTTCTGTGTGTGAGGGAGAGACGGCATATGTCTGTGTGTGAGCGAGAGAGACTGTCTGTGAGAGAGAGACTACATGTCTGTGTGTGTGTGAGAGACTACTTGTGTGAGAGACTACATATGTGTGAGACACTGCATGTGTGTGAGAAAATGCATGTGTTTGTGTGTGAGAAAGAATGCATGTCTATGAGAGACTGCATGAGTGTGAAAAATACTGCATGTGTGTGTGGTCTGTGTGTGTGAGACCCCTTGTCTGTGTCTGTTTGTGAGAGACTGCATTTGTGTATGAAAGACTGCATTTGTTTGTGTGAGAGACCAGATGCGTCTCTGTGTGTGTGAGAAACTACATGTGTGTGAGAGAGATCGTGAGTGTGTGTGTGAGACAGCTTGTGTCTGTGTGTGAGAGAGACTACATTTGTGTGTGTGATAGTCTGTGTGTGAGAGAGACCGTATGTGTGAGAGAAAGCTTGTGTCTGTGTGAGAGACTGCATTTGTCTGTGTGTGAAACAGCTTATGTGTGTGTGTTCGAGAGACAGCCTATGCGTGTGTGACCGACAGCCTTTGTGTGTGAGAGACAGCCTGTGTGTGTGTGTATGTGAGACAACCTGCGTGTGAGAGACAGCCTGTGTGTGAGTGGGAAAGACAGCCTCTGTTTGAGTGTGAGAGACAGCTTGTGTGTGTGTGTGTGAGAGAGAAACACAGCATCTCTCTGTGTGTGTGTGCCTGCTCATTGGCATGATATACACAGTACAGTAGAACCATGGATAAAAAATAAAGTAAAACAAAGCACTGGCTGCAAACATATAAGTGGTGTGCAACCTCTATTGTTTTGTACACAAATATGATGTATATACTTCTCACTAGCATTATAAAAACATTATTATATATATGTATATCATGCCAGGGAGAAATGTGTGTGTGTGTGTACACACGGCATGCTATACAAATAATATATACATTTGTCTCTTTTGTGGCTCCAACCACACAAATGGATGGTATTTTATGAGGAAAGGACAGCATCCCTAGCTGCAGTTGGTATTTATGTTGTATCCTTTCCAGGCATATAGCCCTCTCTGCTTGTGAGTCTGCTACTGGAATAATAAAGCATATTCAAAATACACACTAACACTTTGCTTGCATTACTCACACCCCTATCAAAGACATCACACATCCCCAGTGGAAAGCAGTGTTTTCACAGATAGGTGCAGCAATGACAGACAGGAGAGGCAAAGAGCAGACATTAAGTTATTTTATTTTCATTGGTGAATTCGAGGGTGAAGGACATGCAGACATGATTGGAAATCCTAGTGTTACACTCAAATACATACACATATACTAAGATATTTCAGCTTCACGGCTGGCATATCAACCTTTTTGTGTCTTAAGGCATGTACTGATAGATTTGACAAAACTGTAATGCTGTCATATTAATGGTGAATACATGCTTATCAAATCTTTATCTGCTATTATTTAGGAACATGTACAAAAACATTTCGCATCATTCATCTTACAACCGTGTTCTATGTTGTTTATTTTATAAAGTGGTTCACATATCGCTTTACTAACAAACGCATTAATAAACCATGGAGTAAATGGTACCAATTCTTAGGTCTGTCAAAAGCAAATGCATAAGAGTTATAGTTCTTTTTGTTTACGATATTCAATAAATAAATCTATGTACACATGAAACAAGCTGAGTGTAGATCAAGACAGTCAATGCAGAACACAATTACATTTTGGAACCTGCCAAATTGACATGGGACCAGGACAACAATAAACACTGAACACTCTAGGACCCAGGACACATATATAGGGCATATCAATAAATGATGAGGTATGGCAATTTATAAGAAAAACAATAGAGAGTCAAGAAGTGGGATCTGTTATTGTCTAAAGAGACAATATAAAAATACCAGTAGAAACAGCAAAGAAAAGAACTAACTTATTGAATACCTTTTCTGCTTTGCTTATTTCCTACCTGTTTGTTGGAATCTTCTACTTTGTATATGTTAAACTACCACAATAAAGCTGCAGAGCCACCATTTTGTTTTCCTGACAGGTAATGTTGGTTTAGTAAGGATAACATTACTTGTGAAGTGTTAATATTAACTGTTAATATGAGTGATGTCATCTACAGGTCAGTTTGAACAACACTATCCCACCATAGCATTCAAGCTACTTTAGCTTTAAGAGTTGTTTGAAAAACAAGATATCTGCTCCCCATAGCCTCACAATGACTTTGTTAACATAAATCAAAAAGAAAGAATATATAAACACCACGGGGGATTATTGCAGGAGAAGCTACATAGTTTTAAAACTAGTCTCACACATGTTGCACAATTTTCATTATATTAAATAGAGGGCTATTTTTTTCATTAATGATAATATGAGTAAGGTAACTGTGTTTATAATTTGGCAAATGTGGATTAAATCAAAGGTTGATATTTAAAAGGCAGATTTTGAGCACAATATGCGTTCCAAGTATTGCTGTTGTTTTGTTCTTTTTTATTATTTTACAGACTTAATGCATATTGTTCAGTATCACAGGAAATTTAGCTGTCACAGCACAGAACTAGAGGTTACATTACTGAAGGATTTTTGGTTCTATGCATACTCCATAATAATACCGAAATGTGTTTACATATAAAATATTGTCTGTGCAAGAAAGTTTGACATGTCTTCTTCATTTGAGCTTACTTTTAGTGAGCTATAAAGGTTTAGTATATATGTTATCCAGTACTGCTTTTATAATAGTTTTAAGCCATACTAAAAATGTATATAGATTCATGCCATTAAATTCATTATAAAGGTTAAGAAAACATTCACATCAGCACAAGTTTTTTGTTTATGTTCCACTTCTCACAGTCTTTGGTCTGTAACCTTATCATTCACTTTGACCGCATGCATTGTAAATGGTGAGACTCTTGGCCTCTGCTTTCTTTTGAAGTCTTCTCAAGACATTTATGTTCCTTAGATCCTTCCTCTACTTTCATGCCTTTTGTGTGCGCTGGATCAATAGAATTCACAGATGGAGCCAATTGCTGGATTGCCGTGCCTGTCACTGACTACGATGAACTAAGATACAGTACAGTTAACTTTTCACATTGTATTAATAAGTTAAATGTTCTTCAGAAACTCCACATCTCTAGATATGCTTGGTGTTTAGTAAGTAAAAGACTACAGAAAACAAATTAAAAAAAACAAAACCTGAAAAGTTTAATTTCAATGTACATAACAGTGCTAAGTCGAGGTAAAGTTGTCTTGTTAATACAATATTCCTGTAGAGTGAAATTTCCTTTTTCCCCCCCAGCAGTTTTGTATTTGTCCTTTGAGGAATCTTTATGCAGAGAGTTGCTGGCAAATACCTTTTGGCATATTTTGTTAAGACAGGATGCAGTGGTCCTATTTCTTCATTAACATTAAAACAATTCTCAAAAAGCCGTCAGCAATATAGATTTATTTTTCACTCATACTTTAAGTTTAGTATATTGCCCAGTCTTATTGAACATTTTTTTTTTTTTTTGTACAATAGCACCTGATGCATGTGTGACATTGCGCTAGATTCGGCCTACATCAGCTGTATTTTCATGTGAAATATCGACACTGTGTAGAGTCAATGTAGCAGTAGGTAGTGCATCGTAAATGTCCGTAAGACCTGTAGGGAAAGAGCACATATTAAACCTCAGAATATTGGTTCATTTTCATATGTCCATCTAGGTCTCTGTTGTGTATAAAAAAAAGTAGTAGATGCTGAATGGAATACATATAATAGAGTGGGGGAAAAAAACAGTTGTATACAGATTCACTATATTGGGTTTGCAGGGTAGTCAGCGGGAGCATTCACCCATGTGGGACAATAGTAGTTCTATAGTTGACTACATAAACTACTCACTAATGGTCCTTTATAAGATTGAGGTTTCTTCTGTATCTCCCACAAACCAACAAAAGCCATGAGTCTTTTCAGTCACATAGAGGTGATCAATTGGTAGCATTTTATCAGTTGTTTTGACAACAAAGTTTACCAGCTAATAACTAAAGGGGAATGATGGGACTGTGGTAATATAGCAGATCTCGAAAAAGTCTCAATGGGGAAATAATATAGATGTTTAGCCTGAAAATACCTTCATTAGGGTGTATCATATTACAACTTTTTTACTTATAATTGACGCAGATGGTACGTACCCAGGAAGATATGTTCTGCATGACTGAAATCCAAAGTCTTTGCCATCACATTCTTCGACACCATCCTGCCGATAGCCATCTCCACAGAAAGCGCGCTTGCAATCTAGGAGGGAGTTGGAAGGGTTATTTTATATGGCATTTTCTTTGTTACTTAGTTCATTAGTTTGCAAGAAGACATATTGTCCAGCAACTTCAAGGATTCCACACACCCATATTAATGATCTCGCATGGTTAATGGTATAGCTTTACTTATTCAAGGGGATGTGAAAAGATTCAAATAAAGACCATAAACGAATAGAATACAGTATATAAATCAGCTACGTGTGATGACATTCAACTCTTTAATGTGAAATTTTTCTTGTAGATGCTTAGCTAATCTTTTTTTGTATTTTAGACAAATCTCTCATTGTATTTACTATATTGATTTGTAGTTTATTAACTACCAATCCATTACATATTGTCCTAATTTTTTTTACAAGGCTCCACTCAAAATTGTAAACCTGTAATGCAGTATACGGTATTGATTACCATGATTCACAGGGGAATTCTCAGACTGCCCTGTGCTCCATGGGACATATTGGAAAAGTCAGTGAGATGAAAACATGGCATGTGGCAAGTTCCACACATAACCTCGTACCAGGACACCAGGGCAGATTGAACGATGCCTGTTAATGCAAAAATCCCAAATTGTGCTATGTTAACAGAAAAAAATTGATTCAATGCCCTCCATTAAATGTATTAACGGGTATAATAAAATTATTATTGCAACTGTTAAACAAAAAACTATCTACAGCATGCTATGTAATGCACAGATGTGATGAAATGAGGAGTGTTAAAACTTAACTTAATGAAAAGCTACAAAGGCACCAACCAGATGGGGGAGTCGGCGGGTGCACCCCCTCTGCCACCTCTCCCCCTTTAATAATCACAGGGACAAGGGTTGGGTAACAGCCCCCCATCCTCTTAAATTAATATGGGTTGCTTAAGATAACGTCGTGAGGAGCTGCTCCAAGGGCCCTCTCTAAATGGGCCAGAGGCTGCTGCAAGGGACCCCTCACATCTAGGACTGTGGGGTTGCTCTAAGATCCCCCCTGCATGTCCTGGGGCCTGTTCCAAAGGCCTAGGCCCCCCTAAATGTCCTTCGTCCGGGAGCTGCTCCAAGCCCACCCCCTAAATATAATCTACCTAATCTACCTAAAAAATCTCCCCCCCCCCCCCCCCGAAATAAAACTGACACCAGCTACAAGCATCCATCCATTGCTGGATGAGGATGGGCATGGATTGAAATCTCAGTCCATTACGTCTTGGATTTCAAATGCAGCATTGTGACTTCTGACAGACTGACTTGGGACAGCCTCACTATATTGCCTGTCAATATGGGGAATGTCTTAATGCAAATGGCCAAGCCCAGTTCCAGATTCCAGGAGAATCATCTCCTGAACATCTGCTATGTCTCAGCTTCTCGTCTATCTAACTAATGCTTTCATATAAATGAAATGGGAGAAAAATATATTTTACACAATGATTAAAAATCGACAAAACAGCCCTAGTTGATGAATAGTTTAAAGGACAACTGTAGCAAATAGCTTATGTTTAATTTAAATCAAGTGTCGATGATTTCTAAAGAAAATCTTTAATGAATTAATACAAATTAAGTGACCGGTTAAGCATTCTTTTCCTTATTTAGTTCTCTCAGGGGGCAGACATCTTGTTTAGAATCTTGGGTCAGATCTTCACTCTCCTTGATGAACAAATATTAGACAAATTTTCGTTTCGTTTTCGTCCATTCGGACGAAAATTTTATTTATTTAGTCTAAAACGAATTTCGTTCATTACTGCATTCGTTTCAGACGAAGTTCGTTCATTATTTTCGTTTGTTTTATTCGTTCGTACGAATCAATTGACCTACACATTCCATAAACGTCGTTCGGTTTATAGAGTTTCGGCTTATGGAATACATGTAATGCTATTGGCTTTCTATAAACCGAACTAGAGTCCCCATTCATAAGAAATTCTTATTCGTCGTTCGGTCGGTTTATAGACTTTCGGTTTATAGAATACATGTAATTCTATGCTATTCTATAAGCCGAAATCTATAAACCGAAGGTCGTTCGGTTTATAGACTTTTGGTTTATACAATAGCATAGAATTACATGTATTCTATAAACCGAAAGTCTATAAACCGAACGACCTTCGCTTTATAGACTTTCGGCTTATAGAATACATGTTATACTATTGGCTTTCTATAAACCGAACTAGAGTCCCCATTCATAAGAAATTCTTATGAATGGGGTCCCCGTCAATGGGGACTCTATTTCGGTTTATAGAATAGCAATAGCATAGCATTACATGCATAAACCGAAAGTCGTTAATTATGTCGGTTTATGGAATGTATGTAATGCTATTGGTATTCTATAAACCAACTCTATTTCGGTTTATAGAATGCCAATAGCACGAATGGACGAATGGACGAATGATTTTCGTTTATTAACCATTCATTCATTCGGCTTTCGTTAGTTTATTTTCGTTATTCGTTTTTCGGACGAATGGACGAATGCACATGTCTAACAAATATCTCACCCAAGATTCTAAACAAAATGTCTGACTCCTTGTAGAGCTATATGGAGTAAAGATGGCTCAATAAGGTACTTTATTTGTGTTTTTCATTAATGACGATGATACCATCTTGACGATGACACCCCAATTAAACAGAACTTCACTTTTTAAAATGTGTTTTAATTGCACTTTGCCTTCATCTGTAATTAACTCCCCTTGTCCCCATCTGACAACATCGGTAACGTAATATTTAGATGAGTCCATGTTTCTTCAACTTTGATGACCAACAACATGGACACAGATAAATACTGTGATATAGTACACATTGACAAGCTGCTGGCCCATAACTACTGACAGTAAAACTCAATAATAACATCTAATCATTTGTTTTGTTTTTATAAAGAAGATTCCATCCCATCTAGTGAGTAAACATGTATCGTGTCACAAACTTACTTATACAGTTATCAATGACTATTTTATTGCCATCATCACATTCTTCCCCTGGCTGGATAATTCCATCCCCACAAGTGTTGCCGGAATCAGCGACAGTGATGAAAGGAGTAAGCTGTAAATAAACAAGACATATTTCAATGTGATTGTGTTCGTTTAATGAATTGCTAGGCAACCAGTTTCACTTAGTCATTAAATGGCTACCCATTAATTTCATCACTTCGGAGAAATCTAAGGTATGAAATAGAAAGTGTGTGGTACAGAGCTAATGATTGGGGGTTATTTATAAACAGTGATTCAAGGGCAATTAGCAGGAACACTCCACTGGTTTCCATAGTGATTGCTCCAGCTTTAGAACTTGGACCTATACTGACCTTTATAAATAACCCCAGCATGTATGTTGATGACTCTCAATCAAGGTAATCGAGGTATCACGCTAAAGAAAGTAAATAAATAAAATGCTTTTTTGCTTTGCTAGTTCATATAATGAAGTACAACATGTAGTAGAATCATTTAAGGCAGAAATGATAAACTGTAAAACTATGACTGAAACTATGAGCACGCAGTACACACAAACACATAAATATATCTACTGTACCCGGGAATATTACTATATAGAAACATAGAAACATGGAATGTGTTGGCAGATAAGAACCATTCGGTCCATCTAGTCTGCCCAATTTAATTTTTTTTTTAGTACTTTTATTAGTCCCCCGTTCCCGGTCTTATAGCTAGGATAGCCTTGTGTCTATCCCACGCATGCTTAAAATCCTTGACTGTGTTTACCTCTACCACTTCTGCTGGCAGGCTATTCCATACATCCACTACCCTCTCAGTAAAGTAATACTTCCTGATATTACTTTTAAATCGTTGCCCCTCTAATTTAAGACTATATCCTCTAGTTCTGGTAGTTTTTCTTCTTTTAAATATACTCTCTTCCTTTACTGTGTTGATTCCCTTTATGTATTTAAATGTTTCTATCATATCCCCCCTGTCAGGGCCGGACTGGCCCACCGGGATACCGGGAAAAATCCCGGTGGGCCGCCTGCCCCGGGGCCGCCTTGGCCACTTAAAATGAAGCGGCGGCGGCCGCCACTTTAAGAGTTCGGCTGCTGCAGCATCCGGCGGCATCCGGCGAATTTCTTAAAGCGGCGACGGCCGCCGAATTGCTTAAAGTGGCGGTGGGCCACTTTAAGCAATTCGGCGGCCGTCGCCGCTTTACGAAATTCGCCTGCTGCCGCCGGATGCTGCAGCAGCAGTTCCGGCGGCGGGATGGGGAGCAGAGAAAGCAAGGTGAGTGAGACATAAAGGACAGGGGGTGAAAGACACTACAGGGGGAGGGGGAGGGGGGGGGAAGGGTGGGGTGAAAGACACTACAGGGGGGGAAGGGGGGGGTGAAAGACACTACATGGGGGGAAGGGGGGTGAAAGACACTACAGGGGGGGAAGGGGGGTGTGTGAAAGACACTACAGGGGGAGGGGGAGGGGGAAGGGTGGGGTGGGGTGAAAGACACTACAGGGGGGGAAGGGGGGGTGAAAGACACTACAGGGGGGGAAGGGGGGTGTGTGAAAGACACTACAGGGGGAGGGGGAAGGGTGGGGTGAAAGACACTACAGGGGGGGAAGGGGGGGTGAAAGACACTACAGGGGGAGGTGGAAGGGGGGGTGAAAGACACTACAGGGGGAGGTGGAAGGGGGGGTGAAAGACTGTACAGGGGAAGAGGAGGGTGTGAAAGACTACAGGGGGAAAGGGGTGAAAGACTACAGGGGGAAAGGGGTGAAAGACACTACAGGGGGAGGGGGTAAAAGACACTAAGGGGGAAGGTGGGAAGAGAGACGCCACAGAAAGGACAGAGAGAGAGAGAGATGGCACAGAAAGGACACACAGAGAGCGAGACGCCACAGAGAGAGAGACCCCACAGAGAGAGAGACGCCACAGAGAGAGAGACCCCACAGAGAGAGAGACCCCACAGAGAGAGAGACGCCACAGAGAGAGAGAGAGACGCCACAGAGAGAGAGAGATGCCACAGAGAGAGAGAGAGATGCCACAGAGAGAGAGAGAGAGAGAGATGCCACAGAGAGAGAGAGATGCCACAGAGAGAGAGAGAGATGCCACAGAGAGAGAGAGAGACGCCACAGAGAGAGAGAGATGCCACAGAAAGAGAGAGAGACGCCACAGAAAGGACAGAGAGAGACGCCACAGAGAGAGAGAGAGACGCCACAGAAAGGACAGAGAGAGAGAGAAAGGACACAGAGAGAGAGAGACGCCACAGAAAAGACAGAGAGAGAGACGCCACAGAAAGACAGAGAGAGAGACGCCACAAAAAAAAAAGACAGAGAGACGCCACAGAAAGGACAGAGAGAGACAGGCTACCGATATGCGAGAGACAGGCTACAGGATATGTCTCACACATTGCCCTGATATATACCTCTGCACAGGGCAATTCATATAACTCTGTGTACATACTGGAGGTATATATATTGCCCTAGACAGGCTTATATATCAGTCTTATCTATAAATAATACACTGTTCAGATGTGCTTTTTAAAATGCATGATTTTCCCTTCTATGAATAAAAAAATTATATTATGCTATGGGCTGGTTTAAAAATCTTATGCGATGGGGCTGGTATATAAATTTTTTCCAGGGCTGGTTTTTGTTCCCAGTCCGGCCCTGCCCCCTGTTACATCTTTCCTCCAAGCTATACATGTTAAGATGCTTTAACCTTTCCTGGTAAGTTTTATCCTTCAACCCATGAACCAGTTTAGTAGCCCTTCTCTGAACTCTCTCCAAAGTATCAATATCCTTCTGGAGATACGGTCTCCAGTACTGTGTACAATACTCCAAGTGAGGTCTCACCAGTGCTCTGTACAATGGCATGAGCACTTCCCTCTTCCTACATTTGTTTTTGGAGTCCTGATTTGTGGACTATAATATATATACCGTACTGTGCTGACAGAATACAATATGAGTGTGTCAGCCAAAATACTAAAGTGATCTGTTTATAATTTAATCATTTTATCTCAGACAAGGGGTTAACAATGACAAAAGGCGTGAAATGTTAGAGGTAACATTATCTACTTTCGTATTTTGTTGTAATATACAAAGTATGTTAAATACATTGATAGTTGAAATTGTAATTTTTAACATACATGCCTTGGGGATGTTACTTTGCCCAATTCAATGGAACTCATTTTATCTTCCCGAAGAGTTGACCCTACCGGGGATGCAGCCATGAGGGTTGAACGGATTCTGTAGATGGTGCATTAGCCCAGTGAGCCATCTCACAACCAAACCATATATACGCAAATCCTAGAAATGACCATCTGGAGCATTGCTTTTCAGTTCTGTATGCAGTGCCAGGCTCTTAATTTAACATACTAGCCATTTATTTATTAAAAAATAATGTATTTATTTAAACATATTAGATATTATGACTCGTCTTTTAACTTGCGTACCTGAATAGGGAACCATCCATTTGTGTCCTTAAAATAAAGGGACTTGAGGTCTTTCCGAAACACTAATGCATTGTCAGTATTCAGTCCGTTCAGTTCCTCCTGACTGTTAACCACAAATATCTAGGACATAAAACATACCATAGGTAGTACAAACCAAAGCCAAAAGCAACACAGGTGGGTAGGACAAAGTTGTTTGACACTGCAAATACAAGTGCATAGTAGATCTTTCTGCTAGTTAAACATGGGAACATTTTCCAAATCCTAACAGAATGCTGACCCGACTGTAATTTAGGATAAGGTCACATGATCTATTTCTATTCAGGGAGTGATTGTGTTCATAGGACAGTATAAAGATCTCCCCTCCGTATTTCAGTAATATAGAGAATACAGTGTTCTTTCTATCTGATTAATTTATTATATTTTATGTTGAACACGTTCTACATAACTATAATAAATATATTGTCCCATTCATGTGAATGAATTCTATAGGGGTTTAACTGAACAATGAATTGACAACTGTGCTATAAAAGGTAATCCAAAATAGCAGAGTTGGAATCTGAGACTGAATTCAGTGAATATTGTTCTGATCTCAAGGCAATGTCCCTTGATCATAAGAGGACTCAGAAATCAATGTGAGATAGCAAGTGCCTTTTTGGCTTTCAATATGCAACTAATAATTTAAATGTCACCAAAGGTGGAGCAGAATCTCACCAAAGTAATGAATCTCCAAAGAAATCTATTAGGGTGTTGTCGACACAGGGTTGGTGCTATCCACACATTTGCCTTGCAATAACATATGAAGCTGACAGCTGACTCATACCTGCCAACAGCCCTGAATTTTCTGGGACAGACCTGCTTTTTAGGTACTGTGCTATCAATCCTGGGAATGATTGCTGATTTGCATGGTGGAGAACACTTGGCACAAGTGGCTTCATTGTAAAAAAGGTTTAGGACATAAACTAGGGTTGCCAAACCGGTATTTTACCAGCAGGCTGATATAAAATTGGATTAAGGCCTATGTTAAGTATATGGAGACAATAGTATGACCTTTATTTTCTTTTTTAAAGCAAAGCTGACAATCCAATTTAAAACACATGGTATTGCTTTATGGGATTGGGAGGCAGGATTACACCATCTCTGGGCCACACAGCATCATGTGACCCCCATAGCAGCATTGCCACGCTTTCCGGGGGGGGGGGGGGGGGGGTTGGTTGTTGCAGGTGTACGTATTCATAGCATGTCTGGACAGTCTATATTGTAGAGAAATGCGTATGTGTTGCAGAATATGCCTTTTGGAGATATAAAAGAAGCTGCGCAGAAGTGGGGTTGTCTGACACTACATATAAGATGATGTTCTCCCTTTCTGTTGATATTATCTTTTTTTCCTTCACAAGGCAGCCAGCAGATTATTGAAGTAATTCCTTAGTGTACTGTAGGCTATTTTTGTCTTTAATGTAAATTCAAATCATAAAATCCATGTAAAAAAATATCATTTTTAATTATTCAGTGAAGACGCAGGGCATGATACTGTTGTGCATATCAAATCCACACTAGGTATCTGTAACATAATCTTCCAGAAGAAATGGATAGTGCAAGAACCATTACCTTGGCGTAATTGTGTCCATTAAAAGATTCATCATAATGAGGGTTATTCACAGACTGAGGGTGTTTGCAATGGCATCTTCCTGGAGAACCTGGAATACCTCTCTCTCCCTTTGGTCCAGTCATCAGATGCCCTGACAACAAGTCGTGTTACAGTTACACATATGTTTATATACTTAACACCACATGTGAACAGCATATCCAACATAATTAATAATTAGAAATTAATCAGTTAAATTATATAAGATAATAATACATTATGAAGTGTGAAAGCTCAATCTTCATAAAATATGGTAGAGATTATTGTCTTTAGTCTGTACTGAATTTACTTGGCTTGCCATTTATTTGGCTTCCCTTATACACATATTCTATACTGGACAGCTAAAGGCTTCAAGTATAAAAACAATGCCAATCCAATATTGTGTCAGGGACTTCCTGTGCACATGCATATGGTACCTTATAGTGATAATTAGTAGAAAGAACAAGTACAATGTTCTCTTAATATATTAAAATCTATAAATCATCTAAGCTGCATATTCACATTGCAAATACTGCTTATATAAGGGCTATTCAGTAAAAGGTGAGTTGGCTTGAGGTCAATGTTAAGTCTGTGGAGCCAATAGCATGGCAGGTATTTTTTGAAGAAAAAAATGGCAACTCTACATGTTAGCTGAAGTGATGAACATTTCATCTCACCAATTTAGCTGTATATTGTGCAGGGAAAAGTCTGGTGAATTTCCCCCACTAAACAAACTCACCAAGTTTGTACCTGCAGATTGTAGAGCAAAATTGGTGAGATGAAATGTTCATGTCACCTCAACTAACCTGGTTATCACCTCATATTTGAGCGAATAGCCCTTGTGAAGGAATATTTAATTCACCTCACTCATAACTATATAATCATATCATTACAGAACACTATCTGTACAACATTTACAGTTAGCTAATATTTCTATATTTGACAACTTGATAAATATTGGTTCCTTTACCTGGTCCTGGAGGTCCAGGAGGCCCTGTAGATCCTGGTCTTCCAGGGGGGCCCATAATCCCCATTGAACCTGTCTGTCCCGTCTCACCCTAGTGAAATAAAAAGAAAAATGACCATAATGTTTACATGGAAAATAACATGCTGTGACTGACTGATTTTGTTACAATTTTGAAAGTGTTACTCTGTCTCTTTGAATTATAACATCCTTCACGTTGACTCTTTTACATTGTACCATACTGTCATAGTAGTACTCACTGTACTTTCTCTTTGTCATAAGAAATTACGTGTTATTTCATTGCATTTCTATTTGAATAATCTATTTGTGCTTTCCCATATTATAAATTCTCATTATCCTTTAAGTCATGTGTTTCAATTATTTTAATGAAATGATTTTACGTTAAATTATATTCTAGATTCTATGGTGACCAATCTTTACAACACCTCTGAGGAAGCCCCTGCAATAGGGGTGAAACGTGTTAGGTTTCATTGCTCAAGTATGAGCAACAAGTGCACCATTTATATCAACTCTAATGTCATTGTTATCTTTATTCTGAAGTAAAATTGTTGTATTTTAAATAATATATTGTTTTAATCCCTGTTTGACACTATTTAGGCACGTGCACCCTTTTCTTTTCTATGTATGTCCATCCCCAGTGCTGAGGGGTGCCACCATTGGTGTTCAGAGCTGCCTTCTGTATTTATTACAGAACATAAGTGGGCGCAGACATTATCTGTTTATTCCATTTTGATGACATGTACAGCTTGCCAACATGGTTTACAATGGACAGAAATATACAATATGTGAAACCAAAGCAGAGCAGAATATTGTATGACAGTCAGCAAAAATCACTGTCTGTATACCTGCAACATTACCAAAACTGGGAACTCTCCAGATCTTCAGTCCAGGTTTTACCAACAGGGGGTAGCCACTGAACCATTTAATTTAATCAAGTAGTTCCTGTGTGGCGTGTGCCCAGTCAGCACACTGGGCATTAAAGTCTAGCAGTACAACATTCGGAAGGTAATACTCCAAGTTATGACCATTATGTTGCACATAATCCAGTAGTTACATATTCCTTTACATTTAATACAAATCATGTATTTTATGGTATAAGTCTATATACATGCCCAGATGGGCTGGAGATCCACCATCTCACCCAAATGGGCTGATATAAAAACAAATATCATTCATCACTGTAAATTGGAGAAAGATACATAATAACATAATCATTTTTTCAAAAGTACATTTGTTTTGTGAACTGAATCCATTTTTCTGAAGAATTAATTATACAATTATTGTTTTTCACAGTATAAGAATAATCGGGACTACAATAATAATTAATTAATATTAATTATTTAAAGTGACAATACAATGATTCTAAATCATTCTCATACACTTACATGAAGCAATTTAGATGTAAAATTTCTTAAAACTGGAACTCCAGAAATGCATGTTTAGATCTATTTACCTGCCAAGAAAAGCCACTTAACTACTGTCAGAGAAAGAGTCAGTCAGACCAACTATCTTACGCATTTATTTCTAGTTAAACCTTCTGTAGTATAAAAGCCATAATATTATCAAGCGCTTGGCTTTTAAAGTGAGCAAAAGATAAGAGTTCTAAACACAATTGTAAGTCAGTGAATGAAGATTTATTTATAATTTTATGAATTCTGATATCCATTTTGCTGAAAAAATATTTGACAATAATTTAGATTGTCTAAAGAATCAAAAGAAAATCATGTTAATGTCCCTTTAAGTGATTTCCAGGGTAGGGAGAAGAAACATCAACTTAATTTTAATGTATGGCTACCCCCACCCCTATTAACTCCTTTGATAAATTATTGCAGGGCCCAAGTATAATCAGGTTTATTTTGTAGTACACATTCTTATTCCAGAATTAATTTGAAGGGTATTTTCTTAATCCCCTATTAAATTGGTTATTGCGAGAAGATGGAGACAAGACACTGAGATCTTATGGATTTATGTAAGAAACCAGATTCAGGTGCAACATACAATGGGAAAAGGGTACTATGGTACCTTAAATAAGATGCATACATTTGAAAAAATATGGAAACCCTTGTAAATGTGGCTTGAAGGTGACTCTGGCCACTCTCCATGCCGGTAGGGGATGTAGTGCAATGTTTTATGTTTTTAACCTGTATGTCGGGGAATTGGAGGGAACAATGGATATTGACAGTTCATTTTTTGGGGGATGTCTTTGTAATTAACACTCCATAGCAAAATTACAAATGACGGTAAATGTCATAAATGGACGTGATTACTGATAAATCCAATGACCATGTCTTTATGTGTATTTATAAATGTGGTTGTAAATTGCAAATATGATAATAACCCCCCCACACTGTATTAAAGTAAAAACCGTAAATGCAACCCTTTAAATCAAAAAAATAGTGTTTGACTGTATGGTATTATGAAAAGGTGCAAACAGAACTATTATAAAAACAATAAAATATTAACTATATTTTCATAATCACATTACTATTGCACTCTTCTATTTCATATACCGTATTTTCTCGAATATAAGACAAGGTTTTTTTCAGAGCAAATGCTCTGAAAAAGACCCCTCATCTTATATTCGAGGACGTCTTATAATCTGACCTCAAATCGAGGTCAGACTATAAGACTGGGATCCAGGTCCCCCGCAGAGCTGCAGGGGACCTGGATCCCCCTCACTAACAACCGCGCGCAGACCTCTTCCGCTGCTGCCCGGCACGACCGCCGGGACTTTTATGATGAAGCCGGGTCCTTTCGGCTTCATCATAAAAGTCCCGGCGGACGTGCCGGGCAGCAGCGGAGGATGTCTCCGCGTATTGTGCAGACATCCTCCGGCTGCCCCCACTAGCCACCAGGGATATCTGGGCAGCTGGGGGATGTCTGCACGGACCGGCTGTCTGTCATAATAGACTGAAGTGTCAGGCAGCATGGAGGATGTCTGCACGTATCGTGAGGGGGGGGGGCAGAGAGAGAGCGAGACAAGGCGAGGGAGGGGGAGACAGAGACAAGGGGAGGGAGGGGGGAGACAGAGACAAGGGGAGAGGGGGAAGAGACAGAGACAAGGGGAGGGGGGAAGAGACAGAGACAAGGGGAGGGGGGGAGACAGAGACAAGGGGGGGAGAGAGAGACAAGGGGAGGGGGGAGAGAGAGAGACAAGGGGGGAGAGAGAGAGACAAGGGGAGGGGGAAGAGACGAGGGGGGAGGGGGTAGGTGGAGAGAGAGAGAAAAGTTTGGGGGGAGGGAGAGACCGATAACACGCGGGGGAGAGAGAGCGAGAGACAATGCTGGGGGGGGGGGGGGGGCACATAAAAGAAAATAAAAACAAGAAATGCATTTGTTTAATATCATAGTTTTTTAAATTAAATATTAAAAAGCAATTTACATGTGAATATTTTTTCCTATAGGGTAGTCTTATATTCAGGCTTTTAGTTTTTTTCCTAAAGGAATACCCAAATTTGGGGGGTCGTCTTATAATCAGGGTCATCTTATATTCGAGCAAATACGGTAATAAGTAATCGGTTGTTTTACAATTTTACATGCAGCCTCACTATAAATAAATATAAAATATTTATAACTGTACAGAAATCAAATTATTGGAGTGTCCTTAAAGGGACACTAACAACCGAAATATTGCTTATACTGTGAATGTAGAGAATAATAGGTGATGAAACATGATCTATACATTGTTAGCAGAATTGCAAGCACGTGCATAAAATGAGAACTAAACATGTTTTAAATGTGACTGCAATGTCTCCTGTTTATGACATCACCTTGTTGCTTCATATGCAAATTACACATTTTCCATTGAAAAGTAGTTGATTTGCATATTAAGCACAGGTGGTTTCATAAAAAAGAGACACCACAGACACATTTAAAATATATATTTTGTCTTATTTTATATCATTGTTTACAATTCTTTTACCGCAATGTAAAGATTGTGATTGATCATTTTTTTATTCTCTTCATCCACACTATGAACAATGTTTAAGTTGACAGAGTCCCTTTAATACATTTGTTGAGGAGAAAAAAAAATACATTCATTCAACTAGAATTATTTTGGAACTTGTCCACCAGCCAGTCTAAAAAAAAAGCTAGATGTCTCTTAAGATACTTCTGAAAATGGAAAAGGAAGTAACACCTTCTTAATTTAGATGCTGTTTCACCAGTGATATTTTTGTAGCGATGTTACTGCTCGAGAGCAAATGGTAATGTGCACAGTAAGAGAAATGTCAATCATCACTTACATAAAAGGAATATAGTAATAATAATATTATATGCATTAAAACATGCTAAGTGTGGTTGGTTGCCAATATTTATGGGCAATCTCTCTATTGTATATATATAATACAGTAAAAAAAATATAACTTCTTAATGCATATTAATGGTAAAGCTTTAAAAACTGCATTAATCCACTCTAAACCGTTTTATATAGGATTGTGGGACTGCAATATGCCACTTACCACGACTTAATGGAAAAAAATCTCCACCCTTGCACACAAATGATCAAACGCCACACAAGTGCAGGAGAACGCCTTCAAGAGTCTCACAAGATGGTACTATGTATCTACTACCCGTAAAAAAAAGTACCCTAACACATCTGATTTATGTTGGAGGTGTCTTCAAGGGAAGGGTGATTTCTTGCACATTTAGAGGTCATGTCCAATACTTAAGTCCTTCTGGGACTCTGTGTTCTAAAAATGTAAAAAATAGGGGACCCTGACCTACAAAAGAAACCGATAACCATGCTACTTCATCATAGCCTCAGCCCGTTGGCAAATATAAATGATCCCTCGCAATCAACTTACTGAACGCAGCCAAACTCCCCATTCTGAGACACTGGAAACATGCACAACCGCCTGCGCCTGAGAGAGTGGCTGTCTGCTGTAGACTATTTGTCCAATAGAATAAATGGTCACCTCCTCACAAGGGAAAGGCTTAGCACACCTGAATAAATGGCTGCACTTGTCAATGTATATGGGAAGTGATGATTGTCAGAAAGACATCCAGAATGATGGAAATAGAACTTAACCCTAGCTATTGCAGAATCTCAGATACCCTCAATTATCTATGGCCCCCATAAACACTTATTGACTATAACTCAAACCTTAAATATCGGTATTGGCTTATCCAATTTTACTCCATAGAGTTGCAAACCTGGCCCTGTATATGTCACCCCCTCCGGACCCCCATAATTCCTTTCCTATCCTCCCCTATTTTTAAAATAGACTGCCTTTTATGTCTTCTATATGAAGAGGTTTAATATTCAATTTGCACTGTTGACCGACGAGCAGACCCTTGGGAATGTCTGGAGTTATTTCACCTGGGTTTTCACTTAAAAGAGCTCCTGATGGAAACTTGCACCACTGAATAAGGTTCAACTCAACCCTCCTGATATTCCTTTACCCTTGTTGTTCAAACATTGTCTATACAGTTATTTTATACTGTTAATTATATCTTTTTTTTTTTTTTTATTGTTTTTATTATGAGGATTGCAGGAATAAGAACAGGTATCAGACGTTGCAAAACATGAATCCAAACAGACAGGAATTAGATACCACAACATTATACAAACAGATTAACACATTTCTTTTTCAGTTTTTCTATATAGACAACAGTTAGTATATGGCCGTTAGAGGTACAATGCATGTGTTTTTCAGAAATACACTATTATGTCAGTCGCATAAGAAAAGTTCTACAACCTCTGATTGTGAATACAATAGTAACGTTGTAATGTAACCAGAACAAAAAGGGAAAAACTGCAATAAAAAAGCCTGTCCAACACAACTCTCCCTCATGTACGCCTGTTGTGATTATTGGCACAGGTTATTGGTCACCCGTTACTTGCTCCCTAGTAGAAAATATTATCGGGTAATTATATTCGAGGAGTTCAGCAAAATACCAGTCTATATAGCAGAAAGTATTATATATCTTGGTTTTTATGTCCACTTCTAAGGTGTTAATAAATGCTGTTCAAAGTCTGAAAAAGGATTTTTTTTTTTTTTTATCTTTGTGTAGGCTGGCTTCCAGCCAGTCCATTCTCAGTAAATAATACAGTATAGTTTTCAGAATTTCTATGCTTGGGTGGGTACTATGAATCCATTGATGGAGGATTGTCTTCCTAGCTACTGCTAAAAATATATGAAGAGTATGTTTGTTGCCCTGATATTGATCATTTATTATCCCTATGATGGCCAGCTCAGGCGTGAGATTTGGTATTGGGGCAGACAGATCTTTACAGTAGGATTGTACTAGGGACAAAAATATTGAAATAACAGGACATGCCACAAAACAATGATACAATGTTGCATTATTATCTCCACATTCTGTTAATTATATCTGTATTCCAAGATGTATGTGTGACATTGTTAATGCACATTTGCATCTCCCCCTCCTTTTTATTGTTGTACTGCATTTTCATTTAACAATATAATAATAAAAATATATTAACCAAAAAAAAGCGACATCTTTTATAATGCTGCCCTACTTACCTTAAGACCTTTTGCACTTTTTTCCAGAGGATAGTTCTCCTGCTAGTTTCTGATATGCTTGTTGCATCAGACCCAGTTATTCACTTTTTTTTCTTTGCATGGAACTCGCCATGTAGGTTTGTAACCATGGGAACTGCATTTCTAGACCATACACCAGAGTCATGACGAGAACTTTCCAGTTCACAGGCTATCTGTGTGTGTAGTTTAAACCTGATCACTATTGTATTAATTAAGATAGTCTTGGCAAAAAATGGGATGAGACTTACGTGCTGGGAAAAAATCTGTCATTTTGCTCTCTGAAGCGAGAGAGACTAGTCACTCAATAACATATCATACCTCCCAACTCTTGTAAATTGGGACGTCGGAAAGGGGGGACAACTTGTGAGGTCGACTGTCAGCGCTACTGCACCCAACAGTCCCTAGGCTCCAATGTCCCAGAAAATGGATAATTCAATATTTATTGAGAATTGCGGTTCCAAGTCTCGCTGAGCTCTACCTCTGTCCCAAAAAATGGAACAGAGGTAGATCACGCACTAAGTGGGACAGTTGGTCGGCCTATTTCTCCTTGCAGTTCAGTCAGTGTCTTTCCCCCTCTTTTGTAATATAGGTTTGTGAGGACCGTGACAGGCTCTCTTGTCAAATTAGCAACTGCAGTGGTATACAGTAACTCCTTATGCTGCCAAGCAACATATCAGTCAGCAACTGAAGTGGCTGAATGACAATTGGTTAAGGGGATAGCACAATAAATCAAATATAAATAGTGTTTGAGGTGCTTTGGTGTTACATTATGTTTCTAATAAATACAAGGGTGGTCGATTCCCCAAGTGGACATTTTTGGTCAAAAACCTCTGTATGTGTGTTATTATTACATTAATGTTATTCTCATGACAGAATGTGCAGTTCTACTCAGTGTTGCTCAAAATGGCTTTGTATAATGTAATTTATATAACAAACAATATGCGCCTGGTACTTGTAGTGGATGTGCATATCATTTTTACAGGCTTCATATGGGAATAAGGTTGCCACCCAGCCAGTATTTTACTGGCATCCTGGGAAAAAATATGAATCGATGAACCAGTTAAGGCCACAGCACAGCTGGTATTGTATCAAAAAAAGGTGGCAACCCTACTTGGTGAAGTATTGGTGAATGTAGTCTAATATATGGATTTGTGAGAACTTTCAGGTTTTTATTCCAAGTGCTCCCTGAACACAGTGCCAACACCGAAATTATTGATAATTCATATAATCAGCACATCCTTTAATTTATCTGTAGTCATGTCATGTTTTTATTATATAATACAACTTCACACTTTAAAAAGAGACAAGTGTATTTGTTGGGAGTATTTAAGTATGCTGTGAAGTCACAAAGTAAATCAGTCTATGCAATGTAATGATCCAAAAAGCAAGTGAGGCAAAAAGATATACTTACTGGATCACAGGCACATGTAACTACTTTGTATACAGAGCAAAAATTATCCACCAATACATTTGGGGCAAAATATTCATATTGGCGATAGAGATGACTCCAGTGTTCCAATATACCATGAATGCGAACCTCAAACAACGTTAAAACTATTTATACGTTATTTGTTCCTTAAAAAATCCATAGGGTAAACCCACCTCCAAAAATAGTGCTAAAATAGGTGCAAAAAAGATGCTAAATAATCATAGTGTAAATGGTATGATAACCATTCACATCATGTAGAAAGAATAATAGTGCAGCAACATGAGTATTTTACCTGAAATGATTTGGTGGATACTTTTTTTCCTGTTGTATACAAAGTTACTACATGTGCGTGTGATACAGCTAAGTATATCTTTTTGTATCATTGCTTTGCATGCTCCCAACAAATACACTTGTCTCTTTTACTGCAAAGTTTTATTGTGTTTACAATATTACCGTATATGTTGGTGTTGAGTTCAAATTCAATATTATTCTAACAGTTCCAATTTATTATATTTATATATATGCTTGTATAATTTTGAGGGATACTGCACGAGATATCAGTAAAAAAAAAAAAAAATAACACAGATGCATTTTGGAAGTTCCAGTGCTTAGTAGTGATTATGGCAGGCACAACACAGCATGCTATGATGTCATATTTTAGCTTGCGCTGAGCTAGCAAAGTCACAAGTGCATGTATAAATCATTTGACATCAAGAAGTAGATCATTTTACTAGTTTGGAACATCAGAACATAAGGTTACAGAGTTGACACTTATTTTTTTATGGATCAGATAAATCATATTACACTCCAGGGAGTCTAAACTACTTGTAAACATTGACTTAGTAACATAATAAGTCACTTAGTCTTTTAACCCAACAGGCTTCAGAAATGATTATAAAGCAAGATAGTTATGCAAATTACATATATTACTCAATAAAAATCTAAATTTTGCATCTGCTAACCTCTATATCTTTTACTAACTTACAATATATATATTATTATTTTGTGATACTTCTACCATATTTCTAGCTAAGATATTTCTAGGAAAACTACATGGCCATTCTCAAGTTTTAAACTGATTTCATTGACAATCATTGCTCACAGCAACTGCAACATCAAAGGGCATGCTGCATCCATGTAGCAGTAGAAAAAGGTTGAAATATCTTGCAATACACACCACAAAGAACAAAGATATTTGAAATTTATTATTTGATACATGGTTCTAATAAATGGGACCTTAGGCATTAAATGATTAAGCAGACACTGTAAATAAGAGGGTCACAATACAAAAAGAATAAATTATCATTAAAGACTGCATATCCACTTAACTATAAACAGCATCCAGAAAAGAAGGTGCTCAGTTGTTAAACACATACAGGTCCCTACAGGACGAATACGACAAGTTCCCATGTGGGATAATGAATGTTACATGTATAGAATATCTCTCTATATATACTAACCTGAACATCTTAAGTTATATTGTGCCCAGGAAGAGGCATGCACTTTACAGGCCAATTGGTAATTATACTCTTGAGATATATATCTATATATATATCCCAATATCTGGAAAGTTCATCAAGCACTGACTACTGGACATAATTGCAAGGGGAGACAAGATAGTCCAAATAGTTCTTATCTGGTGACACAGTGTACGTTTCTATGTATAAAGAGTACACAGAAATGCTGACAATGAACTGCCAGGATACCCATTAAGAAATCTCTGGCCAAACCAAGCTAGCTTCCACTGTCCCCAAATACCGTTACAACAATTTAGAGAGAGTGGGGGGGACAGGAGATACATAAGATGAGTGAAAAGGTCAAAGGGAAGGTGGTGGTGATAGTACATTTTGCATTTTCCACATTGGGGCTGGAATGTGCCGCTCTAGGAGGGTCTTGTAACTTTTCCATTTCTGAGCTAGCTAGAGACTCATTCATGCATTGATTGAGGTGAAGGAAAGTCATGTAATAATTCAGGTGGTGGAAGTACTTAAAATGTGAAATCAAGCCAGGCTGCTATGTGCTTTTAGGCCTAGTGACTTTCTTCTGAACCATCAGGAACCAAATTGATCCAGAAATGCATATGCAGATCATCATCTTTGACAAAGATTGCCTGGGACTATAAGTATAAACTTGTATCAATATTATATTTGTATACTCTAGTTAAACTTCAAACCCATTGCTAGTCTCTTTGCTTGGCATATAACATGTACCTCATTTATAGTACTAAAGATAATGTATATTGTTAAGACAATTGTTTAGCTAGTATTGTTTATGTTAATGTGGTTATATTTTATAACATTGTTTTATTAAACAATATTATCTTTGCAGGTTTCTGAGTGATTGTTGAATTGGGGGTTAACTACTAGGATACATTTCTGCCAAAATTCTGAATATGAATTGCTTGGCTTTTGAGGTGTTGGTAAATGTATTTGGTTCCAGTAACTGCTAGTGTAATTTTAGTGTGAGCTGTACTGTAAACGAATCTGCTTTTTTCTTTTTGTTAGTGTTACTATTACCATGTGGCCTGGAACCATCTTGTGACTCCCCAAAAAATACTCCTTGAATGGGTTTTTTAGTTCTTTTCAGACACAAATTTTATTGTGAAATTCTTTGCACCATATTAATTCATCCAAAACACAACATAGAGCAAATGAGATGTTCTTCACATAAAAATAGTGTAGCAGCCTTTACAAATCTCAGAGTATACAAAGATGAAAAAATGCAGTGAATTAACATGGAAATTGCAAAAACCTGTATGAATAGATGATTTGGAAACATTCTTGCCTATCTTTTCAACTCAGGAGTCACTGTCAGATTTGTGCCTTTCTTTTGTCAATTTACCATAATCCCCTATACAGGCTCATGAATAGCAAGGTTATAGATTATATGCTCATTCTCTCTTTATTCTGATTTCCAAATTATTTATAAAAAACTTTAGGTTATACAAATCCTTTTTACATCATATTGCCTGGTTAATTAAAACCAAAATGCTATGTTTATTACATTTAAATACCTGTTTGCCTCGCTTTCCAGGTCTTCCAGTCGGTCCTCTGTTCCCAGGAACTCCTGGCTCACCCTTTGGGCCCATTTCTCCCTTTAGCAGTGATAAGAAAGACACACTTTAGAGCATAGTTGAGACTATGCGTGCATTTTGTGCGATATTTCTATGCTGAAATTAGAATAACAGAGTGGGCAGTTGCACCCTGTTTAAAATAAATGAGATTAAAGTATTTATAACAAGGGCCCTCACGGCTTTGTTTTGAAAGTAGTTAAAACTAAAAGGATTCACTGCACCAGATGAAAGTAAAAATAAAACACACGCGAAAGGGCTAAGAGGACAGAAACACCAGTAGCAGAGAGTTATAGCCGTAGGTACTTATTGTGAAGCCAGCATTCATTATTGGAAAGCAATTGGCATTATTGGAAAGCAATAAAGAATGGTATCCATGGATTCTACAATAAGTTTTCCCTCTTATGCAGAATGTTGGATTGTATTAAAATATCAGCCTGAGGTTTGGTTACATTTATGGGTCTTGGCTCAATTCCTTTCATTTTATAACGTTTCTGTTTACTTTTTTTTTTTTCTGTTTCCTAATAATTTAAGAATTATTTTTATTATTTTCTTCCCTATATACTTACAGATAAACTTACAACTTACCATGATAGTAATGTATCCCCTAGCCATGATAATTCTCAACAAGTCTACAGTCTAATTAATTTAGATTTCCTTTTGAGGACTTGGCTCCAAATGAAAAGAAAAACCAAAAGTAAATTTAAAAAATGCATAAAGAATAAATAGCTTATTCTTATTTAGAAATTATGTGATTAGTACAGCTAACACAATTGCTTCCAGTAAGCATGGCTATATTTAGTATCATTATTAAGACTTATAATGCAGCTAATGCAAATACACTGGAGCTTGTCCAGATAAAACACAAGCTACAAGAAGGCATTAGTTCATACACCAAATGTGACTAATCTAACATGATAAAAGTAATTGGGTATTATTCAGTAACCTGACTATCTCAAAAATTTTCATTGCAGTCTATGGTATTCAATGGCTAGAGATTATATTTTTTAGATGCCCTCTCCTAACCATATACAAACTGATGCTGTATTAGCCTAAACATTTGAGCTACGTAAGTGACTTAACACTTTGGGTGGTTATTTATGCAGATTTATGCCGCTTAAGCTTCCTTGCAGAATGAAACTCGGTGGCTGCACTGGTTAAACGGAACTGAGTTAAGTGCGCACTGTACCTTACACCACCTTAATCCACAACCCTGTTTTCTTTCCAGTAAACACTGAAGCTGCCAGAAAGCTTTAAATAAAAGAGATCATACTGATCTGTTACGAATATTAAGATCACACCAGCATTTTCACAAGCTCTGTCATATTTTCCAATGTGAAATGTTACAGAGTAAATAAATGCCGACTCAAACCCTACCTTTTGGCCCAGCATTCCTGGGAGGCCCATGAAACCCTGAAAAGAGCAAAAACAGGAAGGTTAATACTGATAGGTGTGTTTATTACTAGACAGAGCTGTAACAGCAACAGATAGAGATGGGGCCTAATCTGCCTATGTAGTCTATTGCAAATATGTATGTTAAAAACTCTTGGTTCCTTTACCCTTCAGAGGCATATTTATTGATTGGAAGAGATTGTCTTCAGAGGACAACTCAAGGTGAGGAATATATCTATAGGAGGCTTTACTCTACTAGAGGCATCTTTGTCAGTCAATACTGACACACACAGCATAGACATCATGATCATCAATACCGAAGAAGAGATCCTGTTACCATAGATATTCAAGGTTATTGGATGCTTGGTAGGACAGGGAAATGTAGGTGTGTGCAAAACCCAGCTGCGGAAGCTGTTGTGTCTTAGCCCTACAGCTTGGCATTAGAACCTCGAACTCTAACATACTGTTACACTCAACTCTTTTAGACTTAGGGCCTGAACCTCTTAGAAAACAGTCTGGAATATGTCAGTTAGAGTGGGGAGTTTTGCATGAAAGCCATACTAAAGAGACAGGTCTAGTATTCTTCTCAGGAATGGAGGATTTTAATCCCTTAAATTCCAGAGGGGCTTCAATATACAGTATGTTTTTACAGCTAATTTATTTTAAACTTTGAATTAAACTCCAACATAGGAAAAAAAAATACAAGATAGGATCACATGTACCTGGTCTCCCTTGGGACCCAGTTCTCCCATATCTCCTTTCATTCCCTATGAAGAAGAAAAAAAACTGAAATTATTTTCATAGATCAATAGCATTTTCTAACAATTGTCGATGCTTTATCAATCAGCATCACGTCCAAATTTAAAGCGATGACACAATTTCTGAAATTGGTACTTCTTTAATGGCTAAATAACTTTACAAAATAAACAAATGAATCAACAAACAAGCAGGATGTATAGAAAAGAAACGAGACAATAATGACCAAGCAAGAGACCTCAGAAATGACTGCAAAGAGAATGATATGCAAGATAATAAATATTGATATGATGTTCTTTTATACACAAGACAATACAAAAAATAACAATTGACTTGTTTGGTGAAAGGAAATATGTTTATGAACCAGTAGATGTGCTATTTTACCTACTATGTGCAATATACTAAGTGAATAGCTAATACCATTTTAAAATATCACTTCTTTGATATTTGCATACTGATATCCTAACAAGAAAAAACCGATCCAAATGCATGAAATATTGAATATTATATTTTTCACCTCGAGTCATTACTTGCCTGTATTCCTTGACAGTATTAAAAAGAAGTTAATAATATGTTGTAAGGATTAGTTGTCGTACAGGCAGCTGAGGACTGGAAATTGATGGTCTAAGGGAGCATGCTTTGATGTTTTTTGGGAGTTCAGTATTTTTTGGTGGAGTCCAGAATTTTAGTCAGAGCTATGTGGCAACTATAGTGTCAGCACATCAGTTACGTAAAACACAGTTTATAGTTGGAAGTAAATGCTTATTTTCTCGGACATACGAGTTTTGTGCAGTGCGAGTTTACAGCCCCCAAAACGTTGTTTTTCTTGGGATTAAATTTAAAATATAAACAGTTAGTAGCACCATTCTAGAGACCGTTTAATCTGGCAGGTTAACTTTTCACCCACAGTAATTCCTGTTTATTGCAATATAGACGTTTGATTATCTGCTAAAATCAAGAGTAAAGCCATGTGCGATATGAAAATGTACAGTAATTCTGGAGAAAAACCATCAGTTTAGAGCACTTCGCACAACAATCAATACAATGTTTAATTTAAATTAAGTATTTTGCCTAAGTATATAATTCATGAGAAGATAGTAGATTAATCCAAAACAGAAATTTTCGCACCACATTATAGAGGCAAGGCTGTCAGCAGACACACTCCATTGGTTTCTATGGAATCTAATTCCATTTAAATCATTTTTAAATAAAAACAATATTAGTTATTAGCCAAATTGACTTCTATCACTCATTTTAAATGTATTTCTTAAAACGGGGGGGGGGGGAAAATAGAGGAAACGATGCTACAAGACAGCCAAGTAGCAACATATATCATTCCATATAGTGAGAGAACATTGATTTTTTTAGATATATATTTCTGCCTTTTTATTATTCGACACAACAGTCGGTACTAAAGAGGCCGGGCCACTGACCTTTTCTCCTTTAGTTCCAGGAAAACCCCGGCATACAAATTAACTAGAAGTTCAAATCAAACTAAGATTCAATTGCCTGGTTTTGAATTCACATCATTGTCAGAGTTACAGATACTTAGTATTAAAACAACTAAAATATGATTTGTAATTAGCTGACTGATATTTATAGCTGCTACAATAAGCATAGCTCTTGCATCCAAGTTTCTCATTAACGGTCATACAGAGGATTTTATTGATGAAGATAATGTAATATAGAAAAGGGTAAGAAGCTGAATTTTTGCAGAAACATAATGAGGCCTGTACAGCTGTATTCACTTCAGGGTTAAATTAAATTACTTAGATGAATTCAACTGAATAGCTGAAGGAAAAGCAGTGATTTTTTAACCTATTTTTTTTATTTTATTTACTAATTATTATTATCTTGTAATTGTTGTTGGGGTTTTTTTTCCGTTTTTGGCGTCTGCAATATTTTCGGAAGATTATTCTGTCTCTGCAATAATTAAGGAAAGGAGGTTGGAAACCCCCAAAATAAGTATAGAAACTGGGGTCATGTCCCAGGATATTTATTGTGTAAGGGGACTGATGGAGGCTATTACCCTCAGATCCCCATTATTTTATTCAGGGGTATTGTAACATAGCTCCAGTTTGCATTTTAAGCAATGTTTAACAAACAAACTGGAGTTTTATGTTATCAATATCACTAGAAGCATAACCCTGTTAGCGCTGCTGTTATGTTGAATCACATGTTATTCACAGACTAGCCCCCCCCCCCCCCCCCTGATAAAACAGCCTTCTTATCCGTGCATTACTGGTGCACCACTCAAAAGACAGTTTAAATGAGGCACTAAACCTAACTTTATGTTTCATCCCTCCTTAGAACAGATTCCAAATAAAAAATGCCGTAGAGTGGATTTGTACTTGGCATCTTTCATTACAGAGGACTGACCAAGTTTGCTAGAAAGGTAACCTCATTTTTTGTTAATTTTTTTTTTTGTTTTATTAAAAAACAATCATAATGTACAATGTAGTTATCATAGAAATGCAAAAGTCTGGATATTCCACATAAACATGTAGCAGAGAACAATATAAAGTTACAGTGCGTGAGAACTGAGTCGTACTTAGAACAGTTGACATAGACTAAACATCTTATAAATGAACAGTGTCTCCCGCGATTGTTGTGACCAATGTGGGGAAAGGTTTTACTAAGTCCCTCTGGTTAGGGGGGCTAGTAAAATAAAGACATTAGAGTAATAGGCAATCAGACCGTCTACACAATCTGGACAGTGAAAATACGGCTGCTATTTAGGAGATGGGTTACATAACTAAGTTGGCGCATGTCTCCACCATGTGAGTAGGTTGATCAGGTTTTTGCCCTGGAGCAGTTGGCCCATATACCAAGGAGTGGTTTGGAAAATATGTTTTCTTTGGGTTTCGATGTTGTCAGATTTAATCCAAGAATGTAGTACTGTTTTAGTTGCCACCGCCATCAGCATGCTTGCCAATTTGATTTGTGCGAAAGGGGCGGAGGTGAAGCCAAAAATGGCAAATTCAGGGGTTAAAGGTGCTTTGATGTGCAGGGTGTTTGTGATATATTTGTAGTCTTCGGATCAAAACATACTAACCGCCCTGCATCTCCACAAACAATGATCTAAGTCAGGGGAGTTGCATTTAGGGAAGGTGTCCCCGTAAATACTGTGTTGTCGTAGGGGGGAGACATACGCCCTGTGGAATAGTTTAACAAACATGTCCATGTACATTTTTTGTTAAACATTTACTGAGTTTATGTTAAAGGGAATTTGTCACATTCTAAACTATCCATTTTACAGGAAGCATTGCTCTTTAACTAATTTTCATGATTATTGATCTGCATTCATCTGTCCCACCCTCTATAGTGGTATATATATTCACAGATTGAGATTTCAGTAGTTGGTACACTTTAAACAGAAATTATACAGTTTCTTAATCCAAAATTCAAACATAGAAACATAGCTAATTAGGTAGCAAAAACTTTTCCACACACACCCCTATTTGTTGATTCAGAACAAGATGAAAAAACACAATGAAAAACTTCTAATTTCAAAGTCATTCATAACTCCATTATTATCCAATCTACTTTTAATTGCTCTAGCCCATTATGCACTTCATTGCTAGAAAGGCCTCTAACCATTTCAAACATAACTGAATCCTCCAAACATTTTAAAGGTTAAAATTTGCATTCAATAACAGGAACCAGGCCATATTTTCACTGTGTTTGACATTTAAAGACATCTGCTGGCAAAAAAAAATGTTTCACTGAAAGATTACATCAAGTGCACTCTTTTTAAACAAAAAGGCTTAATGAAAGAATACAAATAAGGTAACCTTATGGAGCCCTCTATGTGCTGCATAGCTCTACCAGGGGGTGGATGTTTAGAATCTTGTGTCACATCTTCATTCACTTGTGTCACATCTTCACTCATTTGGGCCAAGATTTTAAACACCATGTCCACTTTGACAGAGCTATACTGAGCAAAGAGTGCACAATAAGGCACTTTATTTGTATTCTTTCATTAAAGGACAATTCAAGATTTTTTAAAACACATGTCCTGCGGTTTTCAAGTAAATCAAATACATTTAATCTCTGTTGTTTCTCACAGCTGACTGTTTCAACATGCACATATCCAATCAGAGCGGGGGATATTCGTCTGGTCGGGGCCTGCAGTGTGTTAGTGCAAAGAGTGACCCTCGTTTCTCCATGGGACAACCTCTGATCCCTTGCAAAAACTAGGGTCGACAATCGCTGACCAGACTGGGCAAGTAAAGCATGGCAGCTGCCGGTCAGAGAATAAACATGTCCTGTCAAAAGGACAACTAACTTTCACTTGTGCATCTATAAAAGAATAAATATCTTTTTGGAAAAGTTGAATTTCTCGAATAGGCAAAACAGCTGCTATGTAGAAATGAGAAATGTATCCTGAGCATGCAAGTTGATCTCATGCTTGAATAACACAGGCACATGTTTAAATCCCATGCTAATTTGTAAGAGAAATATTACAGTGCTTTTTTGTACTTGGTAGCTTATAAAACTTAATTCCATGCCTAAATATGTATTGAAGAATAGTTTTTACATTAGCAGCAACTTTATCATATAAACAGCACACTTTACAAACCTTGGGGCCCATTGGTCCTCTTGAGCCCACCATGCCAAAGGTTGATGAATCCCCCTTTTCTCCCTAAAGAATATATATAACAAAGTTGAAATAAAAACCATTAAATAAATACTGTCCATTTTTATTTATATATACATTTAAAGAGATAACAATGAAACAATAAAGTTCTATTTTATAGTATGTTCTTTTTGAACGGTACACTTTGTCTGCATTGTTTAGCTTGCAGTTCTTCATGGTCTTGATTGCTATTTTACAAGCACATGGGAGGTCAAGTGTCAGCACTACCGTGGATGGTACTGCTCATGTGCATTAATGCTGGGAATGTGAACTTAGCTTTCTTTGGTGTCACAGACACTGGAGAATAACATTGGGACTGCAGCATTGCAGTCCCGAATCCCACTGTCCCGCCGAATGATACCTCTGTCCCGGAAAGTGGGACAGAAGTAGATCTTCGTGCTACACAGGCTCATATCTTGGACAGTTGGGAGGAATTTTATTTATTTATTTAATAACACACATGAAAGCATTGAAAAATTAGAAGTTAAAATTTTTTTACATTCTGACACTTTCTGACACTTTCAGCTTGTGTGGAATTGGAACATTCGCCATCCACGTCCACTTTTCAGTGACTGATTTGCATATGTGCATTACGCTTAAATATGAGTACAATGCATGTTGAGCTTTGTTTTGATGATGTCTTACAGATGTCTTACAGACATACACAGCCCAAACAAGGAGAATAGAGCTTACTCTCTTTAGGCTCCATAATCATCATCACTCCAGGGACAAGTTTGCTGGTTTGCAGCTGCTGAAATAAACTATGATTGCACATGCTCAGTGCAAGAGAACCCAGTTCATATCCATGGATTATCTTGCAATGAAATAGATTAATGCGGATTTCCTGGAATAACACAAACAAAAAAAAAATTCATTTGGTGCCTGGAGTGTCCATGGAAGACTGTGCTGTGAGGAAACATTTTGATTTATAATTTATAAAATGTGAAAAGGAACAATTTAGTATAGCAGCATAAACTGTCTGCCTTTCCCTGGTGCAGCATACATTAGTCTATAACATTAGAGGCTTGTATGCTTCTCTAATCCTGTTAATTAATATTAAAGGGACAATCCAGTCACTTAATGCCACTTGTAAACACCAAAGGGTTTACTAGATTGTCATTTTTTTCTTCTTCCTGCCACTCTCTTATATTTCTGTTTTTATTACCTTCTGAAGTCCTCCCCAGTGTTAAAGCTGCAGATTGCAGCCTGTGAACAAAGGGCAAAGCAATATGACAGCACTGAATGAGACAACAGGGGAGGTGAAATGAGCTGAATGAGAAGAATGGAAGAGAGAGATGGAATGCCTATCAACCTCATCCAGTTGGTATTTGTATGAGTATGAGAGAAAGATGGAATGCCAATTATCCTCAGCCAGATGATATTTATGAGAGAGAGCGATGGAATGCTTTGATGACATGACAGACATCAGGAAGTGACAGGCACCAAACTTATAATGCTCTTGTACACACTAGGATCTCTAATAGTGCAACATCATACATTGTATGATGACATCACTAGGGAAACAGGAAATCCTATTCAAATTAATATTGGTTGCTGCTGAAAAAAATTAATTCTAAAGCAGAAAACTGAAAGGAGGCTGCCCCTAACCTCTGCAAATATGCAGTTTCATCTCAAGTGTAAGATTTTCATATTTTAACAATGCAAAATAAAAAAAATATGCACTTTAATATGCATTAACATTTGGAGGAGGGCTTTTGGACACCAGACAGTCCCTTAAACACAAGATACCATGTAACCTACCTTCAGCCCCATTGGTCCGTGTGTGCCTATTGGTCCTGGCATTCCAGGGACACCAGGAGGACCAGTCCTACCCTGCAAGGTGAACAGAAACTGTAGGTTTTCCATTTGTATTCAGTCTAACAATACCATAATGGCGTCTGTTCACTAAAACGCCAACTACAATAAACTTACCAGGCATTCACAGCTGAACTGGAAACACAGGCAAGTTGGAGGATTTCTCTAACAATGCCTGATGTTTGCTGTTCACATGTCAGTTCAGCACAGTTCACTTATCAGTAAATAGGTATTGTGCATCATTCTAACCTACCATCATTTGCAGATACAACATATATGTTTTTACCGTATTTTCCACATATTCTAAGGTAGTCGACGAGATGTTCTATATCTGTTGTGCCTACAATTGTGATAGGTTGGAAGAAATGAGACTCATGTTTAGATTTTGAGGAGCTGTGTTATCATTAGATCATGCTTTTTCCCCCATGATTGTCTTCCTTTATGTCTTTTGATTAACTGCTCTACAGAACCCACACCACAATAATGGGTTATAGAAAGGTGAATACCGGTATATAACAATTTCTTTCCCAGGGTCTAAGTCAGAATACATCCGACAGAAGAGGAGGATTCTCAGGATTAAATGCAAAGCATGTGCAAGGCCTATTCTATTTCTAGCTTGTTGGTATGGGGCTCACCATGTGAATGACTAGAATTCAGACGAACTTGCAGAGCTTGCACAGAGTATTTTTATGGTGGGCTAAAACAAATGACATCTTGTTTACTGGTGCCACAGAGTCTTGGATATTATGTGTTCTTACACACATGTGACCAGAAGCAGAAACTATTCCAGGGAATGACTCAAGGAGAATCCCATGTAATGTGAATAGGCAAGTTTCCACTGACAACACAGCTGAGAAACCTGCAGCTGTTATGGAACTGCTATTCCGATCATCCTCAGCTAGCTTTACTGCTCGACCTTTGTTTACCACCATGTGCATTTTCTGATTGATGACAAATACATATGATATATAACTGACGGTAAAGCTAATCATGTAATTATTCAATGTCTAACCATTTTAAGCATATAAAGCAATGCACGATAAGATTTGCCACCTAGACCATTTTTTACTGGCCACATATAATATCTCCATTGCCGCCGTAAAGTATGTAGATGCTATATGCGACCAGATCAAAATCAATGAATTAATCAACAAGTTTCTGTCCAAAGCAATCCCTGATTAGATAATTGATCTTCATCTGGGCAAAGCAGCATGCAAACGTTATATGTGACTGTTACAAAATGGCCGATGTGGCAACTTTTGTGACAATATTGGTTGTAGGTTACAGCTGCACACACACACATAGGGGTCTATTCACTAAGATGAGTCAGGTGAGATAAAACATGTCATCTCACCAATTTAACTATACATTATGCAGGTACAAACCTGGAGAGTTTCCCCCCGCTAATCAAACTCACCAGGTTTGTCCCTGCACAATGTATAGTTAAATCGATGAGATTAAATATTTATCTCACCTCAACTCACCTTTTAGTGAATAGCCCCCAGAGAGTGTTATATATAAACTCAATTCTGTGTCAACATCCTGAAAAGGGTCTAAGCACCAGGAACATTCCATTGGTTTCTATAGTGATTGTTTCACTTTTAGAAATCCAGAATTGACTCTCATAAAAAAAAAAAAAAATCAAATCAACAGCTGCAGCTAGAATTATGAAGCACACATGTTTACCATAAAACACACACGCAACAATGAAAAGTAATTCATTGTAGGAAAGAAATGGTAAAATAAATAGTTTAAGAATACTGTACCTTTCTCCCTGGCCTTCCAATTTCACCCTGTTAAAGCAAAGGTATGTTTAGTGCCATCTCATAGCATACACAACACAAATACTTTGTGATCTCTGACCATTCAGTCCTAGATTGCAGATTACAATGTGTCATTCTTTTCTGGGAATGTAAATATGTATTACTAATTGTAGGCGTTCACAGATCTAATATCATTTTTACTTTTTTGATTATGCTCAGGACAGTTCAGCTGTACGAATACAGTAGCATGTCATGCAATAGGGATGATGCCACCTGTCAAAAACATTGATTACGAAAGGGAAATCCTGAGGACGATACAAATCGGAGATGCTTTAAGGCAACGTTTATCTAAAGAATGTATTTAAATAAATAAATAAATAATCAGTCATTTATATAGGCATGGATAAGCAGCCTAGAAAAATGCTCACACAAACATACTTTTTCTCCTTTTGGTCCAGATGCCCCTGGAAAACCTTGGACACCCTGATAATAGAAAGACAGAAATAAGTCATTATGGGGTAATATACTGGTTATGTGAATTTTTATTATAAATCTCTTTTTCCCTAGAAAGTTTAATTAACTAACCTAACTCAGCAGGTACTATTTCATTCAGGTCAATTGTAATTTGGTCACATTCCAATTGAACTTAGTTTTTAGCACTGTATGTACCGATATGGGGGAAACACAGATATCACAGACTGTTCCAACTTAAATGAGCATTTATGGGGGCTCAACGGAACAGCTAAACTGAAGGGAGACCAGAGGCTTTAGTCATGAAAGAGGGTATCACCGGAAATTGTCAAGGGAATTTCCAACTAAGGCCAAAGTAGCCAAGTTGGAAAAATTCTCAGGTGAATTGGAGAATTTTCTCAGCTGCTCTTGCCTTAAGTTTGAAATTCTCTTGTCAGTTTTTTTCTGTCATGAATAAAGCCCCAAGAGTTGGCACTGTCAATGCTGCTTGGAATAACCTTGGCAAGGTCCAAAGTGCCAAGAGAGCTACCTAACTTTAGCTCCTGGGATGCACACATAGCGAACAGTACAATCAAGTAAAAATCGGCAGATACTACTATGTATGTCAGTGACACTGCTTTCTCAATCTATGGAATGTATAAGCAATGGGGTTGTGCTGAATCGGCTCCTGGTTTACCTTGTGCATCGGTTTTATTTTAAAACATAATAGTATTTGTAAGAAAAAATCTATTAGGGAGTTGTTCACTACAAGTGTGGTGAGATGTGGTGAGGTGAACATATGTTCAATATATAAAGATTTAACTTGGCACCAGCTCCTCACTTTTAGTGAATACTAGCTTCCAAAGTTCCTCTTACAATTATATGACTGGAGAAATGTTAAACAGTGTACTAGTGAAATAGAACAAATCTTATCCTAAATTCCGCTCACCATGCTGTTTAATTATTCTCTATATCCTACTATAATTAAATTAGTACTAGCAATCCCCCTTGTTTCTGATTACTGCAACTAGACCTAGTCTGACACAGGGACCACTATATGTCAGCATGTCTGGTATTTCACATCAGGGCTCTAGTATACAAATCAATTCCCAATGATGCACAGACCTGTGGGCCAGGAGGTCCCTCCGGTCCTGGTGGGCCTGGTACACATAAAGGTACTGTTGGTTTAAACTCCAGAGGCGAGTTTTTGTAATCCAGATCATATACCTATGAAACACAGAATTAAAAAATATTAGAAACATACAGGTTAATATAAAGAATTTGACCAATAAATGACCTAATGTAAGAGCTATTGTGTTTCAGTGTGTGGTTCTATAGGGCAGAGTGTAATAAAGCAATTTAATGTAGTACACATGTTCTTTTTTTTTTTTAATTAAAGTTGTATTGAGCATACATATAATATACAGTGTAAATCAGGGGTAATACACCAGACACATATTAACATCACTGTAGTACAGAGCATGTAACACGGTATAAACTCATCTTCAATTTTAAAAACTATTAGTAATATGCATTTCAGCAGGCATATTGAAATGTAAAAATAGTACTGTAGAGTAGACAACAAACTGATGGGAGCCCCTTAGCCATATATACATACAAACAAACTACCGGTCGATTGGTTCAATGGTAGGAACAAACAGAAACAATATAAGGCAGCAGAGAGTAAGGTAGTATAACTGTTGCATGGGCAGAGTATAAAGATTATACCAGGGTAGGACCAGGTTGCTCGACAATGGCGGTGCTCCAAGTCAAATAAAATCATTAACCAATATAGCAGTAAAAGCATGGTACAGAAGTGTCGTCCTATGGACTCTGCCAACATTTCTGACAAAAAGAAATTATACTGTTTTGGCAGAGCCCCCAAGCTCGATACATTGTCATAAATGGACAATAAGACAGTGTAAGGTTCGGTTAAGAGAGAGGTGAAATGGAGGAACAGAAGAGAAAAGGGGGAGAAAAGAGTTAGAGAAGTGAAAAGAGAAACGTAGAAAAGCTAAAGAAGGCTGCCGAGGGGGGGATCGCCAAAGAACATGGCCAAAAAAATTGAGCCTTGGGCCACATCATGCGTCCCAAAAGGATACCACCCAAACCAATTAGGGTGGCGGCGATGCCCTGTGGGGGTAACACCATCATTGTTGTAGGGCAGGGTAAACGTTTTCAGCTCAGCAAGTAAAGTAAGAACAAGAGTCTTACATCAGTGCAGCATCAGTGGCACAGTTCGTCCTAAACTTTGGGTGGTATGGCAAAAATCTGCTGCATCCGACACCCCCAGCTTATCACCTCAGAGAGTAAATCATCATATAGCTGCAGAGAGCTTCCAGCGTATGAAATGTGTTGTATATTTCTCGATACACGTAGAATCGGAGATATGGCCAGTTCTCAGCTCTAAATCCAGGCGCATTTGTTTAGTTGGACAGTCCAAATAGGTATGGAGCACGGTGGGCCCAATCACCTCCGGTATCCCTCGGAGTCAGATGTTAGCTCGCCATGATTTCATTTCAAGAGAAAGCACTTGGCGTTGAAGCTTTTGAGAGTGAACCGACAGTTGGCACATCTGTTGCTTCGACTCTTGCCACTCATGGGTGGCAGCGACAGAGTCAGTGTGGCCACTTTGGAGGTAAGTGAGGTAAGTTCCATTCACACCATTTCAGCTTTCATAACGCCTTGCAAATCAAGGAACAGCTTATTAATATCGCCTTTAGTCGATGGTGTCTGTCAGTAGTAAGTTCGGATGGTGTCAGAACCTGTGATAACAGACCAGGGAGGAGCCTCGTTGCAGGGCAGGGTGTGGGGTCTGTCTGCACCCCACGATGCATAACTGGGACTGGACTGAGACTGGACTGGTAGCAGAGACTGGGACTGAGACAGGACTGGTAGCAGAGACTGGGACTGGAACAGGACTGGTAGCAGAGACTGGAACTGGGACAGGACTGGTAGTAGAGACTGGGACTGGGACAGGACTGGTCGCTGAGACTGAACTGAGGCAGGACAGGTAAAAGACTGGAACTAAGGCAGGACAGGTAACTGAGACTTGAACAAAGACAGGACTGGTAGCTGTGACCAAACTGAGACAGGACTGGTAGCTCTCAGAGAAGGACACGGGCCTGTGATAACTGTCACATTCAGGTATGAGGCTGGAACTGCTGTGCAGACTCGATATAGGTCTTTTGTAACGGACCCCGGCAACAGATCAGAATATCCTACCTGAAGGAATTCAACCCTATGGTTGAGCCACAGGTTTCGCTCCCCTAGGACTTTTGCACTCTGAACTATTACCAGGATACCGAAACTAAACCCAACATACAGGAAGCTGTATACGGAATACTGGATCAAGGCGAAGGTACAGTGGCTCAGGCAGTAGAATAGTCAGACCGGAAAAAGATCGGGGCTGGCAGCAAACAAACGTAGTTAGGACAGGCAAACAAGTCAGGACATGCGGCAAAACAGACAAGGTAAGTGCTAGTAGGAGTAGGCAACAGATTATCAGAAATAGAATACACGAGTAGGGGCGTGGCCTGCTGCCGAGGTGAATGGCTGCCTAAAAACGGAGCTCCGTCTCACACCCAGCATAACAAGCAATAAACAGCGTTCCCCGATACGATGCGCAGGAGCAAGAAACATAACCAGCAACCCAAAGGGTCTGGGGACAAATCGACCTCTACTTCGCCATCCCTCAGAGAATATTTCAGCACACCAGCGGCCCTTTCCTCCCTGCGCGCAGAAGACAACATGGCGCCCTCACCAACAAGCTCCCTCGACTCAGAGGATACAAGCGGAGCTTTCCCCGAAGCAGACAAAGAGATTCCTACCTGTTCAGCAACGGCGCAACAGCTCTTCTCCTCAGCACCGTGGAGGGAAGATTTTAATATGCTCGTCACAGAATTGAAACAAACTGTGGCAGACGCCATGCTAGGCCTGAGGGCTGATATAACACGTGTGGAGCTCCGAGTGAGCAAACACGAGGAAGAAGCTGCAACACAAGCTACGAAGATTACCTCGATAGCCAAGAAGACCGAACAACACGCAGCCTACCTAGCTGACTACCGGAGGAGGCTGGAAGACCTAGATAACAGAGGCAGACGCCACAATATTCGGGTCAGGGGAATCCCGGAGAGCACAGCCCAAGCCACAGAGGACCCTGCCCGCCTGGTCACCTGCCTATTCAACAACATACTCGGCCGCCCTCAAGACTCAATCCTAGCGATTGACAGGGCTCACAGGGCACTACGACCTCGAGGACCCCCCAACACGCCCCCACGAGATATCATCTGTTGCGTGACGGATTACCCCACAAAAGAGCAGATAATGAAACGGGCTAGAGATACAGGCCCCATCCTGTTCGAGGGGCACAACGTGACACTATACCATGATTTGTCTGACCTCACTCTACAAGCAAGAAGAGCCCTACGACCACTCACTACAGAACTCCAAAACAGAAATGTTTTGTACTACTGGGGCCACCCATTCAGCCTGAACATCAGACTGGACAGCGGCACGAAGACGCTCAGATACCACCACGAGATACCAGATCTACTACAGGAGCTTCATCTGCCGTCACTCCAGATTGAGGACTGGAGCCTTCCAGAAACCCGTCAAACGCGCCCACTACCCCAAAGAGGGCCTAGACCCTCACGTCAACGCCTGACTCATTCGGAGAATCGGATTTCCCGAATTAGAGATGATGGAAACCTACGACCCGCTATAACGGCGTTAGCAGCAGAGGAATGAAGCAGCTCAGTAGTGAGTAACTTCCTGAGGGATCAATATAATTGTCCTCCTAACCCTACCAGGTGTGGGACAGTTGCCTGATAACCGGGGTCTCAATGACACTGAGAAACAAAGGTTTTCATACTCGGAGGCTACCCGTTCCCTCGAGATGGATCCCACTGGGAACTTTTGGTTCATGTCAACGTAGCTGGACAATGCTCACGCAAGGACTTGACAGCTATCACGCAAAGCACCCAAGAACAGAGGTCACTACCTGGTAACCCCCGACAGGTACCACCCCCCCCCAATATGCTATGTACATATGCAACACTAACACGGGTCACTGTCGCTACTAAGCACTAACGCTAAAATAATGTTCCCATTGTAACAACGACCCACACTGTTGAAGCCCTAAATGGCTTCTGTCCGCAGACCCACACCTGTTTATTGTTATATATTGTTATGGTTCTTGTTCATCGTTATTGGTGGATGTTCAAGGTACTGGGTGTTCCGAGACTGAACCCATCCACCTGGAAACAACATATTATTCATATAATAGTACGTTTGATTCTACACGTACACTATATGAAGGTACCGACCATTATCGGCGGCAACCACCCACCTCCACACCCAAGACGTCCTTGGATAGATTTGTGGGCGAACAGGGTCAGCCCTGTACTTGACCTGGCCCTGTTTTAACCCCAGATCGACGTCACTGGTGATTCTATCTGATTCCCCCCCCCCCCCCCATTTTCTCTCTTTCCCTAACTCTAAGTCCCCTCCCCCCCTTTTTTTTTTTTTCTCCCGTCACTATATATATTTTTTTTTTTTTTTTTTTTTTCTTTTCCCTTTGTTTTTGGAAACCTGCTACTATGGCGTACAAAGCCGCGGAACTGAAAATTCTAACACTCAATGCCAAGGGACTTAACATCCCTGAAAAGCGTTCAAATTTGTTTCGAGAATTACGTTCCCAACACATACATGTTGCATTTCTCCAGGAAACACACTTTAGGGAACCGAACCCCCCGAGTTTATCACATAGAGATTACCCTCTAGGGTTCTTTAGCAATAATCCGGTTTCTAAAAGTAAAGGAGTAGCAATAATATTCTCTAAGTATTTCCCACTCACAGCTGTAACCCATTTGGCAGACACACAGGGCAGTTATATATTTGTCAAAGGGATGAATGGAGGACAAACATACACTTTTGTTAATATGTATCTCCCCAATACTAAGCAGCACAAAAAGTTTTCTAAAATAATGACCCTACTGCGCTCTTTCCAGGAAGGGACGACAATCCTGGGAGGGGACTTGAATTTAGCATTGAACCCGAAAATGGATACATCCACGGGGAGCACCCAAACACCCATACACGTTACCCTCAAAGTTCAAAAATTACTGAGAGACGCACAACTAGTAGACTGTTGGCGGGCTATGCACCCATCTGTAAAAGATTACAGTTTTTACTCCGTCCCACACAACAGATATACCCGTATCGACTATTTATTCGTATCACACTATCACTTATCCCAGCTGAATCAATCGAACTACGGCCCAATCACGTGGTCGGATCATGCCCCTTTAACCATCTCATTAACCTCCCAACTGACTCGCCCGACACAAAGGACATGGCGTCTGAACGAGTCCCTTCTTGACGATGCTGACACCCAAAAAGCCATCTCGACTGCACTAACGGATTATTTTACCGAGAACCTGACTCCGGACATCCCTTTGCCCACGATATGGGAAGCCCACAAATGCACCGTACGTGGACATCTTATTAAAATAGGAGCAGAGCGGAAAAAATCGTACACGGCCCGTCTAAGCAACTTATATCAGGAAATCAATTCCTTAGAACTTACACATAAAGAAACCCTAGACAACAGCCAATATGAAAGGCTGCTATTGCTTCGTGGGGAGCTCTCTACTTTGCTGAACGCACAAACACGCAGACACTATATCAAAATGAAATCGCTATTCCATGAACATGGCAACAAACCGGGCAAGTACCTAGCAAGAGCCCTACAGAAAAAACGCCAATTGTCATACATACACAAGATCAGGGGACGAGATAACACCCTTAAACAAATGCCCTCAGACATTGCTACAGAGTTTGTTACATATTACACTAATCTTTACAACCAACCACAATCACATTTAGCGACTGATACTTCACATTTAGACGAGATACGTACATACTTGAGAAAACATCTCTCTATTAAACTGTCTCCTGAAGACTCAGACCATATGGAGCGTGAGATCACAATAGTGGAACTCGATTTGGCAGTGAAACACACCCAAGCAGGCAAAACACCAGGCCCAGATGGGTTCCCAATAAGCTATTATAAGACATTCCCGGAAATTCTATACCCTAATTTAGTAAACACTTTCAACTCCATTTTAAAAGGAACACCCTTTCATCCCCATACACTGATGGCCACAATCGCACTTATCCCTAAAGAAGGGAGGGACCCAGATGACTGCTGCAACTACCGCCCGATATCCCTGCTGAACTCAGACCTTAAGTTTTTCGCTAAGATCATAGCCTCACGTATTAACCAAATACTACCCGAATTGATCCACCCAGATCAGTCGGGCTTCGTCCCGGGACGGGAGTCCAGAGATGGCACCATCAGAGCGGCTAATTTAATCCATATAGCCAACACCAAACGCACAAAGATCGCTATGATCTCGACAGACGCTGAAAAAGCTTTTGACAGATTGGACTGGTCGTTTATGCTTGAGACTCTTAGACACGTTGGCTTTGGTCCCCACATGGTCACCTGGATTGCCGCTCTGTACTCCCGTCCCTCGGCGAGGATACGTATTAATGGGGCACTGTCTGACACGTTCAATATTACTAACGGGACTAGACAGGGCTGCCCCTTATCTCCCATATTATTTATCCTTTCACTTGAGCCATTCCTGGAGAGTATTAGAAACAACACAGATATCACTGGAATGCAAATAGATGACACCCACCACAAAGTAATAGGATATGCAGACGACATGTTATTTGTCCTCACAAATCCTAGAATCACTATACCGTTACTTCTCCAGGAATTTGCACAATATGGTAAAATATCGAATCTAAAAATCAACTATACCAAATCTGAAATACTGAACATAAATATACCCCAAACAGAGGTCCGAGCCCTGTCTAAGGCCTTCCCTTTTAAATGGCAAGCGCACAAATTAAAATACCTAGGTATTTGGCTGACAAGCAACGCGGCCACTCTATATCAACACAATTTCCCACCTTTACTGGACTCTATCCAAAAAGATTTACGAACATGGAACTCACTGCTTATTTCTTGGACAGGCAGGGTAAACACGATTAAGATGAATGTCCTCCCGCGTATACTCTATGCCCTGCAGACCATACCGTTAGCACTACCACGTATGTTTTTTACCTCAGTTAGATCTATGTTCATTAAATTTATATGGGCATCAAAACCCCCGAGAATAGCTACCAAGCTATTACAGAGGCCTAAAGAAGCAGGAGGTCTCGGACTACCCTGCATCCAAACGTACTCACACGCCTGCCACCTCATAAGAACATTGGAATGGACACATCACCCAAAACATAAACTGTGGGTTGAGTTGGAAACGCATGCCACTCATACTCCTCTTCGCAACAGTATATGGTCCTCGCCACAGTCCACGAGGAAACTGGCGAAAGCCAACCCATTTGTCTCAGCCACACTCACTGTCTTGCACCGACTACACAGGTCACATGCACTAACAACATACCCATCGCCTATGACCCCCCTAAGACACAATCCGGATTTTCCTCCCGGGGACACAAGAGGGGCTTTTCTAAACACAACAGAGGGAGACAAGGCAGTGATAGCCGATTACACCACTGGAAATTCTATTAAACCCCTCTCAGAGCTGCTCCCAGGACCCCACTCAACACCCACTTATGTACTACAGTATCTCCAACTGAAACATTTTATTCAGAACACTACTCAGAAACACAATCTCACACGCATTACTACTCCATTTGAAGAACTCCACTTATTGGACGCCCTCCCTCCCCACGGAATCTCACAATTATATAAAATACTGCTTGATCCAGAGAGCCCCCACTTGCCTGGTTACGTTAGCACCTGGGAAAACATGCTACAAATAAACCTCTCCAGACCACAATGGCTTAAGATTTTCACACTCACACACAAGACCTCTATCTGCACCAAAACCCAAGAAATGGGATATAAACTTCTGACACATTGGTATCGCACCCCATCCAAACTTCATTTGATTTTCCCAGATGTTCCTGACCTATGTTGGAGATGTGGCAGCTCTCCCGGCTCAGTTCTCCACATATGGTGGGAATGCCCTTTAATAGCGCCATTCTGGGAACAGATACATGCTCTACTTCCCGATTTTACTGACCACCCACCACCTTTCCAACCAATACATTATTTGCTACATCACACGTCACTCCCGGTCAAGGACTATAAGAAATCCATAATCCCTCAACTACTAAATGAAGCCAAAGCTCTTATACCCCTACACTGGGGATCTATCATCCCCCCTTCGATCCGCGAATGGGTAGAAAGAGTCGAAATGACCCGTGCGCTGGAAGACTTAGCAACCAGACCTAAACCCCAAGCAGAGACACATACACTTAAATGGTACTACTGGACACAATTTATTTCTGAGTTCCGCAATCACTCTATCACCCTCACCCCCTGAGACTGCCTTACAAATCCCCACACGTTCCCTCTCATTCTTTCCCCCCACCTCAGGCACCTACCCCCTCTCTCCCCCTTAACAAAAAGTACACCAACCTCCTAGGGAAATGTGTTCCCAAGCAATGCAAATGTATTATTTATTCGATTTATCCCATGCGATGATATACGGTAATAGCATTATGTAATCTCTATGTAAATTGACCGCCAATGTGAAACACCGACTGTGCCAAGTTATCAGTATTCCATTTAATTGCTCCCCGATTTTTGTCTACCCCATAGTGGTCCCTCCCCAATACCCCTCCCTCCCCATCCCACCCTCCCTGCCCTCCCCATCCCACCCTCCCTGCCCTCCCCAACTGTTGTTAGAAAACTATTATTTAGTAAAATTGATCAAAGGTCACTGTGAATAACGAATCGACACATTGTTGTATTGTTTTTATTATTTGCTGTTGGTAGTAGGAGGAAGTCAGTATCTGCTGCGTCAGTTATATGACAACTTACCTACCGGATATGTGTTTACAATGTTCACAATCTATATTCGACGCCCCTCCCCCACCCCCCATTTTTGTTGTGAAAAAACTCTAATAAAAATTGATTTATCAAAAAAAAAAAGAAATAGAATACACAGGGCACTATCAGGCAGTAACCAAAACAATGCAAAGCTGCAGGTTTTAATAGAGAAGGGCTGAGGATAAACGAGGCAGCTGACAATAGGAGTAGAATGGGCACCAAATAATAGTGGCCACTAGAGGCTGAAGAGGAAACAGCCAGAAACCCAGAATAACCATGCAGGTGGTTATGTAGGAGGCCTTCTATGCCACAATGAGAACGAATCGTCAGATGATCCATCTGATCCATCGTTGTCCTGCATAAAAGCAGGTGCAGTTGGGAGAGGCTTGTAAGGCCTAAATAACAAAGATCCAATATTGTTGGTAATACAGTCAGTATTTTGTTCAGATTTTTTCTTCCTGTGACCCATGTCTGCAGGAACGTGTAGAGAGGGTTTAGGCATTTTGGCTGATGATGCCATATATTTTTAGCAGAAATCAGCAGTTGTTGTAGGAGCTCAGCCGAAACACGGCTTTCCCCTACAACTGCAAGCTCCACGCCCACAGTACACATGTTCTTAGTTGATTCTTCAAACTGCTCCAACAATTTAGTCACTAAAAAGGCTATTTTGGCCTATGTTTTACAACTTAGTATTCAGCTGACTGATTAATGAATAAACCCTACCAGGTGCAATACACGAGTACACCTACAGCCAGGATGGGGAACCTGTGGCCTTCAGATGTTGCAGGACTACATTTCTAATACTCCTCTCCATTCCTCTTAGCTGAAAGAGCATTATGGGTGATGTAGTTCATCAGCAGCTGGAGGGTCCCAGGTTCTCCACCCCTGACCTACAGCAATACTCTGCAAAAGAGGCACCTATAATAATGTGATCAGATACTAAAGAAAACAGTCATGTGGTATCAATCTTACAAATTTTTCAAGGGGACCTGGATCCCCCTCGCATGCAGCTGGTGGATGTCTGCGCAATGCTGAAGCTCTGCTGCTGCCCGGCACTTGTACTGGAACTTCTATGACGGAAGCCGGGATATCACATGACCTTCCGGCAGTCTGTCATAGAAGTCATGGCAGTGGGCCGGGCAGCAGCAGAGGATATCTGCGCATACATCATAGAAGTCTCGGCAGAAGTGTCAGGCCGCAGCGGAGGAGAGTACACTGACAGGTGGGGTGGGGAGGGGACACTGAAAGGTGAGGGGAGAGAACACTGACAGGTGAGAGGGGAGAGAACACTGACAGGTGGGGGGAGAAAGTAGAGAACAATGACAGGTGAGAAGGAGACAGTAGAGAACACTGACACGTGGGGGGAGAGGAGAGAACACTGACAGGTGGGGGGAGAGAGGCGAGAACACTGACAGGTGGGGAAGAGACTATTGACATGTGGGGGGAGATGGCAGGGAGGAGGGCACACATCGTGAGAGAGGAGGAGAGAGACCGTCATGGGCGAAGAGGAGAGAGACTTTCATAGAGTGTAGAGGAGAAACACATGGGAAAGGAGATTAAGGAGACAGACATGGGAATGAAATGAGACAAATAGATATGGGAAGGAAGAGACCCAGACATGGGACAGAAGAGACACAGACATGGGATGGAAGAGAGACACAGACATGGGATGGAAGAGAGACACAGACATGGGACAGAAGAGAGACACAGACATGGGACAGAAGAGAGACACAGACATGGGACGGAAGAGAGACAGACATGGGACGGAAGAGACACAGACATGGGAAGTGATAGGAGAGAGACAGACATGGGAAGTGATAGGAAAGAGACAGACATGGGAAGGAAGGAGGAGAGAGAGACAGATATGGGAAGAAAGAGGAGAGAGAGAAACAGACATGGGAAGGAAGAGGCGAGAGTGACAGACATGGGAAGGAATAGGAGAGAGAGACAGACATGGGATGGAAGAGGAAAGAGAGACAGACATGGGATGGAAGACAAGAGCGAAAAACATGGGAAGGGAGAGGAGAGCGACAGACCTGAGAAGGGAGATGAGAGCGACAAAAAAGAAGTGGGGAAAAGACAGATGGACATGTGGAGAGAAAAGACAGATGGACATGAGGAGAAGAAAGACAGACAGTCTTGTGCAGTACCCCTCCCTAGATCAGACTCTGGATCTGCCCCTGGTGTGTTGGCTGCAGTGTGTAGGTGTGTCACGCAAACATGGTGTTAGTATGTTGCGGCCATACATTGCCCCAACATTTTCTTTTAGAGTGACAGCATGACTTTTCACATGGAGACAGTCACACTGGGGTAGAGGTAAGCAGCCCGCATCCAACCAATGCCATGTTCTTGCCTTGCTGTCATTGCATACTGCGTGCAGGAGGGAAGACAGGATTACGGAGGTGAGTGGTGAATTTTTACTGATCAGTACCTTTTTTTCAGAGGGATATAATAGACACATATGTATGTCTTTGTATTTTTAAATTACTAAAACATATATCCTTTGTCTGAAGACATTATAAATTAGTTATATTTTTCGAGGACACCGTGGAGAACTGTATAACATTAGAAATGCTCCTTATTTCTGGCTATCCAGCTTGTACTATAATCAGTAATCACAGCATGTTCATTTAATGAAATTCAGGAGGTTGCATTAGCAAGAATAGTCTTAACCTTCAATGGAAAGTGCCCCATGAGTAATTTGAAGGATAGCATCGAAATTTCATCACATGAAGAATTACAGACTCCAAGATTCATTGATTGAAGGGAAGACTGTGATTATGTATGTTTTATATAAACTGTTAGAACAATATCTGTCCAGATCCCATTTATGTCTTAATTTCCTATACTTTTTTGTCATTTCTTTACTGTTTTTCTAAACAAATGGTTAGTTAGATTATATTTTATTAACAGGGTATACAACAAGGATGCCCAAAGCCAGTGTCGTTATTACTAGCATTTAGACGCGAAAATAAAAATGTATCTCAATAAAATATAGTCAACACCTTGTTTAATCTCTTATTCTTGCATTTATATGACTAAAGATAATGTAAATGTATTGTTCCTGGTATAATATGTCTAAAATATAATCACCTAAGTAGCAATGGCTACATTTTAGTCATTCAGCTGCCTGAGGATTTTAGTCCACAAGACTTAGACTGATGAAGGTTTGCTGTCATTGTTCTAGCAAGGCTTCATGTTTCATGTAAACTTGTTTTCAACCTACACTGAGCACAATGTTACTAAATGTTGTGTATACCCCAACCATCTTTAGTAGCCGTAGCAAGGACATGAAATCTACACATTTTGTATATAAATCACAGCAATGAAAATAGATTGAACACAGTTAAGTGAATGCTAATTAAATATTGATTATAAAATCATACAACCATTTAGATTCACGCACAGATGACCAAATGAATCACTTACACTCACAGCATGCACGCTATGTTTGTGAGATACAGGGGTTTCCCAGAATCCTTTCTTGTCTGTGCATGAAGTCATACTAAAATATTCTCTCTGGCAATTATTTGCTAAGAACCTGAAACTAGGCTGATGACTGACCCAGTTGAGGGAATCCTGCTTAAATCCCCATCATTTCAGTGGTGGTCCTAAACCTACTGTCAGTTTTCAGGACAACTGACTGACTTCATTGAATGAAAATATGTCATATCTAGCTATTGTTTATTACGCCATGTTACGACACTCTGACTCATTACTATGCGGTCTGAGACCAACAGAATTGCGGCTCCCGATGCACTGTCTATTAGGGAGATCTTTTGATCTCTGTAACAAGTGCATCAGAGCTTTTTAGGAGACCTGGTGGGGGTGAACAGCGCCTCCGCCAATCACATCCTCAACTCCTTGTCACCGTAGGTGCACTGCTTAAATACATGAAACCAGGGTGAAGGTAGCAGCGCCCGCCGAGAGCCGGTCCACAAACACCTAGTTCGCCTATGGGTAGCACCAGCTCTGATCACCCCTTTCCAGATAAGCCCATCATTATTTTTCTTTACCACCTCCTCTTTCTGGTTTCCAACACCTTCTACCACATGGGTCTGACCCCTTCCTGCCCTAAAGAGGAGAGAATGAGGAGAACTCCAGGCAACTGTGCTACTACTGGAATTTAAGAGCAGTATTTTATATGCACCCCTTAAACAAAGATGGTGTATTTAAAATAATAATAAATAGTGTACTGTGGTAAATTGACATCTGAGTTGCAAAATCAAGTTAAAATATTCTCTAACTCGCCTATTTTTTCAGCTAATGTTACTTGATTTGTGCAACTCAGTTGTCAATTTTGCACAGTTCACTGTTTAGTGAATAGACTGTGTGAGCACATATCAAGAATGCAAATCAATGAGGAAGGTTGGCTGAGCCTCTTAACAGAAGGAAGATAGACAGGACGATAATATCTGTAAAAATAATTTATTTCTCCATTCCTTGGACAACATGATCAAAACAAGAAGAGGACATCCATCATGCAGAGAGAGAAACACCCAAAAGAGGGGAACATCCACTGTTAAGTGAGTGATAGAACCCGTCTTGTTTTGATTATGCAGTCTTAGAGATGAGATGGAGCAATACATAAATAAATTATTATTGTCTTACATTTTACATGGGTTCAGCAATAGCTTAGTAATTAAAATGTCATTATTGTTTTACTAATTCACATTACCAGCAAGAAACGTAAATGTAACTTTTCACCACAAACTGTACATCTATTGTCATATACTCACAGAGTTCCTGCGCTCTCTGAAGAATGGCGGAGGGGGGAATATGGGTGGCGGTGGTGGCGTGAAAACACAGCATCCTTGTGTAGTGCTTCGCTTCTTCTGTTCAAGGGAAGGAAACGCTGTGAAAGCAAATTTCAAAATGTATGACTGGATTACACTAGAACAATGTTCTACAAGTAAGAACATGAATGGTCAGTTCTTAGCTCTCTGACTCTGGTTTGTCTACAACAGTAATCCTTATTGTGTGGCATTAAATATAACCCTGATTAACATACCATACCTAAAACCTCTCTATAAATTGCAGCTGGTTCCTGGACTTCAAAGGCTGATATTGGAGCAAGAAACCAATGTTAAGCTCCACCAACATACTCCTTGCTCCATGGCTGCCCACCCAGAAACTGGATAGGAATAGAAAGGAAAAAATGGTTTGTGATGCTATCTCATACAAGGACAGACAGCGCTATGTATTCATGTATTCAAGGTGTATTCAGGAACAGCTTATGTTCATGGAGACCTTTCCATGAATACATTAGACAAATCCCACCCACAAAGGTGATTCGGAGTCCAGGCAAGTCTCTTTTGAAAGACAAATCTAGAAGATTTCTAAATTTCAGTTGAGCTGCTCTTACAAACCACGAAAAGTTGGAGCCAAGTTTTTATACTTGTGTCCAGGGACCTTCATTCAGAGTCCAAAAAAAGTGAGGGTGTAGAGGGGAGTCATCGCCTGAAGAAAAGAGTGTGGAGTTATAAGAGTTTGCTATGCCCCTTGTAACAATTTTTACAGAATTTAGGATTTACTTCCATGAGGGCAGTTCGGACAGAGCAGACTATTTTAGCTCTATCTATTGCTCTATTCAGTTGCACTGCTCTAGCAAACCCATTTTCACCTTGTATACAGGATGAAATATTTAAGGCTTTTAGTAATTATTGGTCTCTAAATTTCAAGCTTGCGAGCAGGGCTTTCTAACTCATGTACCACTCTGTCTCTGTTCGTGTGACATAGTATGTAGCTCCCTTCTATGCTCTGTACTAAGCACAACATAAATTGGTGGCACTATATAAATGAATGGTATTTTAATGTAACTACAATAGCGGTCATTTAGAGTTCTTACTATACAGTCAGTGTTATATGTGAAATCTTGCATTATGGGTCAATGTTCTACTTCACCTGTGATGTCATAATCTCCTTTTGTCCATCCAAAATTTCCATACTGTCAGGATCCAGGTCAGTCGTGCAGTAGCACAACAGCAAATGAGATTTCTGTCTTGAAGATCTTATGTTATAGGTTTCAAGGTTCCAAGGATGTCATGGACAAAAGCAGATTATCACTGGTGATGTAGAACAATGAACTATCAGCTTCGTAGTTTATGTGGTGTCTAATCACCTAAAAATTAATGAACTCATAACAATGGAACAATGTAGATATCGCATAATATTAACACTAACCGGAACATATGTGTGCGGGGCCCATGGGGCAGCTGCTTTGGACCTCAAGGAGTAACTGCCAATGAGTAGGAAACGTAGACAATTTGTTTTTATCTACTCTCTGTAGGAGAATACCCTCTCTTCATCAAGTCTGAACAGTATAACAGATTCTCCATAATGCTTTAATAAAATAAGAAACAGTTCTGCTTTTAACATTTTTGAAAGAACTTGTTGTTTATTTAGTCAGTGCATAGTTCATCAGCCCATTCTATTTTGTTAACTATAAAACAGAAAATGTCTGTTTGTTTGTCTGAAGCGCTAAAAATTCTTGAACGCTGACCTCTAGAATCATGATATTTGCACAGCAACTATTTTAATCTCTCGCTGTTGTTCGAGGTATGAGTTTCTTACCTTTTCAGTTGAATAGTATGGACATTGGTGATGTGCAACAGCAGATTATGACATCACTGGTGATGTAGAACAATGACAGCCAATGAGATTTCTAACCTTAAGACCTTATATTATAGGTTTCAGAGGTTCAAACAGTGGCATTTCTAGTTCAACAGAACTATTTTCAGCTCTCTACATTGTTCCTTTCCTGAGTTATGAGTTAATTTAGGTTTTGAGTAGAAACATGGCTTGCAGAACAATGATTGCGAACTGCTACAAGATGGAGCATAAAGACATGTTGAACAACAATTACAAACAACTCCAAGGCGGAGCAATGAGACTGCTGAAAGGAAGAATGAGCACGGTACCAACAGCGTTTCTCAGCAGTATTTCTTAGCGGAGAACACAACGTTGTTACACAAGTTGTGCCAACATTACAACTGTGTGATAGAGGCAGCAGCAAAGAGGTCATGCCAGAGGAGGAAAGATGAACTCTGGCAGCAGATGCTCTTTAAGCAGTTGGTGGGAATAACAGGTCCGAGGAAGTGGTGAAGAAAAAGGTAAATGCATTTAAAATACTTATACACCACAGGCAGCATGTTATATCACACTGGACTCACACCTGTAGTTTATGTACCACATTTATTAGCTGTGTCAAGAATAGCTAGGGATCTACACTCATAGGGAATGTTGCATATATAATAATGGCTGCTACACACAGAGAAGCTACAAGGGTGTGCATAGAGATCTGTAGCTGATCATTATCTCCTTTCATTTGGAAATGATGGAGAAAAGGGTAAACATCACTTACAGGCCAGGAGTGCAGAATGCATGTTGTTTACACGCCAAATGCCTACAAATACAAAACCGAACTACACCAAATCAAGGTGAAGAATCTAAATCCCGGGCTAAGCTGTGTAGTAAAGCTAGTCTCTATATAAATTACAAGCAAAACATGTATCTATATATATTTCTAGCACTAAATAACCAAAGCAATAATAATAGTGTCTTGGAACTCATTGACAAAATATGAACCTAACATATACAGTATTAAATTTAATAACAATCATCTAAGCTCTACTCCAGCACATGCGTTTGTTTTGAGCTGATGAACATTTGATATGTCTATTTTCTAACCTACATATTTTCATATGATTACTGGTATAGCACTGTTTGTGACCAAAATAGATAAACCCACATATCAGTTGTAACACTTGTTCGGTGTCATCTAAGTCCACACTGGGAAATACCTTTATCAAGTACTTTGTCATGGTAAAAAACTCTTACTGATATTCTATAGCAAACAGAGGAAATGCATGGCATTCACAGCAGCTGACATGGAATCTACAGTCAGAGAAAGCGCCTTTATAAAGCCTACTGTATGAATCGATCCAATGATTTTTACAAATGTACCTAGCTATTCAATGAACACTTGAGTACTAGTTATCATATATTCTGCCTCATTAGACAAAGGGTTAAAGGACCACTATTACTTGTAATTGACCTACCTTACAGTTCAATAATCATGTAAATGTGTGTATTCATTACATTTTGAATATACGCTAAATATCTATAATAACTATAATAAAAATCAGTTTTGCAGCATTTGCTGTCCCTCCCTCTCAGCTCTCAGTACATGACTGGAGTCTGGAAGGAAAAAAACAATATTTTTTAAATATTTAAAAAAACAACAACAAATTGATAACTATGCACAGAAAGATTTTGTGCTGCCATAGGCCTGAATAAACTTATGCAGCCCCAACCCTCATTTAACCTTTCGCACCTCTTCTACTCCGGGTTGCACCCCTACCTCATATAACCTTTCCACTACACCAGATTGCACTCACATCCGTGTCCACTGTACCATTAGCCAGAACTCCCCTATGCACAGCACCAGAGTGCTCCTGGGGTGATCTAGTGGGGGGGGGGGGGGGGGGGGATTAGTCTGGATGTCTGTGCAAGTATCACATTGAAGTGTGGGAGGATGTAAATCTTCTGCTGGTTTGCTGGTACTCCCTCCAGTCTGCCACCAGTGGCAATATAACACTGACTATTTGTAATATGAACATATACTGCTCAGTTTTTACACTAAGGCTTGCCTGGTCAGATAGTTTTTTACTGGACACATAGAAGTTTTAAGTTGATAGCATTAATGTAAAACCTATTCTTTTTTATTTTTTATTTATTCATTATTTTTTTTTGTTTCTTCTTTTTTTTTTTCTCTTTTTGTGAACTGAATGTCTCAAAAAGAGAAAAAAAAAAACAAACCTATTCTGGTTAATACGTGTTATGTTATGCTTGTGATGATCTCATACAACCAGCGCTGTATTTAGCGCGAGGCAGACAAGGCAAGTGCCCAGTCTGCCGGAAGGAGTGTTGGGGGAACTGCTAAAAATATTGCCCCTTTAAAAAATAAATAGCTTGCGGGCAGAGATGCTGGCTGGGGAGATCAGAAGGTGGGTGATGGCGGTGTGTGGGCATGTCCTAGGTGTGCAATGTGGGTAACTAGGCGTGTCCTGAGCATGGGTCCACATAATTTTATCTGGGGGGGCAAACCAACCAAATGGATGGATGAGAACCATGAGATGTGTATTGCACAGCAGCTGCAGTACCAATTCATATAATAGCACTCGTTAATAATAGAACTAGTTGTTGAGTACTCTCTTCCGAATGATGCTTAACATACTGGCTGAGAGTCATGGGAAATGCAGTGTTCCGGTTGGTTTGGCATGAACCATGTTACCATTATACACTATAAGTGGTTCCAGTATTGTTGTGTATTGCCCACAAAGAGTGTACCTTTTAATGCTTCCTAGGTCATAAGTGCCAGCTAAACTTTGAAATATGTCACACCCAGTCTCAGGGCCAATCCTAGGGTCACGGACGCCTGGGTGCAGGGTTTTGTTTTGGGGCCCCCGGTTGGGTGTGGCTAAATTACTAACTCCACCCCTGTACAAATGTTTGTTCCAGACATGCCCATTTCATTTTTAGAGGGGGGTGGGCACAACAAACTTTATTTTGATGTAAAGGACACAATTTTTATTTTAAATAAATATTTATATTTGGCCAAAATACTGTGTAGTGGTTTTAATTATTTCTGCAGTATACTACTATTTCTCTGATGCACAGCCAGCAACATGGGAGACTTTTGGCTGGTTAGCAGAGTGAGTTTTAACTACCGTTCCCATGATGCCCAAGCAGTCAAAGTTTCCCATTAACCTGGCTGAGCATCACTGGAAAAGAAGTACACAAGGAGTAATATATAAAAATCTCCCATGCCAGTCACTCACATGTCTCTCTTCCCATGCACCCATCGCGTAGTGCTCACCCCTCGGTGCGGTTCCACAGGCGCTGACCTGGGGACCACACCTCGAGGTGCTGTAAGGGAGAGAGCTCCCTCAAACAGCGCCTCTGATCACTAGCACCTGGGCGCAGTGCACCCTGTGCACCCCCCCAAGATTGGCCCTGCCCAATCTCTTCTAAACCCCATTCTGTCTCACACAGAACGTGACACCAATGATCACTTCCTATAATAAGGTACCTGTATCATACTGTATTATCTTCTTATCTCTTACAATGTGATGCACCAACCAGCATGTAACTGAATGATCACCTTCTTTAAAAAGCTACCTGTATCATACTGTATTATCTTCTTACCCATTACAATGTGATGCACCGGGCTGGTAGCAGGTAGCTTAAGTATCACCTTGCCACCTTTGCATTGCACTCTTCCAGCCCCCTCACCCGCCTAAAACCACAAAATCAAATGTGCTGAAGAAAATTCTCTCTGCCAATGTGCAGCCCAGAGCACATTAGTGCTAAGCACACTACCAACACTCCATATTTTATTTGTTTTCAATTGCAGCATGCCATCCTTTGATTGCCATAAGGGTGGCACTGAAAGGGTTAAAAAAATAAAGATATTCTTACCAGTTATCCGCTCCTGCACAGGCAGAGGTAACATGAATGAAGGAGGGTGTAATTAGAAACAGATTTATCCTCCCAACCCTATATAATAATTTATATTTTCTAACACTGAAATTATTACAATGAATACATACCTCACATTAAAAAATGCTCATATTGTTTCCTTTATTCTATTTCTTGCCACAGATAAATAAATCTTACTGAACTCTGCATGGACCAGATCTCTTGCCGCCACCTTCCTCCCACAGATCCACTTATTTCAACTAAATCAATTCCCATCACAAGATAAAACATTTTCATTTGCTAGATTAGACCTTGGAGAACACAGGGAAAATTAGCTACATTTTATGTGCTCAGGAATATGGAGACATTTGACAGCAGAAATGAAATATAATGCTTCCAAGGCTGAATTTTTTAAGTTTAATGTGTGGCTATTCTGCAGTACCAGACATGACTTGAATACATGTTAAATCCTAAATTTATAGGTACGCCTTTTGTCTAGGAAAATTCTACTTAATTATTCAAGCTGGTTTACTGGGGAAAAGTAACAGAGAGTCTAATACAATTTGTGTATTTGCTCTTCAGGCATACGGTATATTATTTGGTCTAATTGCAGTCACTATGGTGCTTTAGGGTATTATATGTCAGATTAATGTTCTTCTAATTAGATCTTTTTCTTCCTTTTATTGGATAGGCATCCTTATTTGTATGTAATGCAAAAGAGAAAACAAATTATTTTATAATACTAACAAGCTAGAGGCAGTGTAATGCTGGCTGTAACACTGACACAGGAGGAAACAGCAATGCGGAACCTGGTGTTGGGAACCAACTCCAGGTCTGGGTAGTAGAGCAGAGGAGGTCACCTAATGATGATATACCCTGTGGTTGAGCCTCAGACACTAAACATCTAGGAGTTAGCTGCTCTGTCCAATACCGTAGACAACTGAGTGGATGAGACAGGTACATTGGTACTGTGTAGAACCAGAGGTTAGCAGGACCAAATAGAGAATAAGGTGAATTACTGAGACAGCAAGGGAAGTCAGGGAGCCAGTGGTCATACATGAAAACAAATACAATTTTTGTTATGTGGGTCTGAGGGCCTTTTGGCCAGCCTCCAGACCCAGGGGAGGGATAATTATGTATTTGGGGGTCTGGAGACATTTAGGCAGCCCTTGAATCCCAGGGGTGTTTATTTATTTATTGGGGGGGGGGGGGGGGGGTTGAGACGCATTTGGGCAGTATCTGGATCTCAGCAGTTGTCAGGCTCTGGGACCCGTTACTATCCGGCGTCAAGGCTCCCCGTCTGCTACACTCACCTCCGGAGCTCCATCCTCCATCCCTAGTCTTGAGCAACATGCACCTCGCACAGAGTGAGTATGTGCATTCTCCTACAAACGCGGGGCATGTCTCCACCTCCAAGAGGCGCGGTTACTCCAAAGGGGGATTAGGTAGAAGGAGGGAGGTGGTTGGTGCCTTACAGGTGTTGCAGAGATGGGTGGTACTGAGGGCTGATGGGAGGGGTTATGGTCCTGACTCCCTTTAAGCAAATACAAGAATGTATATGCTATATAATGTTATTGTTTTAATTAAATGAACTAATTTAAGTAATTGTCCAAATATTTGTAATTAACCTATTAAACTAAAATAATTTCTGATATAGTTGTTTTACTAATCTGACAGGTTATTCTAAATATGAAATCTTCATCTGGTTGCAAATATTAAAGATTATAACTACCAACATGAATGAGTCTTGACATCTAAAAATCATGATTTAAACCAGGTACTTACTGAGTAGTGATTTAAATCAAATCCACCCTGTCTGGCCCCCAGTATATATTATAAAAGTCTTGGAGTCATTTCCAAGACCCTTTTTTTAAATTAGGGGTCTCAGGGCTACTTGCCCTGGCCCCCAATGCATATTAAGGCGACTGGGAGCCATTTGACCAGGTCCCAGCACAAGTTATCATAGTGTGGGTCAGAGGCGTCGTTAGGGGGGGGCTACTGGGGCTGGAGCCCCGAATCTCCTGACCATAGCCCCGAGTCTGTGAAGCTTCCCCTGCTTCCTGCTCTGTCACTATGAGAACCCCGCCCCCAACCCATGTGACCGGCAGGAACCCACGTGTCCTCCCTCACAGCACAGACCACGAGGGATGCTGTGCTGCTGTGGAGAGGCTGCTCTCTGCTCTCTGGACTGCAGAAAAGCCTCCTCTATGACCTGCCACTTACCTCCCATCCAGGAACAGGCTGCACAAGGTAGGACCTCCATGTATTTTTATATAAATATCACCAACAGGTGAGTACTGGGGAAGGGGGTGGAGGGAGGGTGACATTAATGGGCAGAATAACACTGGCAAATGATGTACGAATGAACCCTGGCAAATGATGTACGAATGAACCCTGGCAAATGATATATGAATTAACCCTGGCAAATGGTGGATAAATTAACCCTTGCTAATGGTGGATAAATTAACCCTGGCAAATGATGTATGAATTAACCCTGGCAAATGATGTATGAATTAACCCTGGCAAATGATGTATGAATTAACCCTGGAAAATGTATTGTATTGTTATTGTATTGTAATGTATGTATGAGTGTATGTGGCAGACTGTATGTGTGTGTGTATGTATGAGAGTATGTGACAGACTGTATGTATGTGACAGACTGTACGTATGTATGTGATAGACTATGTATGTGTGATACTATGTATGAGTGTGTGTGTCTATGTGACAGATTGTATGTATGTATGTATGTATCTGTGTGACAGACTGTATGGGTGTGTGTGTCTATGTGACTGACTCTATGAATGTATGTGTCTATGTTACTGACTGTATGTATGAGTGTGTGTCTGTGACAGACTGTATGTATGAGTGTGTCTCTGTGACAGACTGTATGTATGAGTGTGTCTCTGTGACAGACTGTATGTATGAGTGTGTCTCTGTGACAGACTGTATGTATGAGTGTGTCTCTGTGACAGACTGTATGTATGTATGTATGAGTGTGTCTCTGTGACAGACTGTATGTATGAGTGTGTATCTGACACTGTATGAGTGTGTGTCTATGTGACAGACTGTATGTATGAGTGTATGTGACAGACTGTATGTATGAGTGTATGTGACAGATTATGTATGCATGTACGAGTGAATGTGACAGACTGTATGTATGAGTGTGTGTGTCTATGTGACTGACTGCATGTATGAGTGTGTATGTGTGTCTGTATATGACTGCATGTGATTGTGTGTATGTGCTGTTGTCTGGCTCCTAGATTTTTTACTGGCTCCTAAAACTCAGTTAAGTTCGTCAAGCCCTGGCATAAATGCAACTAGTTATATACATCTATTTGGGGTCTACCTCAAGCTTTTGAAAAGGCTGGAAATATTTAATATTTTACAGGTTTTGTTTTGTGATTATAAACGTAATATTGTTTTGCTGCGAGGGTGGTGGGTGCATGGAATAGCCTTCCAGTAGAAGTGGTAGAGTGTCATGCCCCTCTGGCCCTTACCTGCAGTTCCAGTAGTTCCAGGCATCCAGCAAGTCCCTTAAGTAATCCGCGATCGCGGAGTAGGCCGAAGCCGGGGCCTGTAGTACAATCTTCTATCCGCGATCGCGATCGCGGTAGCGCGGTAGGCCGAAACCAGGGCCTAGAGTTTCTACAAGCCCAGGATGCATCCTCCAGACTTCACCCCAATCAAGGGGAACCTATTTCCAGCTGTAGGAGGGAGGTAAACTCTGCCAAATCTCCTATTAACTCCAAGCACAGAGATAGAGGGGTATGTGCTAGAAAAGCACACCCCTCTAACATCCAATCAAGTGAGGAGCTTGTCCCACTGAGGGGAGGAGTGGAGACCCACAGCACTATAAAAACCCCTCAAACTGTTTCTTCATTGCTCCAGTGTTCCAGAGCTTTGGTTCCTGTTTGTCCTTGGACTTCAGTCTCCAGTTTCCCCTTTGTTGCTGTGCTACAGTATATCTTTTGGATTTCCCGTTACCTGACCTTTGGCTTGTCTTCTGGATTACCCTGTTTGCCTGAACCCTGACCCCTGTTTGGATTACTACTCTTTGACCGCTGCCTGCCCTGATCTATTGGACTGTTTCCTGACTTCGCTTTTTGGATTATCCTTTTGTGGCACTCTCGTGCTCCTATCCTTACCAGGGTGCTCTGCCTATATATACTTGTGGACCACCTGGTAAGGGTTACCAGCAAGAGATAGCATCCCCTGCTCTATGCTCCGAAAACCTCAATCTTGACATAGAGGTTAATACAGCGAAGGAGTTTAAGCATGCGTGGGACAGGTATAAGGTTATCCTAGATATTAGGATATTTAAGACTGACCACACCTGTACCTATGCATCCTATACCTTTATCTTATATCTATACCTTTACCTATGCATTACTATACCTGTATCTTATATCTGTACCTGTGCATCCTGCACCTGTGTCTGTCCTAATAGCTTATATCCGTACCTATGGATCCTGTACCTGTCCATATAGCCTAAATCTGTACCTATGCATCCTGTATCTTTATCTATATATGCATCTGTATCATATATGTACTCATGCATCATCATGTACCTATATCTATCTACATCTATCCTATATCTATACCTATGCATTCTGTACCTCTGTCTGTCTACCTATCGATCATGAGACATCATTGCATTTTAAGTATTATTAAAGCTGTGGGCTATAGCCCCAGATCATTTTTGAGCCTAGCAACACCCCTGGTGTGGGTTCAGGGATACTTGCCCTGGCTCCCCAATGATTATTTTTAATTTATGGAGCCAGCAACAGCCCGCAAGCTCCAGGGGACGGAATTTTAAAAAATTAGATTATGTTTTTTCATTTTTTAACTGAACAATTGAAATGCCCAAAAATTGTCTGCTTTAGCCAATTTCGGGATTCTTTTTGCGGGATTTCGGCCAATATTGAAAAGGGCGAATCCATAGGAAAATCGTAGATTTTAAGATGAAATCGGCTATACTGAGCAGTCAAAATTCTGAAATTTATTTACTATGATCGATTGAGTAAAACCTTCAATTTCTAAGCAACTCTCTGAGATCATACCTCGACTTCATCCCTGCCATGTAAATATTCAATATAATCTACAGTCTGCTTTTAGCTTGCACTTTCCCATTACTTTAGCTTAGCAATCATTTTTAGCAAGTTTCCAAACTAAAAATATATTTATGAAAAGAGTGAAGGGTAGTAACCCTTCGTATTAATTTAGTGTGGCTTGTTGTACATAAAGATTGCATTAAACAATAATTTATAATGACTTTCCGTATTTATTGTTTCAATATGGATAGCTTTATTCTACAGATAGCTTAATGCTACAGATAGCTTTATTCTACAGATAGCTCAATGCTACAGATAGCTTTATGCTACAGATAGCTTAATGCTACAGATAGCTTTATGCTACAGATAGCTTTATTCTACAGATAGCTCAATGCTACAGATAGCTTTATGCTACAGATAGCTTTATGCTACAGATAGCTTTATTCTACAGATAGCTTTATGCTACAGATAGCTTTATGCTACAGATAGCTTTATTCTACAGATAGCTCAATGCTACAGATAGCTCAATGCTACAGATAGCTTTATTCTACAGATAGCTTTATGCTACAGATAGCTTTATGCTACAGATAGCTTTATTCTACAGATAGCTCAATGCTACAGATAGCTCAATGCTACAGATAGCTCAATGCTACAGATAGCTCAATGCTACAGATAGCTTTATGCTACAGATAGCTTTATGCTACAGATAGCTTTATGCTACAGATAGCTTTATTCTACAGATAGCTTTATGCTACAGATAGCTTTATTCTACAGATAGCTTTATTCTACAGATAGCTTTATGCTACAGATAGCTTTATTCTACAGATAGCTTTATTCTACAGATAGCTTTATGCTACAGATAGCTTTATTCTAAAGATAGCTTTATTCTACAGATAGCTTAATGCTACAGATAGCTTTATTCTACAGATAGCTCAATGCTACAGATAGCTTTATGCTACAGATAGCTTAATGCTACAGATAGCTTTATGCTACAGATAGCTTTATTCTACAGATAGCTCAATGCTACAGATAGCTTTATGCTACAGATAGCTTTATGCTACAGATAGCTTTATTCTACAGATAGCTTTATGCTACAGATAGCTTTATGCTACAGATAGCTCAATGCTACAGATAGCTCAATGCTACAGATAGCTTTATTCTACAGATAGCTTTATGCTACAGATAGCTTTATGCTACAGATAGCTTTATTCTACAGATAGCTCAATGCTACAGATAGCTCAATGCTACAGATAGCTCAATGCTACAGATAGCTTTATGCTACAGATAGCTTTATGCTACAGATAGCTTTATTCTACAGATAGCTTTATGCTACAGATAGCTTTATTCTACAGATAGCTTTATGCTACAGATAGCTTTATGCTACAGATAGCTTTATGCTACAGATAGCTTTATTCTACAGATAGCTTTATTCTACAGATAGCTTTATTCTACAGATAGCTCAATGCTACAGATAGCTTTATGCTACAGATAGCTTTATGCTACAGATAGCTTTATGCTACAGATAGCTCAATGCTCCAGATAGCTCAATGCTCCAGATAGCTCAATGCTCCAGATAGCTCAATGCTCCAGATAGCTTTATGCTACAGATAGCTTTATTCTACAGATCCTAGATTCCATGTTCTTTAGATAAAATTGTTCAGTTTACGTTCTTGATTCATTGTCTGTCTTGCTTGTTTATTTTTATTAATAGGGTGGTACTTCCAGCAGTCATTCACACAAAACACTGGCGCATTCATGTTCTCTGCAACAGCTGTCCCGAAGGCTTGCCTTAAATTCGAATGACTCATTGGCTTCTCTAAACTCTGATTGACTGGTCCAAGCCATGCCGAGGACTGGTCACTGACATATCATCACAGGTGTTTCTCCTACTTGGGAGTAAATCAAAACTAATAACAAACAAGCTGCGTGATACACATTACGTTTGTCAATCTAACACAGCTTCACTGTCTCCATTCATTATTTTTCCATACTTGCTCCATTTTTATCTTACTTAATTTATAAATTATTTTTTGTTTGTGTTATTTTTCTAATCCAAGCTTTTTAAATTATTTTTATGTCCCGCTTATGTTCTACAAAAAGTACTTACAATGCCAACATAGTAAAAAAGGCCACTGCCTGGGAAAGAAATCCACTGTTTTGTTACTTGTACAACCTCAGTCACATGTTCTGAATTACTACTATTTTATTGTTAATAATGTGAATAGAATTTACCTTAACTCCAATTGAGAAATTGTATAATTAACTAGAAAAGTTACAATTTCTGGGGAAATTGTGTGAAGTGTTCTTGCCTCCACCTGTAGTCTACAACTGGAGTGGGCGGAGTAACTGTTATCATTTACATAGCACATTTAATTGCAACGTTGTTGCACAGTTACATTAAACCATACATTTATAAAAACATTAGCAGGTGTTCAAAAGGCCCTGTCTATGACATCACTTGCTGCTGCAGCTTGACACAGGTCAGAGTATTTTGGCGGTTGCCATATTCAAACGGTCGTATTTTAAAAACTATCAATCCTACAGCGAAGAGCTTTATATTGTGAGAATCACAAGACCCAGACCTACATTTTGATGCATAGTATGTCTCTGAAGTATTAAAAATGAAGGCACAGCCGCAGTTTAGAAATTTCACTTCAAATTTGAGCTTTGCAGAGTGAAGTTTCAATGAATGTCAATGGACGGCGTTGGTTGCAAACAAATGGTCATATTGTGAAAACTATCAGGACTACGGCTTAGCCGTTTACATGTTTAGTGGCACCAGGGATAGCTGAACGTTTTGATATAAGATTTGTGTAGGTGGGCTTGAAAATGAGGGAGTGGTGGCAGTTTAGAAATCATGTCCTGATTTTTCAGCTTTTGGCAGCTCCCACTCTAGCTTTGCCATTCATTCCTATGGGACAAATTGCGCCACAAAAACGACGATATTCCGTGAACCATTCGGCGAAACGTTCCACAAAGTAATAGCAATCCGATCGGGAACAATCTGCACGTTTTGGTAAATTTTTGTCTATGTAGTGTAAAAACTGTGGGAGGAGTTAGGGTGGCAAATTTTGCTATAATAATAATAATAATAATATATATGTGAGATAACATTAAGTGGTCTTGCTATGCAAGAACACTTAATTAAATTTCAGAGTGGAATCAATCAATTAATCAAGGAAGTCTCTATGGAATTCCCTGCATTATTAATTAATTGGTTTACCCTGGACAGACTAGCATTCTACATTATGCTGGGAAGCACATGAAGGTTATATGTGTCATTTATATGTTTAAACGTTATATTTGGCTAACCTCCCACAGTGAAGTATAATGACCAGTTGAGACACTTTGATTGTTGCTTGTTTGAAGCCTGTTCATTGTTGGGGGGTTTTCTCCCAGGTTGAAGCCATATACTGGAGGAATCAGTGGGAGGATCAGCAGATGATCCTAGAGGACCATAGTCTTAAATTAGAGGGGCAACGATTTAAAAGTAATATCAGGAAGTATTACTTTACTGAGAGGGTAGTGGATGTATGGAATAGCCTGCCAGCAGAAGTGGTAGAGGTAAACACAGTCAAGGATTTTAAGCATGCGTGGGATAGACACAAGGCTATCCTAGCTATAAGACCGGGAACGGGGGACTAATAAAAGTACTCAAAAAAAAAAATTGGGCAGACTAGATGGACCGAATGGTTCTTATCTGCCGACACATTCTATGTTTCTATGTTTCTATGATGAAAGCCTGATATTTGTGAGCAAATTAAACACATACAGAAATTTCAATTTCAATCCATGCATCCATGCATTGTAATGGTTTCTTAGGTTTAAGAGTCAAAGTGACTTGGAAAAACACTGAACATATATTTAGTACATAATCATTAAATAATGATGCATGTCTTTCTTGCAATACACAACATTTTGCCTGTCCAGAGGTTTTTCTAAAAATAAGTTCTATCTGTGTTTCATGTCTTTTATAATGTTCCTCATTGCATTACACAGAGTATGCTCTGTGACTTGCTTTTCAAAGTCTATAAAGTGTTTGTCACTACAAAATATTCAAATGATTGATCTGTAGACACCGTTTGCAGTATTAATCTTTAGCTCCTGTGATGACAAAGTCTCTTGAGCTAATTTGCCTATTTTTTCTGCAATAAATCAAGTTAACAATCTCACAGCGGCATCTCCCTATAATATGACCTTCCTTTTAGTTCCCATTCTCCCTGTTTTTGTTTCCTTTAGTTTCTCCATCTCTGTGACTCCATATACTTCACATCCATGGGCAGCCACAGAATTTTTTTCAGGGGGAGGCATACTTTTACCATCGTTTTGACAATGTTATGAAGTGGAGGAGCTTAGTCAATATCAGTGCAGGCATGCAAAGGGTTGATAAACGGTGATGCCACAGCATCACTTTGCCAATTAAAATAAGGCACTGTCAGGTACCAGTTAACATGCCACAGTCACTTTGCCCAATAATATGCCAGTATTATTACGTCCAATAATATGCCAGTATTTGTTTGACCTTAATAAGCCACAGACAATTTGCCCAATAATAAGCCCGTATTATTTTGCCATTAATAAGACACAAACAATTTGCCCAATAATATGCGAGTATTATTTTGCCATTTAATATGCCAGTATGATTTAGCCATTTAATATGCCAGTATTATTTTGCCATTAATATGCCCCAGCCAATTTTCCATTTAATATGCCAGTATTATTTTTCCATTTAATATGCCAGTATGATTTAGCCATTTAATATGCCAGTATTATTTTGCCATTTAATATGCCAGTATTATGTGGCCAATTAACATGCCAGTATGATGTAGCCAATTAATATGCCAGTATTATTTAGCCATTTAATATGCCAGTATGATTTAGCCAATTAATATGCCAGCATGATTTAGCCAGTTAATACGCCAGTAGGATTTATGCCAGTATTTTTCCATTCAGTATGCCATTCTTTAGCCACTCAATATGCCAGTATTTAGCCATTTAATATGCCAGTATTTTGCTCATTATATGCCACCTTTCTCCCCCCATTCCCCAGTACTTATCTCCTGGATGCTCCGTGTAGAGGATGCTTGTCTCCTCCGTGCAGTCTTCCCTCCTGCACTGAGGAGGGAAACACAGCCATCCGGTGTCAATGAATTTTGTTTTGTTTTTACTTTGTTTTTTTCGGCAGTCGTTTCTTACGGATGCGGACTGCCGGCTGTTGTCCGCATGACTGTCTCTGTGTGAGACAGTCATATAGGCAGTGGCGGGGGGCACTTTTTTTTTCCAGAAAATCCAGGGGGGGGGGGGGGCAAGCTGCCCCTTACCCCCCTGCGGATGCTGATGTTCACATCCCTACATATGATGATTGTGACAATGCAGTCAAACCCTCACAAATTCAGACTCACTTAGATGTCCCCATCACAACCTCTAAAAAATTAAGCATTTTTGTGAGTTCAAGATGTGTTAAAGGCATACGAGATGCAGGTGAGCAAAGTTAAACACGACTCCCATTCATTTCAATAGGGGAAGAAATTGCACTCTGGTTTTGAGACTAAGTCCAGTCAGTGAGTTGTAATTAGTCTCAAAAACATTCCCTCACTGAAATGAATGCCCTCCATTAATACCATGGCTAGAGGATGCTCAGGATGTGCCTGACCCCAAAAGTGATGGGTTAATAAAAGGAATGCCCTTAAGCATTATTACATACCCCACCCTACCTCTATGTTGCACAGACAGGAGGGGTGAAATCTGAACAGTAAAAAAAAAAACTTCCATGAGGGTGGGAAGTCAACCTTAGAGGTGGCGAGTTACCCTGATTTGGGCATTAAAAATACAACTGTTCACTTGTGCTTCTTACATAGAAGCAGAAGTGAAAAATTCAGTGTCCCTAGTATGAATAAAAACTGACCATGGTACATGCCAGGTCAGATTCTATTTTGAGGCTAAATCAAATTGGATCAACTTGACCACCTCGAGTCAAACTCGATTCCTAGTGAATAGACTCCACTGCGAAAGACAACGTGTAATAATACATACACAAACAGAGAATAATACAGAACCACATTCACAAGATAAGAGACATGGAGGGGCATGTACTAAAAAAAACGTATTTATTTTGTGTGCAAAACTATTATTGCTCATTGCTGCTTTTGCAATGTACTAAACATTTAACACTCAAATAGTAAATATGAGCAAATTGTGAATATAAACGGCATATTTGCAAATTAAAAACAGGCAAATTTGCAAATATTGTTTTTACCTTTTTTATTAGCACTTGCTAAAAAAAAAAAATTCTACAAAATATTTGCAAAAGTCTTTAGCATGTGCAAAAATAATCGCAATATATTAGTGTACCCGGAAAAATGCATACAAAATATAATAAAAGAAAGATGCGCAAAACGGGGAAAAAAGCACAAAATGTTACAAATATTTGCAAATTGCTATTAACTCATGTTTTATCTACCCTTTTTCCCACTGAACTTGTTTAGTACACGGCCCCATAGATACTCACTTTGAATGCATAGATACAGATATTGTTCAAAATACAAAGACAAAGTGAATCAGAATACCAGTGGTCAGTAGTAACTATAAAAAAAACTGATGAGGATTAATTGCATTGCATCAAAATCCCTTTTTTTCATTCACCAATGAAATGCAAATGGTATTTTTAAGGTGTTCTGCAACACACTGTTTTATGTTTTAGAGAACTTGCTCTTTAAGTTCACTTACAAGAATAATTTGGGTAATATTAATGAATGTTCTATGATAAATGGAATGCCCTAAATACATTTTGAATACTAAATTGCATTTGCCTGCAGCTGCTCTATTCAAAAAGTGCAAAGTGGCACATTCTCCAAATGATACAGTATATGGAATTATGTGCGAAAAATGCACGCATTAAGTGATATCAGGCATGATTTTACATAAAACATGAATTACTATAAATTAGGAAATATAATGTTATGATTTAAAAAATGATTCCACGTCAATGGATTTAATTACAGACATCGACTCCTGTAAATATAAACAAAGATGAATGCTTTCATTTTGTCATTAAACAGTTATATATCTACACCGATTTTGTGTAACAGTCAATTTATTTTATAGCAGGAAAAAAAGTTAGAAAAAAATTATTACAGTTTAGCTGCACTTAAAAAATTATTGTATTTATGGACACCTTTGACTGTCAATTTATTGGTTAAAAAAATGTCAATTATATGCAAATATGATACTTCTTTGTTAACATTCTGAGTTATCTTCTTTTGACTTAATTAGTGTTTATTCAGTATACTGTATTTATAACTTAGTGTTTGCTCAAAACCTGGCTGGGAGTATTTGAATTTCCTGGCTAACCATGGCAGCAGTTACGTATGGGTTAGCTCCACCCTCAAGGTAGGTAGGACAGAAACAAACTTATAAGAGAGCCCCCGCCCCCTGTCTCCTCAGTCTTTTTTCTGTCCTCATTGGTATTAGGACGGGGCCCGTTTCGGGCCTAAATATTTATTGTTTTATGGATTTTTTTCTTTATTTGCTTTTTACTCACCTTCCGGAAAGTTCAGCCTCTTTCTTTCCGAAGCCCGGTTCCTTGCCTTTTCACGGTTCCCTGGGATATTTATTCCTCCGTACACTTACTACTAGTTGGTACTGGAGATGATTCTGGATATGAAGTTTTGGCCATGTTCCTCCGTAAGCTTACTGCAAGTGGTACTGGAGATGTATTGGTGATTGGCAGAGGTCTCAATTCCTGCTGTACTTTGGTACTCATTCTTTGGTATGTATGGGGCATTGGGATGGGAGTCCCCCCCCCCCTTTTTTATTCCTCTATTTGTTTTTATTTGAGTGTGGGGACGCTTTGGCATCCCACACTTCTGTTCCCCCCCCCCTTCTCCGTTTATTTTTCGAGGCTGTGGAACGCATATTGGTTCCACACCTCCCTTACTATCTTCTATTCTCGGCGGTGGAACGCATATGCGTTCCACGCCTTTTTTCTATGGAGGGCTGGAGTACTTCCGCCTTCCAGCCCTCATTTTTTTGTCCCTGTCGGCTGGGAAGGCGGTGAAGAGGCGTTGGAACGCATTTGCGTTCCAGGCCTCGTTTTCGCTGCCGTTTTTCGGTGTTGGAACGCATACGCGTTCCACGCCTCTCTTTCAGTGCCGTTTTTTCGGCGTTGGAACGCATATGCGTTCCACGCCTCGATTTCCACTTTTTTTCTTCAGGTGGAACGCATTTGCGTTCCACCACTTATATTTTCTCTATTTAAGGGCTGCTGGTGCATGAGTTAGGTGGGCCCTGTTATTTATTTTCTCCAGGACTCACCTTGACCTTTGTTCCCTGTGCCTTTACTTCTTCCAGCCTCAGGTAATTCTTTGTTTTTTGTCTGTTTTTTGTGTTTTGCATTTTTGTGCATTTGTTTCATGCAATCTTTTCTTTCTCAGCCTGCCCTTTATTTTTATTCCTACTATCATGTCCACCTCATCCAAGAGGTCTCATTCTCGTCATTCTAGGTGAGTTTTTATTTTTATTTTTTATTTTTAAGAGTGTCATTTGCCTATTTACCCTGGTGTCTTTTTTCCAGCCCTAGACCGGAATCTGATCATCCCAGGAAGAGAACGGAAAAGCGTCCTCGATGTTTGGCTTGTGATGCCACCCCTCTAGAGGGCAAACGTCTTTGCGGGGACTGCTTAACTCAGGCCGCTGGCCCCCCTGAACCCTCTCCGGATTTAATGCACCTAGTTAATCAGGCTGTTGAGAGGAGTCTGAAAGAACATTTGGGGAATCTTATCCCGATCCACAACTCACCCCCGACTGAGGAGTGTTTGTTTGCAGATCGGCCCGGCTCTGAGGATCCCTTGGATTTGGGGAATTGCTCTTCAGCCGAAGAAGATGGTGATTCGGGCGTTCTCTTGGACCCTACCCTTATTGACCACCTCATTGGAGCAGTTAAAGCTACATTGGGTATCACCGAGCCTCTTCCCACGGTGGGTGCAGCCGACAAATACTTCACCATTCTGCATAGGAAAAGGCCATCCTTCCCGGTTCATGACTCCATTGAGGAGTTGATTTCTACTGAATGGAAGAACCCTGATCGTAAAGTAAGGAGGATCTCTAGATTATATCCCGTGGCTGCTGAGGATGCCTCCTCTTGGTCCTCTCCTCCTGTGGTAGATGCTCCGGTCATTCGGGTTGTCCGGCGTTCATCCCTCCCTCTAGATGGTCCGGCACTTCTGAACGACCCCATGGAACGACGGATCGAGGCCTCTTTGTCAAGAGCTTATGTTGCGGCAGGTGCTATCTGCCAACCTACGGTTACCATGACATCTGTCTCCCGTGCTCTGAAGTGTTGGATCCTCGACCTCAAGGATAATATTGAAGGCGGGGTCCCCAGAGAACAGCTTCTGGATTCCTTATCCAACATCAAACTGGCGGCGGAGTTTTTTATTGAATCATCTTCGGATGTTTTGAAGCTGGCGGCCAGATGCATGGGCTTGTCGGTGTCAGCCAGACGTGCCCTGTGGTTGAAACACTGGCATGCCGACAATGCCTCTAAGAACTCGCTGGTGTCCATTCCATTTGATGGAAAGTTGTTATTTGGAAGGGTTTTGGAGGATGCCATCCGTAAGGCCGCTGAAGGGGAGAAAGTTTTTTTGCCACAGGAACGCAGGCGCCTTCCCAAGACCGTTTGGAACGACCGTCGGACCTTTCGTTCTTTCTTCCGGGATTCCAGACAATACCGTCCCGGCAGAGAGGTGGCTCGTACTTCGGCTTGGAGAGGCGGTTTCCGAGGACCTGCAAAGGGTTCCCGTTCCCGCCCGGCCTCTTCTTTTCATGGGAAATTCCAGTCATGAAGGTCCTCCTGCCCAGGCCCCTCCAGTCGGTGCTCGACTTCTGGCTTTTTCAGTGGTCTGGGCAAGTTTTTCCACGGATTCCTGGGTCCGGACCATTATCCACGACGGTTACAGCCTGGAGTTTCGGTCCCCTCCACCTCCTATTTTTCTCCGTACCAAGGTTCCTGTGGACCACCAACGGAAGGATATCCTAAAGAGTTTTCTACGGTCCCTTCTCCAAAACGAGGTTATTATTCCTGTTCCTGGGCTCGAGCGCTTCCAAGGAAACTACTCCCCCCTGTTTTTTGTAGCCAAAGCGTCAGGAGACCTAAGACCGGTCCTCGACCTGTCTGTTTTGAATCGTTCCATGAAGGTCAGAAAATTCAGGATGGAGTCCCTCCGGTCGATTGTTCCTTTCATCTCCCCTGGCGATTGGATGGTCTCCATCGATCTCCAAGATGCCTACTTTCACGTTCCCATCAGGATTCGGCACCAGAGATTTCTACGCTTCGCCATTGGGGAGGATCACTTCCAGTTTCGGGCCCTCCCATTCGGCCTCAGTACGGCTCCTCGTACCTTTTCCAAGGTTCTGGTGGTGTGTGTTGCAGAACTTCGCAAGAGGGGCCTGACAATTTTTCACTATCTGGACGACATTCTCATCGTGGCTCCTTCTCGAGACCTTGTCACCTCTCAGCGGGACGAGGCGTTGAGTTTTCTGCAAGGAGCTGGTTGGATAATCAACTTCACAAAGAGCCAACTCCTTCCGTCCCAAACCCTGGTCTTTTTGGGGGCGTTCTTCAACACTCTCACGGCTACTGTTTCCCTGTCATCGGACCGTCAGTCTCGTCTGATTTTGGCCATCCAGAATGTCGTCCTTCCCAGTTGGCTGCCCATCAGGAAACTTATGTCCCTTCTAGGGGTCCTGGTCTCCACTATCGGCCTAGTTCGTTGGGCTCAATGGCACACCCGGTTTCTTCAGTCCCTACTGCTACCTCATCTCCCGGTTCCCAGGTCCTTCTTGGACAAGAAATTGTATTTACCAGAGGTGACTTCTCATCATCTGGCCTGGTGGTTGGAGGTCCGTCACCTCAGGAGAGGTTTTCCACTGACGGACATCACTTACAAAGTTGTCACGACGGATGCGAGCGCTCATGGTTGGGGAGCCCATCTGGACGGTCACTACGCCCAAGGAGAATTGTCCCCTGCGGAGAGTGGTCTTCACGCAAATGTCCTGGAACTGAGGGCAATTTACAGGGCCTTGCTGGCTTTTCATTGAACCATTCGGGGTCATTGGGTGAGGATCCAGACAGACAACAGGTGTGCGGTTGCCTACATCAACCATCAAGGTGGTACCAGGAGCCTGTCTCTCAGCCGGGAGTTCGAGACGATTGCTGTCTGGGCTCAGGAATCAGTCGAACACCTGGCTGCGGTTTACCTTCCGGGTCCGGAAAACACAATGGCAGACTTCCTGAGCCGCACCACTCTCAATACAACGGACTGGAGGCTTTCGTCTCAGGTATTCAATCATCTTTGTCTACTGTGGGGTCGTCCGACCTTAGACCTGATGGCCTCTCCCGCGAACACTCAGCTTCCTCGCTTTTTTTCGAGGACTCCTCACCCCATGTCAGAGGGCGTGGACGCTCTCTCTCTCCCATGGCCCAAGGAGTTCCTATATGTCTTTCCTCCTCTCCCTCTCATTCCGAGGCTCCTGGGAAAATTGCGTCTGGAGAAAGCAGAAGTGATGGCCATCCTTCCATGGTGGCCCAGGAGGCCTTGGTTTCCGCTGGCGAACAGGCTGTCCATCCGGGACCCTTGGCTTCTCCCGCCTCGCCTGGACCTCCTGTCTCAGGGTCCGGTGTTTCATCCTTGCCCCCGCTCTCTTCAGCTAGCGGCCTGGCGATTGAGCGGCAGTCACTGCGGTCCCATGGTCTGTCGGACGGGTTTGTCTCTACCCTGCTGAAGGCTCGGAAGCCTAACACCTCGGCCACGTATCATCGCATTTGGTCTGCCTTCCTGGTTTGGTCTGAGGGTAAAATTCTGGATCCACTATCACCTTCCCTACCGGATGTCCTGGCTTTTCTCCAAGCTGGCCTGGACCGAGGTTTGGGTCTGAACTCCCTCCGGGTTCACGTCTCGGCCCTGTCTGCTCTCACGTCAGTTCGTTGGGCGTTGGAACCCCTGGTGATTCGTTTCTTCAAGGCGGTTCTCAAACTCCGTCCCCTGACCCGTTCCTTCACGACCCCTTGGAGCCTTCCCCTGGTGCTTCGTGCTTTGTCTGAACCTCCCTTTGAGCCCATGCAGGATGCCTCCCTGTGGCTGGTGACCCTGAAGACTCTTTTACTATTGGCCGTGACTTCTGCTAAGCGTTGCTCGGAACTTCAGGCTTTTTCTACAGAACCTCCATACACGGTCTTCTCTTCGGATCGTGTCCTTCTTCGCCCTGTCCCGGAATTCCTGCCTAAGGTGGTGTCGGCCTTTCACCTGAATCAAGAGACTATCCTCCCGGTGTTTTTTCCAAACCCCACGACTCCTGAGGACTCCCGCTGGCATACCTTGGATGTGGTTCGCTGCCTACGCCTCTATATTACCGCCTCTTCCTCCCTGAGGAAGTCTACCAGGCTCTTCGTCCTTCCTCTGGGCTCTCGACGAGGTGAGGCAGCCTCTGTCTCCACTCTACGCCGCTGGATTGTGGCTGCGATATCCAGGTGCTACGTCTCCAGTGGTATTCCGGTTCCTCCAGGGCTCAAGGCTCACTCCACTCGGGCTGTTTCCTCTTCATGGGCGGCTGAGGCTGGTTCTTCAGTGGCGACTGTTTGCGAAGCTGGGAACTGGTCATCGGGTGCCACCTTTTTCCGACACTACCGTCTGGATGTCCACCGGACTGAGGAATCCTCCTTCTTTCACGCTGTTTTGGCCTCTGTCTCCTCTCATTAAACCTTTTTCATTTTTGCAGTATTTCTTCTGTGTCTGCGTTTGTTGGTTGTATGTCCTCCCATCCCTAATAATTTTTGGCTTGGGTATGTCCCATACGTAACTGCTGCCATGGTTAGCCAGGAAAATTGAAAATTGTTTCATACTTACCGTAATTTTCTTTTCCTGGTTATTATCCATGGCAGCAGTCAGTTCCCTCCCTTGTTGATTCTTGGTTATGAGGAGCTGGTTACTAGACTGAGGAGACAGGGGGCGGGGGCTCTCTTATAAGTTTGTTTCTGTCCTACCTACCTTGAGGGTGGAGATAACTGCTGCCATGGATAATAACCAGGAAAAGAAAATTACGGTAAGTATGAAACAATTTTCAATTATAATCTATGCATGTAACAAATAACTGCAGAGAACATCAGTGCAGTTATTATGAATAATTCACCATAATAGATAAAGTATCACAACAAATAGTTCAACTTCACCACTTCAGGAAAAACAACTTAGGTATACAGTGTATAATAAATAGTTGAAATTCTTTATTTAATAATCTTACAATTCCAGTACAATTCCAGTACAAGATTTAAGATGAACTAATAAAGCAATTATACTTTTTTATATACACCGTCAAATCTAAGCTTTTGTAAATCTTGCTAAGTCCTTAGCGATAATCTTTAAAAAATACATTTATAAATCTTAGATTGCGAGGGAATGATAAACTATTGTTTTACTAACAAGAAACACTGTTACCAATGTGAATTCAATTATATGCCTATGAATTAAACAATTAATTGGACATTGTTTGCTTTTTATCCAATTAAAGTTTAATACAATTTTCAAATAAACAATATAGTGAACAACAATAATGGAACATTGCAGATCAAATAGGAGAGCATAATAAGTAAGACATAGGACATATGGGTGACCGGATAAGGGAGAAAACAACGAAAGAAGAGGGAGACCGTGGATGTGGTGGATGTGGACATTTTAAGCTAAAATCAGATTACAAAGTCATGGAGATCACTTTATTGCTATATGCAAACTACAAGGAACAAAGTTAAGTTCCAATTCACAGGCACAATAGCCTTGACTTTTATGCGCTATATGGGTATGACTTATTATTATTTATAATATTGCATGTTCAATACTAGAATAACCCCTTTTATTTTCCTTTTGTGCTCAAAGTAATTTGGAAAACAGCCTGCTGCTAACCAAAGCAGGACACTAAGACACTGCATTTTCTCACCTTTTTTCATTATATGTTTTTCATTATTATTCCCGTTATTTGTTTCTTGGCCAAATTGTAGGAACATACTTTAATTCAAGAAGTTGTGCTTTAGTTAAATATGGATCTGTTGGGAAAATGTATGTTTACAAAATAATTACTAAGGTTATGTTAATGAGCATTTAAATTAAAATGTTAAATTCTATGATTTCTCATACTTTCAGAAACTTTTATGATAAATACATACATGCCCGCACACAAACAAATAAATAAAAAAAGGTTTTTTGTAAGAATCGCCTTACAGGGTAATATAACGCATACTGATTTTTGTTTTAAAATTCAGATGTCACAAAATGTGCCCAGAAAGCTTCTCAAGAACTTTTAGATTTAAAAAGTATACATTTTGGTAGATTAAATAATTGGTTAGCTTATCATACATTAACATAAACATGAACCAATACAATACATTTCCAAAAATATATATTTCGAAGATGGTAGTAATTTATAAAGTTATAATAGCAAAATGTATTTACAACAGAAGAGAGAAGGAAAAACATAAAGAACACAGTCTATGCCAATTTATGTGTGTCACTTCTGACAAGGTACTTTGTGCATTTTAACTACATAATGCTAATAATTAATAGTAATTCAATAAATCCATGAATAATAAAATATATTGAGTTATTTCATTATTTATCTTTCAATGTAGTTTTATTCCAAATGTTTATAACCAATACTTGCGGTAAAAATGATCTTGTCATTTAAGTTATTTTTTAATTATTATTATTTTTCATCTATTTTCTTATTTAAAGGCATATTTTTAAATAAGTCATTTCAGTATGCAGGATATCAGAAAGCAAGGAACATCTGCAGAACTTAACCTATAAAAGAAATCCTGCTATTTCTGGAGCAGGTACTAAAACACATCTGGCATGTATGAATAAAAAATACTATGATAAACATATAAATATAATACAATAAATAATATTAGTATAATAATAGCAATACTAATAATATATAATAATAATAATAATAATTAATGTATGTATTTTATCATTGTATGCCTCGAGGAGATTATATCAACTGGTGGCATTACTCAACTTACATACAGTGAAATATTTGAAATTCACAAAACTATTTGTCACTGAGATGTTTATCTGTGATCCCTAGTTACTGTCTTGTGACCTTGTAACACCTATACAATATTTGTATACATATGTTGCCATGGAAAGACATGTGATGACATAAATAAAAGGTGTCCTAAGGCCACAGATTTTCAAGCAGAATTGGAAAGAATCCAAATGTATTTTTACAACTCATGGAAAAACAAGTCAGCACTCAAGAATGGTCTCACTATTAAATGTGATTAGTTTAATGCTTTACAAGATAGTTTAGTATTTTCCTTTCACAAAAAAAGCTTGCTTACTTTATAGAGGCCTACCTAGCTAAAAATAAACACACTGATACCGTGTGAGTAAAAATACGCCAGGTTGGGTTGTTATTATTACATTTCCAAGCACACAGTATCCTTATTTAAAAAAAAAAAAAAAAAAAAACCACAATTAAACTAATAAACACTACTTAATAAAATTACATGTCAAGCAGTTTCAAAACTACATTAATTAGTATGTTTCAATAGCATTTACAGAATGGAAATAGGACAGATGTTTGATAAAAAAAAAAAAAAAAGTACTGCTGCAAAAGGCAATGTCATTTGCAGCTTTTACCATAATTATTAAAGGCCAATTGTAGCAAAAAATATAACTTATGTTTAATTGAAAGATTTCATTAAGTAACTTATTCAGTCCTCCTTGCTCGGTACAGCTCTATCAGGGTGCAGATATGTTGTTTAGAATCTTAGATCAGAGCTTCATTCACCTTGGTTCACATGAAGGAAAATCTGACCCTGCTGACCAAATATTCTAAACAATATGTATGCCAGCCTGAAAAAGCTATTTTGGGCAAAGAGGGTTTAATAAGGTACTTTAATTGTATTACTTCATTAAAACATTTCTATACTTCATGCAATTTTTCAATTAAACATAACCTAATTTGTTGCTACAGTTGTCCTTTAAATTCTTCAGCTAAATTGAGATTAACATTGAGGTAAAAGGATTAATAAAGAAAAGAAAACTGTTTTGAGATTAATTAAGTTCATATCGTCAATGGACTCTGTCACCTGAACATTGTTTGTATTGTGAGCATCATCATGATCAAATATGTTCTATATATTTTGGTGGCAGAATTGCAGAAAATGCATATATCAAGCAAGAATGGTTTTACTTGTGTTTGTGATGTCTCCTGTCAGAGGCTTCGCTAGGGTTGGTGATAACTGGTGCAGTAACTCATGGTGTCACCCCCCTGTAATTCCTCCAATACCATGCCAAAGAGATTCCTTTGTAATGCCAGTCAGATGGCCCATTAAATATGCCATACAGGAGCCCCTCAAATGATGCCACATACAGGAGCCCCATTAATAATGCCACACTCAGGACCCCATAAATAATGCACACACAAGAGCCCAATTAATTATGCCTCACACAAGAGCCCCATTAATTATGCCTCACACAAGAGCCCCATTAATTATGCCACACACAGGAGCCCCATTAGTTATTCCATACACAAGAGCCCCTTAAATTTGCTACACACAGGAGCACCATAAATATGCCACATACAATAGCCCCATAATTATGCCACACACAAGAGCCACATTGGTTATACCATACACAAGACCCTCTTAAATATGCCACACAGCGGAGCCCCACAAATATGCCACACACAGGACCCCCATAAATTAAGCCACACACGGGAGCCCTGCAAGGTGACAGTGAGCCACATTCAACTAGTTGCATTTATACTTATATGAACTTTTTAATATTATATTCAACTATTTTCATATGTAATAAAAATTGCGTTTCTTGTTTTTATTTCCTTCCTCTGCACCCACATTGCACCTAAATGACTTAACACAGCACCATACGGTACCCACAGCACTTGCCATGTACCTATATTGCACCCACAGCACTTGGATTGCACACATATTGCACACACACGATTTGGCATTCCACATTGTCAATTTGCCCCACAGAACATACCACAGTGCCACTTTGCCCCACAGAACTGACAGCCAAATTGTCCATTAATATGACACGGCCAATTTGCTCATTAATAAGAAACAGCCAATTTGCCCATTAATATGCCAGTGTTATTTGCCCATTAATATTCCACAGCCAAACTGCCCATTAATATTCCACAGCCAAATTGTCCATTAATATGCCACAACCAATTTGCCCATTCATATGCCACAACCAATTTGTCCACTCATATGCCACAGCCAAATTGCCCATTCATATGCCACAGCCAAATTGTCTATTAATATGCCACAACCAATTTGCCCATTAATAAGCCACAGCCCATTTGCTCATTAATATGGCACAGCCAATTTGCCTATTAATATTGCAGTGTTATTTTCCCATTAATAAGCTGGTTTTATTTGCCCATTAATATGCCACAGCCAATTTGCCCATTAAGATGCAAGTGTTATTTACACATTAATATGCCACAGCCAATTTGCCCACTAATATGCCAGTATTATTTGCCCATTAATATGCCACAGCCAATTTGCACATTAATTTGCCACAGCCAATTTGCCAATTAATTTGCCACAGCCAAATTGTCAATTAATATGCCAGTATTATTTGCCCATTAATATACCAGTGTTAGTCTGCCTATTACAAAATACATGGAGGCATTTTCAAGTTATACGGGACTCTAAATGTGGATCTTCTGCCTTTGTTTACAGATGTCTTTTGATGTGACAGTTACTAAGACAGATACAATATTATTGTGAGGGGTTTCTATTGCCCTTTTCTATACCTATAGGGCTTAATCATACCCACTATCTAATGCCAATTCAAGTGCAGGGCCGGCCTTTGGGGTGTGTGACATACCGGAACCTCCTCTGCACCCCCATGCCAGCAATTTTGAAGAAAAAGTTTATATTTCTATTTGAGGTGGCGATCATCACCATCACGATTAGCATGCTGCCCCTGAGTAACAGGGAGCCGCATGCTTTGTCACAGCCTTGTGAGAAGAAGCAGAGACCTGCTCCTGTTAATCATCACAGGGCCAATCAGAGAAGAGCATGAGGATATGACTCACCCCTAACCTGGAGTGCGGAGAGCCTGCATAGAGGGATCAGGTTATTGTAGTTATGGACTACAATAATACTGTCTTGAGGGGCATGTCCTGGGTGTGAAATCTGGGTGCTGGCTGGGGCATGTATGGGTACTTGATGGCACATGTCCTTTGTGTACAGAACCAATGGGTGCAAGCTGGGTGCTCAGGCAAGACCTGTGATAGCAATCTAGGTGCTCTGGAAAGACTAGTGGGTGCAAGCTGGGTGCTCTGGCAACAGCTGTGAGTGCAATCTGGGTGCTTGGTAAGTCCTGTGCGTGCAATCCTAGTGCTCTGGCAAGACCTGTGGCTGCAAGCTTGGTGCTGTTTCAAGCTGTTTCAAATTCTCATTGGTTCCTGCAGCAAAAAAGGAAATGACTTTTACTCAGTTAGTGTGGGCAGTGGTTTATTATGTGCAAAGTGGTGTTGTGACAAGTTATGTGGGTACAAGTAGGTACTGTGGGTGCAATGGCAAATAATGTGGGGGTAATAATGACAAGAGGGCATGAGAAATGATGTAAAGGGGGTAGAGGAAGTAAATAAAAATTAGGAATGTGTTTTTTCAACACATGTATTATTATCTAACGTTACCTTACCAGTGCCTATGACTGGGGGGTGGGGTGTGGGGGGGTGGATTACAGAGGTGTCCACACAGGGCGCCTGAGCACCTAAGGCCGCCCCTGTTCAAGTGTACAACATCTGCAAAACCATCCATTTTAGGAGGTGGGTGTTACAAACATAAAGAAGCCCCCCATTTACTTAACAAAATCATCTCTATACAGTCAAGGTTTCCTGGTAGAGTCAGTGAAACGACAGCCTGAATACAGCTCTGACTGTTTGACAAATCAGCTTGACACTACACTTACCAGATTTTGGTTGAAAACTGATGGTCTTAGCAGTAATGAAAAAGCAAGTGTAATGCAACTAAGAGTAGTAATAAGTATGAGGGTTAAGAAGAACCCATTGCATTTCCCTAAGTCACATTACCTCATTGCAATATGACTATTTGATTGATTTTGTAGGAGTGTTGCCTTAGCTTTATATTGCTGTGAACTGAGGAAAATAACCTTTCTGCTGTATAAGCAACAACATAATCAAAGGATTGGAAGATAAGGTGTGACAAAATGGGTCTCCACTAATACTTGTGCCAGTCATGGAATATGATTACTACATATAAATATGAAATGTCCCATACAGGAAACCTATACAGGGACTTTTCAGTGGAAGGTAATTATAGATGACATAAGATCATTCCTTGGAACTAGAAGAAATTAAGATTCAGAATTGGCAGAGAAATGTGCTCTCTTCCAAAGAGAAAGAACACATATGTAATGTATCAGTCCCTTGGTGCCATTTATTATTTAGTGATGTTGTGTCCCTTGATTCAGAAGAACGCTTGTACTGTTTTAGCTATGAAAGACATACACTGTTGTTTAATGAGAAATAGGATGTTGATTTCAGAATTAAATCTCTTTGCCTTATCTAGAAATTCATTTCTGCAATTTCCAGTATAGTCAGGATCACAAACAGCTTTTGCAGGATTGTTCCTTTAGGATTCCTTTAAAATAAAGGAATGCTGAATAATCAAGGATAAAATAAAGATCTTCTACTCTCAAACATATTACATTTAACCATCAATTGCATTTATTAAAAAAATGTCATTACAAAAAATGTGGATGACAAGGTTCCATTTACCAATGAATACTGGTAAGATACAGCACTCAGTATGGTGCCCAATCCTGGGTTCCACCAAATCCCCCCCCAAAAAGCACAAAGATTTTATTCAACAAGAGTGGCAATGGTTCCCCGTCAGGCACGTAATATAACTAAAACTATACATGCATTATTCCTGAAAGATGAAACTGCAGGAAATTGAGAGTGAAATTTCAAACTTAAAGGGACAGTCTAGTCCCCAAACTCACTTTGGTGCAAGATGAAGATTTCTTCATGTATAGTACACAGGCTTTTTTCCAGTGCGATTTGATGCAGGCATTCTGCATAAATAACATTTTTTATATTTGACTCAAGCCCTCTCCAGTGATTAATCTGCAATTTTAGAGCAGATGCTGCAGCACTGATTATATAGAGACCGAGGATATAAAGTTTTGTTTCATTTAGTCACTTCTTGTTCTCCTCGAATTGAATACATTGTGTGGACTGTGAAAAACTTGCTCTTTTACACAGTAGGATCTCTTAACAGTGCAACACATTGTTTGATGACATCACTAGAGAGACAGGAAATTCCATTCATTTGAATGAAATTATTCTCATTGGTTCCTGCAGCAAAAAAGGAAATTACTTTTACTCAGTTAGTGTGGGCAGTCCTGGTTTCTTGCAAACAAAATGTAAAATATGTATTTTAAAGTACTTTTAAAGCACATTAATATGTATTAACATTTGGAAGATGCATTTTGGGCACTAGACAGTCCCTTTAAGACCTAAGTCGTTGAGTTGGAAAAACTCTCCAATTCAGCTGAAATACTTTGGCCTTAAAGGGACTCTGTCAAACAACGCTTATACTGTGAATTGTGTTAGCAGATTTGCAAATGCATAAAATAGGAGAGATATATTTTTTAAACATGTCTGTGGTTTAGTAATTTGCATGTCACGTCACAAGGTAATGTCATAAGCATGAGACACCACAGACATTGGAAATATATGTTTCTCTTATTTTAAGTACTTGCTGAAATTTTGCTAGCACAATGTATAGACCATTTTCATAATTTCCTACATTCACAGTATCAGCAGTGTTTAGGTGACCCTTTAAGTCCCTGTAAGTTTGAAATTCCCTTCTCAATGCCCCGCAATTTCATTAGTAAAGCCCATTGTGTTCGTTAAAAACGTCAATGTTCATTATGCAATCCCAGAATGCCTAATGATATTTTTCTACTTACAGTAGTATACAGCGAGAGGCTGCATCTTACAATATTTTGTCATGTATTTATTTGCTAGCAATTTGCTTAGCAACAAATATAGATATTGCAGTTTATTTAAAGTGACAACGTGCCAAGTGGCAAGATATGGAAAAACTAGAATGCAATTTGTGAAACTGCGTCCATATTTGCTCAGATGTGCTGAATATATGAGGTTCACTAAATCTGCAATATGCATACCATCAAATTCTGTAACACTTCATAATATAATTCCGAATAACAGAGGTAAGTGGATGAAAAGTTACTGTTAGACAGCATATTTTTATGTCATTTTTATGTCATGTAGACTCACAGTAGCTGTTTGGCTGGCAAAAATCATCTGCCACATTCTACTTTTTGTGGTTTCTCGAATTTTACCCCATTTAGAATGCTCTAGGAACTGGAAATTAATTATTGTATTTTTTGATTTAAGAATTTTTATTTGAAATGCCTACACTTGATGCAATCTTTTTTTTTTTTTTTTTTTCAATTAAATATAACTTCTTTTTTCCCCCCCAACAGTTGTCCTTGAAGAAAGCATTCATCAAAATATTTACTTAAAGGACAACCACAGGCACACAATTAACATGAACCCTCTTTGCTACATATAGCTCTATAAGGGGGCTCACTTATTGCTCAGAATCTTGGGTCAGATATTGCTTCCGCTAACCTTAGAAGATCTGACCCAAGAATCTAAACAGCTGTTAATGTATATTTGGCTATGTACAATACATTGAGTACTACTGTTTTAAGACTTTAGTCAACTGTGTTTGTGCTAGCAGGGTATATTTATCCTTTATATAATTAATCCACAGTATTACATAACTAGGATACTTACTTGACTGATACTTCGTCTTAATCTGCCTGTCATCTGTCTCATTGTACTACAGACCAACTACTGTAAAACTATAGGTAAGAAACACACAGTGGATTGAGGCTTATTTATAATAAAGAAAAGAAAAACTATAAATGTATATTTAATATTTGTCTTCAATTGTACATGTTGCTTCCTTTAATTTTATTATTTTTTTTTTCAAACTGGAATCCAAAACAGACATACTAGTGGTACTAATATGCTAAATATCAAACAGAATTAGAGAAAGGCACTGTGACTGAAATGTTTGTGATTTACTCTACCCAAGAATACTTCTGGTTTATTATGTAATTACACATCTCAGTAATACCCAATTTGCAATTATTTTGAGCAGTCTTCTGTGTGCCCTGAACAATAGCGGACTTAGCCGGGGGGTGAGGGGTGCAGTCCGCTCCGTGTGCCACTCATTGGAGGGGTGCCACTGGCCGGGTGCCCAGGTTATTAGACCCTGAGCACCCCAACCAATGAAATTCCTCCAATGAGCCCCGATGGACATGGTGGTGCACAATGGCGGATCACACCTCCACCCATGCGCAAGGGTCAGATGGAGGGAAGACACAGGGCACCAGGACAGCATGAGGAGCAGTCCCATCTACAGTCTGCAGCACAGTAAGAAAAGAAAAAAAATCTGTGCGTGTAAGTGTCTGTGTGTGTGAATATGCATGTGAAAGTGTGTATATGCATGTGTGAGTCTGTGTATGTGTGAGTTTATGCATGTGTGAGTGTGTGTATGCATGTTTAAGTGTGAGTATGCATGTGTGAGTGTGAGTATGCATGTCTAAGTATCAGACTGTGTGTGTGTTTGTAAGTGTGACTGTGAGTATGCATGATTAAGTGTACAAGGCCACCATCAGGGGTTGACAGGCGATACACCTGTCATTGGCTGTGGCATAATAATGGGCATACTGACTGTGGCATATTAATGGGCATACTGACTGTGGCATATTAATGGAAAAATTGGCTGTGTCAAATGGTGGCATATTAATGGGCATACTAGCTGTGGTATATTAATGGGCATACTAGTTATTGCATATTCATGGGCATATTGGCTGTGTATAAGTGGGCGTTTGAGTCTGTGTGTGTAAGTTTGAGTCTGTGTGTAAGTATACTTGTATATGTGACTGTGTGTGTAAGTGTGCATGTATGTGTGAGACTGTGTGGGTAAATTCCGTTTTTTCAAGTTGACAGTTTTTTTATACAAATATCATTTGTATAAAAAAAATAAAATTTTAAAATAAATTAATCAGTTTTAATATATGTATAAAAAAAAATACATAAATGAATAGGGGATGAAGAATTTACAATAATGTGTTATTCCCCTAACCTTCCCTCCCCTTTCCCACCTCTCACAGACATGACATACTGTTTACAAATTCTACAAGTTACAAATATTCTTGAAAACATTGAAAAATATGTGGGTATTTGAGGAGCCAAATACAGGATCCGCCCTGGGTGCCAAATGCTCTAGGTACACCCCTGGCCCTGATAATCCACAAAAATCAAGATAAGTTTATTTCTGTATCACTCTATGTGTGTGTGTACCATTGTCATCTTACTTCACATTTATGGTATATTTACTTATAGTTCGGGAAATCGTTTTGTGCACCTTTGTAAATAACGTGCACTTGGTGACTTTGGCCTGACACCTTGTTTGGGCACATGTATCGAAATTGGTGTACATAGGATGTTTAAATTGCTAAGCATATTGACACAACGGCCTCTTCCAATCACATAGTTCCAGTCACCAATAGTGACACAAGATTTAATTGTGAAGACACATAAGTCGAGCACAAACTGTCTAAACGTTAGATGCACAATCAGACTGTATCAAAATCGCTAAGGTTTCCTGCGGATCACACGACACACATATTTACAGACATCAAAGCCTCCTTGTTCACGTGGACATTTAATGAACTTTATGACAGATAATATTCCTTCCCAAGTGTTGCTTCCTTTTCTTTAAAAAAATATATATATACCAACCATGCTATTACCTCCATAGAATTAGCATTGAACTCAAGTAAATGTTTTACTGGTCTGCCCTTAAAATAATTTGTTTATTATATATGTTTATACATACACATTAATAACAATATAGATTATATATGTATTTATACGTGCATATTAATGGTGTTTTATATATAGCTTGAACTATTTTTCTTGAAGTATTTTTTGCCCATATTCCAAATCCTAAAACATGAATTCTAACTACATCTCAGCTATTCATTTAAAATAAACCTATAACTAATACAACTATTATGGCTGTCTATTACTTATGCTCTCTTTCAGCAATATTTCATTAAAATTACCTATGTTTTTCGAACATAGCTTCCAGTGTGGAAATAATGTATTTATCTTATGTACAAAAAGGCACTGCAGTATGACAGATCATATACATTTTAATTTTCTAGCTCATTGACTTTTGGCATAAATCTACATCTATAATGCTTGAATAGGTCCACTATCCAAGAGTTCCTTGGCTAAATTAAATTACATTACTGTTTTTTTTATACAGCATGAAAAATTTACTCCGATGTTGATACAGGATTTAAATGGAGATTACATCTCAATTAAACAAACCTAAAAAAAAAAAAACTAGTACACATGCCATGCAGAAGCTTACAATCTGAACAGAATATACTGTATATATTACATATCTACAAAAAAAATGTGTACACCTTACATTATTTGGTTTGCATACATCAACCAATTCTGTGTATATTGCAGCCAGTACCAAGTAAGTTTGCTTAAATATACATAACCAATAACCATTTCAGTGCTTATGGGGTCATGTCAATGTTTCATACTAATTCTGCAGATTTGCTTTAGCATCAGGTGGGGTATGGTAGCAGAATGATACTAGACTGCAGACTTAAAGTAAGTCATATAACAAGCAGATCTGTTATACTAATGAGATGTAACAATTTCCATGTATGAGACAGTGTGGTTTAAGAGCATTTTGAAGTGCTGTAAACATCTCTGATTAATGGGCAGTGTCAAACGCTAGATTCTCTGAATATTGCTGGTGAATGCCGACATCTATCAAAGTCATAAACTGGAGATTAGGAAATTCTGCAGTACACAAGACACACCTATAATTACATTTGTTTAAGGAAAATAAAAGGCATTGTATTAAATGCCTTGAGGTTAATTGCTATTTCTATGGTGAAATTAAATTTAACAAAATGTTAAGCATTTGAAATATCATTAATATTTATAACAATGAATACATATGTTGTTTCATTTCCCTACTTGCACACATATGTACGCACACACATAACAGTTGATATTATGTTCACTGTAGAATAATATTTTATGAAAATAACAGTATTTATTGATTGAATATCGAATTTACCAATTAATGTCAATGCACTTTTTAACACTGATTTTAATGTCTCCATATCTTAGAATCCTACTGTTTCTTGGAGAAGTATTATAAGTAGTTTGTCCCAATTACAAGATACACAGGTTTGCATAACGGAAAAAAAATGTCATTATTAAACAGCACTCATGTTACTAAAAGAGCGATTAATTTCCTTGTGGTTGGAGGTCATTACAGAATATCAAGAGCTAGGCCAAAGTGGTCCATTTAATTTCTGCAACTGCTGCAAAAAGGTAATTGAATGAATGGCATTGCTTCCAACAGACTGCAGGTTTTTGTTATTGGCAACTGTAATTTGGGTCTTTGTATACACACAGAAACACATCAGCCACCATCTGCACTGCAACATGATGTGGTTAAATAAACTTATTACGCTTAACACACTTAATCTTACCACTATACTGTTAAAGTGAAACAAACACAAATAAAAAGTAAAACTACACATTTTTCACTGCACACAAACAGAGAATGTTTTATATGAGCTTCAGCATCTGGCTATACAAATCAAACAAGCTCAATTAAAATATACAAGCATAACTGCTACCCAACTTGGGTGTACTAAAATACACACACGGAGGGTTAAACATATTAATACTGAACATTAAATGATGAAAGGTTGGCATTGATCATTACAGGTGGTTTTTGTCATATGCCAATTAATAACAAATATCCTTTTAAGAGTTAAATACTCTAAAGCAAAATTGGACCAAAGTGCTAAATATGAAGCACTAAGCAGTCACATTCCATTGGTTTCCATGGTCACTGAACCAAATTTTGTTCTTTGCCCCAGAATTGACCCAGTTTATTTGGTATGGTCCACAATATATTGTGTCCATCCATATTTATGCCCCAATATTACTGAAATATTTAGCTTATTTCTGTAAATATGTTATATTAATATCTTCAAATGTAATATATATTTTTTCCACCTCACCAAAGCTATATCATTTGGTCACATGTATTAAATAATAGCAATTTAAAACAATGTTATAACAATTGCAACAATTTTGCCAAAAATTTCAGTTATGCCAGTTAGAAAACAATCTATACATTGCTACTATATATAACAGATATATTACTAACAAACCTGGAATATTACTGATAATATTACATTCATGTAAAAATATGATGGATTTCTAACACTATGAAGTTTATGGTATACATTTAGTATTTTCAGATTAATATTCAGATATTTTACTTGAAAAGGTTTTTCTTGGCAGAATATTCTATTTTATTATTATTAAAAAACACACCAAAATACTGGTTTAAGGATCCAAGTTTAGAGTCATTAGTATGTTGTTTATTTTACACGGATCCAGGCTACCTCCTGCAAGAATGAATGAGCTAAGTCATGTAGTATATTAATGGATACATCTTTACATTTTGCTACTGACTTTCTTGTCTCTTTCACTGTTTCTAAATCCTGGCTATGACCTGACCAAAATAGAAAGAAATATGTAAATGGACAACTACAGCACCCCCCGCCAGGAAATACCCAAGGAGATGGGAAATGACAAGATAGCATCGGGTGTCACTGACATGTACTGCATTCAGTCCCACCAAAAAACACAGCTTGTAGGGTAAAATGAATTAAGAAACACTCACAGCCCATCACTGGCACTCCAGCTATTGTGGATTCTAATTTCATGATGCTCAGCAACCGAATGACTGGATGAGCATTATGGGAATTGTAGTCCACCACAACTCGAGTGTCAAGAGTCGACCATCACTGATTTTAGAATGACAGAGAAAGTATCTTGTTTTGGTAAAAGAAAAAAAAAAGAAAAATAATGCAGCATTTTACCTGCAGGGATTGGGAAGACACTGTCCAGCAAGGAAGTCTGGGAAAGGACAAAACAGAAAAAGAGCTGAAGGTAAAATCCCATTGAGATGAGGTTGAACAGAATCATGTTAGCAGCACTGAGGTAAGACCCCTGATCCAGTCTGGAAACTGAGCTCAAGCTGTGGGGAATCTATATGTGCTAGTGTGTGTGTAAATGTGTGTGTGTCAGTTGCCTCCACCCAGAGAGTGGGTGTGTATCTGAATGCTGGCTTCTGAGTCTGCCACCTTGAGAGGGTATGTGTACTTCCTATCTAGAGTGTTAGTGTTTGTGTATGGAATCTGTACCCTCTGTACTAGGCTGTGGGTATCTGCCTACTGGTGCAGCCTTCACTGTGTACTTCCTACTGTGTGTGTCTCTTCTTCCAGTCTGTGTCCTTAAGCAATGAGGAATTCAAACCATTCTAAATTGCAGTGCTCCTTACAGCAGACCAGTGTTATATTTAACTCTGACTGTACAGGGCATGTTCTTACACTGGATTAGAACTTAGAAAGGGGAACCCTTTAACACATTCCTTGCCATTTTTCTATCTTCAGTAAAATGGAATTGATGCATTGAACACTGCAATGAGGGGGGTGGGGTATAAAACATCTGCAGTACAGTTATACTGAACTTGTGAATAATACATTTATAAATAAATATTTTTCAAATTTACAAGGTGTGATAGGAACTCTGCACTTTACATTACTACATCTACATCAATCAATCTACATTTAAAATTAATTGTTTGGCTAAAATCATTGATTTACCTTTTTAAAGTCCAGTAACTTGTAAATTTAAAGGGATTCTGTCACCTAAACATTATTGAATGTAGAGAATAAAATACTATCAACAATGATCTTTATATAGCACTCTCAAAATTGCAATCAAATGCAGAAATTTAGAGACAAATAATTAAATGAGCCTGTGCTGTCTCCTGCTAATTATATCATCTGTGGTTTCATATACCTATTTTCAGTGGGGGAAAAAATGGATTTGCATATCATGCCACAAGGTGATGTCATCAACAGGAGCCACCTCAGGCACATTTAAAACATATTTATCTTTTAATTAATGTATTGCATTTTTGCTAATACAAATAAGATTAGACTTTTTTCAGTCATTTGAAAGTTTGTTTTTTTATTTAAACAAATTATATATGCATTACTGCAATATTGAAAGGCTTTTACCAAATATCTACATTGGTAATGTATATTCTAAGCAAGATGGGCGGTGTAATGATGTTGTCTGTGTTTTTTGCTTGTGGTCTAAGGAAATAAGAAAGGTAAATAAAAATTACATAATATAGTGTTTGGATGTCTTAAATCAAAAGGTCACTTAAATTAGCAACAGTTGCCTCAATATAATATTAAAAACTTTGATAACACTGATGACACAGTGGTGTATCTTGATTTTGTGCTGCCCTAGGCAGACAAAATCCGGGCACCCCCCTACCCAAGCTGCACACCCACGTTACACACCTAAGACATGCCCCATCATTCAGACTCACATCAAGCTCATACTCCCATCACACACACACTCCCATCACACTCAGTCACACACTCCTACTCCCATCACACTCATTCACACACTCCTACTCCCATCACACACACTCTGACTCCCATCACACTCAGTCACACACACTGTCTCCCATCACACACACTCTGACTCCCATCTCCCATCACACTCAGTCACACACACTGTCTCCCATCACACACACTCTGACTCCCATCACACACAGTCACACACACACACACACACAAACACACACACACACACACACATCCCATCAGCACTTACCTTTCCCTGGCAGGCAGGCAGCATGGTCCCTCCATGCTGCCTGTTCGGCTTCCCGGCGATTGTGCCGACAGGTCACGTGACCGGGCGCGCGTATGACGTCAGCGCGCCCGTCACGTGACTGTCGGCACACTGCACGGGGAGCCGAACAGGCAGCACGGAGGTTTCTCTGTGCTGCCTGTTCGGCTCCCCGTGCAGCCTGGCAGGCAGAGCGATGGTGAGGGGGGATCTTCTTTTTTTTTGTTTTTTTTTTTATTTATTTTTTAAATTTATTTTTTCTTCAGTGCTGGGGGGCGCTGCCGCCCCCTAAAATTTGCCGCCCTAGGCATCCGCCTAGGATGCCTCGCGGTAAATACAGCACTGTGATGACATGGTGTTAATCATTTTTCAAAAGATTTATTATTACTTGATAAAACTAATTTATAACCTCTTGTATGTAATTCCTAATTATACATAGGGTACATTAGAAAACAGCAAGTTATCAGATGTGAAGCAAATTACTGAATTGTTTATTTCAAAAGCACATCCACAGATATCATCTATCCATTATGGGGCTATTTTGCAGGGACACTGACCACTGATGACAACAATGTCATGACAAGATGTCACAGAATATCTGTGAAGCAGCTCACCCCTTTAATATCACCAAACTAAAAGCAAGAATGTGCCTCTAACAAGTAAAATACCTTTTCTTAAAATTTGTATATTTGTATTCTGTATACCGGAATGTTTCATTTGCTCACAAATATCAGATTTTCACTGAAGCTTCTACTGATCCTCCCACAGAGCTGTCTGCATTAGGCTGGAGCCAGGGCTGAAAAAAAATACAACATTTTAAGTATTTCAACAATGCAACAAATAAATGATTATTAGAGTTGCAATGTGTGCATATACATATTGCACGGGAGCCTGTACAGAGCATGCATCTGCAGTTTTCTTTCTAATAAAACATTGAGAACCAGGGCAGTACATATATAACTTTAACATGCTTTACAATGTAGAATGCATGTGTGTCCAACGGGAATCAATTGATCAATGAGGTGAATCCCATAGAAACTTAATCAATTATTTAACATCCCTCTGAACACATATCAATTACACATTAATATATATTGCTCTAAAACAAACATGTAAAAGGTGAAGGTGGATCACAAATCACAAAATAACATTATTCATATATAAGGTAAATGAATCAAAACAAATGTTGATTCTCATTCCTTTACTGTCATTAAACACACTGTGCATATGTTTAAACTTGAAATGTTATTTTGAATTAAAAGAGAAAAAATTTATATTTTTTCGACTTTAGTGTTTGAATTTAAATTTGCATTTGTAGTTTCCAAAGGAACATCAAATATTTACCAGTTAGGGTCCATATCACATGTTATTCCAAACATTTTCATGTGTTTGCTGGAAACTTATTCCTGCTAGTCTATGACCTTGTTTAATACTCAGAGGGTCAGCAGTGGCCTAATATACAACTTTTATCTGACGTACAACACCTAAAGATGTTTGTAATGTTTCCAGAGATTTGTTTAACATGCTGCAAAAAGATCATACAAAATTCATTCCAGCAGTACATATGATGCATATACACATGACAGAATCCAGTTAATTATTCAGGATGGAGAACTCGTAGGACCTGCCATGATTAATTAATTGTGTATATGTGCATCCTACATGCTGCAGAGCTGAGCTTTGCATGCTTTTTCTGCAGCATGAGAAACTCAAATGGGTCTCTGGAAACATGGCAGATGGATAATGATGGTGGCAGAGAGACACATACAAAAAGTCCTCAAGCCAATTTGTTACTAGCTTGCTGGGTGGGTGGTAACTGTAGGTATACTATGCAGACCTACTAGACTAAAACTAAAATGAGACAAGTTGTATGTCTTTTACTCATATGCTTGAACATCTGCACATGTGTTCTGTAATATAATCTCAATATAAGGGGTGAAGTTTTACTGTGTCTTGTGAAAGCACAGAGAAATCAGGAAATATGGTTTGTGTTGTCTTGTTTGATGGTTACCAGTAGCGGAACTACAGTTGTCGCAGGGGTCGCAGCTGGGACTGGGCCCGCCACTCCAGGGGCCCGGCCGCCCTGCAACCCCTGCGACCGGGGTGCCCACCAGCATTGTGATTTCCATTCCTGAGGCCTGGTCAGCGCTGCAGCGCTTTAAGAGCGTGACCGGGCCCCAGTATGACATCTCTGACTCCCATCATCGTGAGGCAGCCCCTGGACCCAAGAGAAGTCACCCTCCTTCACCTAAAAGGTAGGAGGGTGACTACATTTTTTTTTTTTAAAGTTTGTGTGTAAGAGGATGTGTGTGTGGAGGATGTGTGTCTGTGTATGTATATGTCTGCATGTGGGTCTGTATGTGTATCTGAATGTTTGTCATTAAGTGTGTCTGTGTATTTGCATGCATGTTTATATGTGTATCTGTCTGCATGTGTGTCTGTATGTGTATCTGTTTGTCTGCATCTGTCAGTGTGAGCCCCTATGCACATGTATGTGTGTCACTGTTTATATCTGTATGTCATTCTGTGTATGTGCATTTGCATGTGTGTCTATATGTGTGTCTGTCTGTATGTGTGTATTGGTTAACGCATGTGTATCAGTGTGTCTGTGTATCTGTATGTTTGTCAGTGTTTGTATCTGAATGTTTTATACAAAAGCATGGGCGGGAGAAGATGCATGGGGGGGGGGGGGCCAAGGCACTTTTCGCACGGGGCCCTGCGGTTTCTAGTTACGCCTCTGATGGTTACCTTTCTTGTGTGTTATGTCCTTGTTCATTGAACCCCTTCATGCTGTTTGTCGGAGACTATGATGTTTTATTCTCTTCTGCCAGGATTTGCTTTCTTTGGGAAATAAAGGTTTGTTTTTTCCTATTTATCAGGCTGAGTAGAATTAGTAACAAAATAAAGGAGACTGGAAAGCCCTGAGTAGTTCAGCAACACTGTGTGTATCGGTGACTCAGTTTTGCGGTACTTGTCCAAAAATGAATTAGTGGAAGACAAAGAAAAGGGTTCGATCCTGGAGTCTGAGCAAAGACCACCGGACAACGACTTGCAGTATAAAGTCCTCTGTATTGTGTCCCTGAAAGCACCATGTGGAAAAAGGCACCACAAAACAGGTAGAGATGGACGCTTATAGGAGGTTCCAGAAAGAAAAGTCTGTTAGATATGAGAAGTATGAATTTCTACATCTCTTTTGTGATATAATTGCTTATTAGACAGATATTTGGGGGCAAATATGCTACTGACAAGCTGTTTGGTGACAAATATGTCACTGACTAGTTGTTTGGGGGCAGAGATGACATTGACAAGCTCTATGGAGACAAAGATGGCATTGGTAAGTTGTTTGGTGGCAAATATGTCACTGACAAGTTGTTTTGTGGTAAATATGAAACAGACTAGGTGTTTAGGGAAAAAGATGACACTGACAAGCTGTTTGGGGCAAATATAGCCCTGACAAGTTGTTTGGAGACAGAAATTGCAATGACAAGCTTTATGGAGACAATGATGGCACATATAAGCTGTATACAGACAAAATATGACACAGACACGATGGCACAGTCAAGCTGTTTGGGGACAGATATGAGCTGTTTCAGGAAATGTCACTGACAAGTTTTTTGGGAGGAACCCAATCAATGATCATGCCTAGGATGGCATTTCATAATTGGTGGCATAACATTATGCCCACCTGGACACCAACCCACCCATTGGCTGAGCGGGGGTGTGAGGTTCAAGGATAAGGAGCGTAGCGGTGGGTGGCGGGTAGGGAGATGAAGTGACCCAAAAGGTAAATCCAAAAGTGACACAACAAAAGGGTAAGGCAAAAGAGTAGTCAGTCCAATCCAAAATGTCAAGGCCGGCAGCAAAGTTGCAAAAAACGGGTATAGCAAGTCCAGGTAGGTTTACAGCAATAAGGAATGTCCAGGGGAAAAAGCCAAGGTCGGTACACAGGAAGGTCTTCGATATATATCAGGTAAATGGAAAGGAATGGTACTGAGAACAGACACCACAGCTCAACAAGCAAGCAATGATTAAGGTGAGTGTGGGGTTTTTATAGAGCTGCTGATCAAGGACATCTCCCCTTTAAACCTGGGGACCACCACTGAACCATGTTATGTATAGGGAGAAGGGGTACAGCCTCCTCTCCCTATTCTCCCTGCACCCTTGTCAACAACCAATTGCGCAATGTTTCTCGCGAGTAAGCTCCGCCCCCTAAACCTCTAGTTTCATTCACTGTGAGCGGGTGACCAGCAACTCGAGGCTGGGGATTTGGCCTACCTCGCAGTCGTGCTAAAGCGTGACGGTTGCAAACAGGGACAGAGGATGGCTTTGGCTGTGAGGGTCCCCTGGGCAAGGTAAGTGATGGTCCTGGGACCCGACAGGGGGAGTGCAGTGCAACAAGAAAAGTCTTCAGTGGCTGAATCAGCATAGACGTCATGCTATGCACACTTGTGCACTGCTCTTTAATTAAAGTTGGAGCTAATATACTGTTGTGGGGCAAGGATGTCACAGACAAGCTGTTTGGGAACAAAGATGGCACAAACAAGTTATTTGGGGACAAAGATGGCACAAACAAACTATTTAGGGGGCTGTCTCACATTTAAAAATGCCACTTGCCCAAACCTCCCTCACCCACAATGGCCTTGCTCCCCCTCAGAATTCACTTTGTAACCCCTTCCTCACACCCAGTTTCCCTTTCCACCTGATGAATGAGGGGAGGGAGGTGGCCCACACAGGGCACATGAACAACTAGGACCAGCTATGGTTACAAGATTCTATATACAAATGCACAATTTACTTTGACCCTTACAACAACACCCTTTTTTCAGTTCAGCATGGGAAAACAACAGTTTTCACCAATGCTCTTCCTGGGGAAGTGAAACTGTTTCTAAAATTAGAGAGCTTGTCTGTCCAGTCCCACCAGCATGGATATCGGGATATAAGAAATCATGTGGGCAAAGGGTTGAATAATCCCTTTGGCCCAAACATTCAGGACTGCACACAGAACAGCCTGATGGTGGGGAATGGGAATGGGGGATGACAGAGAAAGAAAAAGAAGGTTCTCAAAATACATATTAATGTAGAAATACAAACTAGACAGAGAATATCAAAGATGGTTTATAGATCGAAGAAGAGCAAAGGAGTGAAAGATAAGTTTAAAGGCTTACATAGCTGTATGTGGTAATGACGAGGGGTATGTTGGTCTGAGAAGCAAAGGACAGAGAAGAGCACTGAAAAAGACAACTGGAAACATACTGGAGCTAGATGTGTAAGCGGGGATACGTTTGGTGCCAAAAAGGATAAGCATGATAGGTTGAAGAGTTAAAAAGTAAAGGTAAAGGACATAGGACAAAGCGGTGTAGAAATTTGTATTGGTCCAAAACATTTCTGATGACAGGCCAGACCTAGATCTAACTAAAACTGTACAATGTTCTTACTGTCTTGAATGACACCCTCTATTGACTGCATTGCTGATTAACTAGTCCCTTAAATTAAGGAAATCTTTCACTTCATGTCTAGAAAACTGAGCTGTCCGTGAAAAGAGGTCATCCTAGAAAATGTACTGTGAATTGTCTATTGTGGAGGATAAAAATAGATCATTTATTAAAAGACACATTGTTTGTTTTTTATGTCAGGGAACTTGATATGAGTCAGTGTAGCCTATTTTGGGGCAATTGTAAATACCACCGCATGAGAATTAAGTCTAGAGAGGTTAAATATAAGACAAACGATACAGAGCTTCATTATGCCATGGAATACAAAAGGACAGTGCTTCCCTATTAAGCCCGGGAAACCAAAACATATCAGCTATTACTATTTTTAATGAGCCAAGCATTTCCATTTATTATGTAACATGACGTGTAATGACTCCGAACATAAGGTCTTTCTTTTGAAATGTAGCGGTTTCATATGAACTGATTAAAGACAGAGATTCTTTATAGTGAAATTATATATATATATATATAACATCTTGCCTGGCATTTCCTCCACAAATAATATAATACATTTGTGTTTGAAATGGACTCATATTTGATATATAAAAAGATTCTCATTGCCTGAGAAATGGACCCACTGTGGTTTCCAACATAGAGGAAATCAATTAAAGGACAACTACATTTTATTTTTCACTTGTGCGTCTAATATAGAGTTAAACAAAACTTCTTCTTTTTGATTATAGCTGTCCTTTAACTGTAGTATTTCCAGGAAGCCTGCAGTTCAAATTGTTCTTAGTAAGGTGAGAACATTGTAATAACTGGTTAGATTTGCTACTGAATTAGGAAGGGCTATGAGTGGTGTAATAGATAAAATACATTGCCTATGTACTACAATATTCATTTAATGTAACAGATAGTAATAGGTTGGTACACCAGCAGCCCAGAAAGAGTGACCAACGCTTGCTAGTCTGTCATTTTGAAGCAGAGGCTTTACACAATGATTTCTCCCAATTGTTTGCTTTTTATACAAAGACTCGGCAGGGCCATCCACATTTTTCTGACGTAGGCCGTATCTTTAGAAATGCACAGATGTAAATCGAAAGTGAAAATTTATTTGAAGTCTCAAAAAAAAATTCATAAAACCTAACTTTTATTAGAATATATGTTGAAAAAGATAACAAATAAAAGAAAAATACATGTTCAGAAGGTGTTGTGAATTCAGTGCAATTAAACGTGTAAATAAAAAAGTTCTAACAAATCGCAGCCTTTATTTATAATTTAGGCAGCTAGAAGACAGACTAGATTAAATTTTAATATTTGTATCAATTATATAAGCTGCTATAAAAGGAACAAAATTAGAACATTAGATTATATGCTTCAGTTAGCAGGTAACATTCAGCTAGGAGCAAGCCCAGTGTAATGTATTATATACCGTATTTGCTCGAATATAAGACGACTCTCAATATAAGACGACCCCCCAAACTTTGGATATTCCTTTAGGAAAAAAACTAAAAGCTATATATATTTAAAAGAGTTCACTCACTAACACTGATTAGCTTATGAGTAAGCGCTATATGCACGAAACGCGTCAAGCTTAGTGACTGCGGTTTTTCACTTTCATCCATCTTTATTTGCTGTGCAACTATTTACCTGTTTTTGGATTGAATAAACATCACTTACTTCACCTATACCGACTCCTGGAGTGCCATTGCTCTACTCTTCATTTTTCCCTGACTTCTGATCGTGAGGTGTGAGCCAGGCACCTGTAGAGGCACCGGAGCCGACTAGTGGGATTCATACTCCATTTACACTCTCCAGTGCTGTGAGCCGGACATTTTCTACAATCACCTTGAATATAAGACTACCCTATTGGAAAAAAAAGTTTGACTTTTATATATTCACATGTAAATTGCTTTTTCATGTTTAATAAAAAATTATGATATAAAAAAATGCATTTCTTGTTTTTATTTCCTTTTATGTGCCAATGCTGTCTCTACCCCCCAGACTTGCCCAATGCTCCCTCTCCCCCCCCCCCCCCCCCCCAGACTTGCCCAATGCTGGCTCTTCTCCACAACACTGCCTCTCTCTCCCTTCCTCCCTCCCCCAACGTTGTCTGTCTCTCTCTCCCGCTCCCTTCCTCCCCCCAATGTTGTCTCTGTCTCCCCCTCCCTCCCTTCCTCCCCCCCAACGTTGCCTCTGTCTCTCTCCCCCTCCCTCCCTCTCCCTCTCCCCAACATTGTCTCAGCTATGCAGGGGACCTGGATCCAAGCCTTATAGTAAGATTTGAGGTCAGAATTATAAGACGACCTTGAATATAAGACGAGGGGTCTTTTTCAGTTTCTCTGAAAAAAACCTTGTCTTATATATTCAAGCAAATACAGTACAAGAATGATACAAAACAAACAAGTAAACAAAAGTGCGCTTAACACAAACTGTGGAAAAAATACAAGGTGTCAACCTTATTGGTATAAGTGAATTATAAGTGAACTGTGGTGAGATCCAGGAGAAGCTATGTCTCCCCTATGGTTTTGCACTCACAGAACTTCTGAAAAAATGTAGCACAGCTCTGGAAGTCTTGGGAAAGTTGATCCTCTATGTGTAGAGCTCCAAAGACAAACAAGGATCCGATTAGTGATAGTACAAATAGTGTTTAATAAAACAAAAGCATCTGCTTACATGTATGGAATCCAATGATCAGCGCAGTGGGGCCAGCACGGCGGTAAAATCAGGAACTTAATACAAATAAGATACAGAGCTATATACAATATACAATAAAAAACAATAAAATTCGAAGTAAGCAGCTAAAGTCCAATCACGCTACACGTTTCGCCCGTCAGGCTTCAACCAGGCGTCTGGACTTCCTGCTTTTAGCTGCCGTATTTAAGTGTCTTGGATCCATGCTGCCGTATGTGTCAAATCTCCTTCCGCATACGTCATAGACTCGCGAGATGTTGACTTAGTCATTTTTTCGTTTTCGGTTTAGGTCTTCGTATTTGGGCTCAAAGACTTTCGCAATGCATAGCGGAGGTACGTGGAAAGAAAAGAAAACAAGTGTTTCATCTCAAACAGAAACAGGGGATATAAGAACAAGACTGCTAAAGGGGGGATGCTGCCCCTACAAATAAAATCAATTAAAAATATATATGATCCATCCTAAAAACGAACTTAAAGACTAAAATAGGATAAAAATATAAATATAAATATATCATGCGACGTATATAGCAGCATATCCACTTTAGCTAATATCTTATCCTTAATGCACCGGTTTTACATAAAATTAAAGAGATCAAAATCTGCATTTAGTCCCTGTGGCTTCAATGTATCTAAATTAAAAACCCATCTCATTTCTGTTTGTCCTATTTTTTTAATATTGTCACCTCCACGCCAGTATTTTTGAACCTTCTCAATAGCACACATTTTCAATCTTTTAGGGTTTTTTTGATGGTGATCTAAAAAATGCTTAGATAGACTGTGTGTGACCAGGCCATTTTTAATATTTCTTATATGTTCCTCTAATCGTTTTTTAAACATCCGTGTGGTTCTTCCCACATATTGTAAACCACACGGACATTCTAACAAATATATCACATTAGTGGTGGAACAGGTAATAAATCCATTTATTGTAAATTTTTGGCCATTTTTTGAAGAGCAAAATTCTGTAATTGGATATTTTTGCTGTGAGGTTGTTCTACATCCAATACAGCTCAAACAACCATAAAAGCCTGGTTTTCTGGTTAAAAAGTGACTGGGTGCAGGGGTTTTCGGTATTAGCTGACTGGTATAATTCGTGGTCAGTTTTTGTCGTAAATTGGGTGCCCCTCTAAACACAATTGAGGGTATCTCAGGTATAATGTTTTTAAGTACCTCATCTTTATGTAGAATTTTCCAATGTTTCTTCACAATTTTTTTGATATATTTGGATTTATTGTTGTAGTTAAAAATTAGGGGCATATTATTCAGAAATTTGTTGTCTGCCTCTTTGGTTTTATATGTTAGTAGTTGATTTCTATCAGTTTCTGAAATTACAGCAATGGTCTGATCTATATAGCTACTGTCGTATCCTTTTTCCACAAACTTTTCTTTTAGAACATTTGTTTGTTCTTTGTAGGTATTTAAGTCGGTGCAATTTCTTCTAATTCGTGCAAACTGTCCCTTTGGTATGCCCTTGAGCCACGGGGGATAGTGACAACTATTTCTCTCTATATAGCTATATCCCAGTGGGAGAATACATATGTTTGGGGGCATAACTGGGAGGCGAACCTGGTCCTGTATTACCGCTATATAGACGATCTTATTTTTATATGGAGGGGTGATGAAGCAAGTTTAAATTCTTTCCTTAATTTTTTGAATGACAACAACCTAAATATAGCTCTTAATACTATATACAGTAAAGAACGTATCACTTTTTTGGATCTAGAAATTTATATAGAAAATGGACACATTAAAACCAAAAAATATTTTAAAAAGGTAGATGCCAATAGCTATATAGAGAGAAATAGTTGTCACTATCCCCCGTGGCTCAAGGGCATACCAAAGGGACAGTTTGCACAAATTAGAAGAAATTGCACCGACTTAAATACCTACAAAGAACAAACAAATGTTCTAAAAGAAAAGTTTGTGGAAAAAGGATACGACAGTAGCTATATAGATCAGACCATTGCTGTAATTTCAGAAACTGATAGAAATCAACTACTAACATATAAAACCAAAGAGGCAGACAACAAATTTCTGAATAATATGCCCCTAATTTTTAACTACAACAATAAATCCAAATATATCAAAAAAATTGTGAAGAAACATTGGAAAATTCTACATAAAGATGAGGTACTTAAAAACATTATACCTGAGATACCCTCAATTGTGTTTAGAGGGGCACCCAATTTACGACAAAAACTGACCACGAATTATACCAGTCAGCTAATACCGAAAACCCCTGCACCCAGTCACTTTTTAACCAGAAAACCAGGCTTTTATGGTTGTTTGAGCTGTATTGGATGTAGAACAACCTCACAGCAAAAATATCCAATTACAGAATTTTGCTCTTCAAAAAATGGCCAAAAATTTACAATAAATGGATTTATTACCTGTTCCACCACTAATGTGATATATTTGTTAGAATGTCCGTGTGGTTTACAATATGTGGGAAGAACCACACGGATGTTTAAAAAACGATTAGAGGAACATATAAGAAATATTAAAAATGGCCTGGTCACACACAGTCTATCTAAGCATTTTTTAGATCACCATCAAAAAAACCCTAAAGGATTGAAAATGTGTGCTATTGAGAAGGTTCAAAAATACTGGCGTGGAGGTGACAATATTAAAAAAATAGGACAAACAGAAATGAGATGGGTTTTTAATTTAGATACATTGAAGCCACAGGGACTAAATGCAGATTTTGATCTCTTTAATTTTATGTAAAACCGGTGCATTAAGGATAAGATATTAGCTAAAGTGGATATGCTGCTATATACGTCGCATGATATATTTATATTTATATTTTTATCCTATTTTAGTCTTTAAGTTCGTTTTTAGGATGGATCATATATATTTTTAATTGATTTTATTTGTAGGGGCAGCATCCCCCCTTTAGCAGTCTTGTTCTTATATCCCCTGTTTCTGTTTGAGATGAAACACTTGTTTTCTTTTCTTTCCACGTACCTCCGCTATGCATTGCGAAAGTCTTTGAGCCCAAATACGAAGACCTAAACCGAAAACGAAAAAATGACTAAGTCAACATCTCGCGAGTCTATGACGTATGCGGAAGGAGATTTGACACATACGGCAGCATGGATCCAAGACACTTAAATACGGCAGCTAAAAGCAGGAAGTCCAGACGCCTGGTTGAAGCCTGACGGGCGAAACGCGTAGCGTGATTGGACTTTAGCTGCTTACTTCGAATTTTATTGTTTTTTATTGTATATTGTATATAGCTCTGTATCTTATTTGTATTAAGTTCCTGATTTTACCGCCGTGCTGGCCCCACTGCGCTGATCATTGGATTCCATACATGTAAGCAGATGCTTTTGTTTTATTAAACACTATTTGTACTATCACTAATCGGATCCTTGTTTGTCTTTGGAGCTCTACACATAGAGGATCAACTTTCCCAAGACTTCCAGAGCTGTGCTACATTTTTTCAGAAGTTCTGTGAGTGCAAAACCATAGGGGAGACATAGCTTCTCCTGGATCTCACCACAGTTCACTTATAATTCACTTATACCAATAAGGTTGACACCTTGTATTTTTTCACAGTTTGTGTTAAGCGCACTTTTGTTTACTTGTTTGTTTTGCATCTATTATCTGAGTGTGGTTTAGGGACACACTAACTAAGTGCTGCTCACCATTTTTTGATTTTAGCGCTGTGTATTATTGTTTTTTGTATCACAAGAATGATACATTTACACATGGGTCTTACTCAAATTAGTATCAATGAGAAATAGGGCAGTGTGAGCAGTCTTTAAATACTGTTCTAATCTAACAGATGTGGCTGTTATTTATGCTAACGTTTTGGAAGCTGACTTATTTTGGAGCCATTTCGGGAGGACTTCGGCTATTATGGACTTCAAATACATGAAAAATAACTAATTAGGAAGCGTGCTTTCAGACTGAAGTAGGGGACTTGGGAGACTAACAATCTGATTACATTTTTATGGACGGTTGGTTATAGGAATAAAGAGGTCAAGGTATCCTTAATAATTGGCATTGCTGAGGATGAGCCACGAAGGGCCATGCCCTCCACTACATAATATGCGGCCTCCCCCAATTGTAGGGAGGGGAAAGGAGGGCAGATGGTAGCTGTTTGTGCATTGTCCATGCACATAAACATCCTTTTATGCTGCTTTGATCCCCGTACATTAACGGAAGTCAGAGTGTTAGTGGTCTCGTGACCTGCCAGCGCTCAGACTCCAGAGATGCACAGGGCTCTCACAGATACACAATGATGGTGGATAGTGCAAATCCTGGGTGCCATCTGGGTGTTGGTGTACATTCTGTGAGTGCCATCTGGGTGCTGGTGTATGTCCTGGGTGCCATCTGGGTCCTGGGTGCTGGGGTAAGTCCAGTGAGTGCTATCTGGGTGCTGGGGTAAGTTCTGGGTCCCACCTGCAAGCTGGGGTTTTTCCTGGGGGACATCTTTGTGCTGGGGTATGTCCTGGGTGCTATCTGCATTCTGGGGTATGTCCTGCATGCCATCTGAATCCTGCAGAAAATCCTGGGTGCAAGGGTAAGACCTGCGAGTGCTATCTAGGTAATGGGGTAAATCCTGGGTATAATCTGCATGCTAGGGTTTGTCCTGGATGCATGCTGGTGTAAATCCTGGGGGCCTTCTGGGTGCTGGGGTAAGTCCTTAGTGTTGGTGCAAATCCTGAGTTCCATCTGGGTGTTGGTGAAAATCCGGTTCCAACTGGGTGCTGGTGAAAGTCCAGTGCATGCCATCTTGGTGCTGAGGTAAGTCCTGTTATAGCAATTTTGGTGCTGGGGTATGTTTTGGGTTCCATCTGCATGCTGGTGCAAATCCTGGGTGCTGGGTTAAGTCTTGGGTCCCATCTGCATGCTGGGGTAAGTCCTGGGTGCCATGTTTGTGCTGAGGTATTTTCTTGATGCCATCTGCATGCTGTGCTGCTGGTGGAAATTCTGGGTTCCATCTGGACACTGGTACAAATCCTGGGGGCGATATCTGGGTGTTGGTGATGAACTGGTCATCGCACAAGACGGGACGGTGAAGTGGCTTCCTTAATGCAGCCGCGATGAACTGTCCCATCCCCAAAAAACCTTCTCTTATATTCGAGCAAATACGGTATATAAATGTTGTTAGCTCTGAATGTTGTGTGCTGGACAAAGGGTACATTAGCAGCCCGAAACGTCGGCCTGCGATCAGATTTTCTCTATTTTGGACTGTATATGTTTTTTGACGGATCTTGTTTTGGTTAATGACCTATATGTTTGGCTGACCTACTGGATGATATTAAATGTGCAACAGAACGTCAGTGTTGCTTTCATGCACCGCCCTTTTGTAAATTATATGGAATAACCCTAGAGCAAGACAATTGTCCTGCTTTCACATGGAAAGATTTTTATTGAGGGCAGGAGCCCTATAAGAACAAGCAGAGACTCTTCACATTACAGAAACGGAAGCTGCCAAGGTCCTATGGACGGAAACCCAATTAGACCTACCAACTACCGATACACTCAAAGACCTTTATAGGGAACTACTAAAGCTAAAGAAGAGAGAGGTGGATTTGGATCTACGTGGGTTATTTATGTCGAACTATTACAAGGCCAAATGGATCCCACAAGGTTTTCGAATAAAGAACATACCAACGATCGGCAGGAGTAATCCAGATTTCTGCTGTAAATGGGTAACTATTTTAAACCGGTGCTCGTTAGATGTCTGAAAAAAACTGGTTGAGATACAAACCAATAAAACAATTCAACTCACCACCCCATCAGCAAGTCAGTTTGACCCTCATTCCTGTAATATAGCACTGAAATCATTTGCACAGACTATGCAGACTGAAGCTCGCAGGATTACAGAAACCAAACACACAATTAGTCCGAACCTTTCTAAGGATGAAACTTTAGCCATTCTAATGCTATTGACAGATCCATCCATAGTCATCCATCCAGCTGACAAGGGCGGCAGGATTGTTATACAGAACTACAAAGACTATAGAGCGGAGAACCTACAACAGTTGTCAGATACCAACACTTATGTACTGACTCCAAGGGATCACACTACACAAGTCACCTCAAAAATTCTGACTCTTTTGGAGAAGGCCAAGTTTGCATTGTGTATAGATGAATCCACAAGTATTTTTTTGCTGCAACAATATCCAAAATGTCCAGTTCTATACATTTTACCTAAGGTGTACAAACACCCTACTAGACCACCGGGGAGACCAATTGTGAGAGACAGTCTTCTAGAGCCGGTTGCTAAATGGCTTGATTTCCATCTTAAGGAGTTGGCATACAAATCTAGACACATGCCTTAGAGACACACGAGGCTTTTGACAACAAAGCCGTCACTCTTTCTGATTCTCCTTTAATACTCGTGACCATGGACGTCACAAGCCTCTATACTATAATTCCCCATGACCAAGGCATGACCAAGGCATTACTGCACTAGTTTCAGACGAAATTCGTTCATTATTTTTGTTTCGTTTTATTCGTTCGTACGAATCAATTGACCTACACATTCCATAAACCGAAAGTCTATAAACCGAACAAACTTTCGGCTTATGGAATACATGTAATGCTATTGGCTTTCTATAAACCGAACTAGAGTCCCCATTCATAAGAAATTCTTATGAATGGGGACCCCATTCATAAGAATTTCTTATAAATGGGGACTCTAGTGCCTTAGAGTGCCTTAGAGACACACGAGACTTTTGACAACGAAGCCGTCACTCTTTCTGATTCTCCTTTAATACTCGTGACCATGGACGTCACAAGCCTCTATACTATAATTTCCCATGACCAAGGCATTGAAGTGTTTTATCACAGTCCTATTGCTACCAGGGACCTCATGATGAATTTATTGCACAAATGTTACATGTAATCTATGTCTATCCAATTATTTTTTTAAGTTTGAAGGCAAGTTTTACATTCAAACATCAGGCACTTTGATTGGGGCAGAAATGGCACCGACTTATGCTAACATCATTGTTTTCCCATGAAATGGAACACTTTTTTTCTGTATCTGCGTCTAATATTTTGTTGTATTGTCGATTTGTAGACGATATATTTTTGATCTGGTCAGATAGTGAAATTGCACTGATGAAGATGGTCGACTCTTTGAAGGCTTTACCAACTCCTGTACGCCACACAATGCATAATAATTCTCAAACAATACAGTTCTTAGATGTGGAAGCCTTTAGAACTGCTAGAACATTAGGATACTCATTATTCCGTAAACCAACTGATAGAAATTAATTATTGCATTCTACGAGATTTCACCTCTCGCCAATGATCAAATCTCTGCCATACTCTCAGTTCTTAAGAGTTATTAGAAGGCACTGATCAGGGCCAAACAGGAGACTGTGACTCCCCACATGTGCAATAAAGCAGAAAGAATGGTTTTTCCAACTTGTTTCCAGACTACATCTAGTGACATGAATAGGGCTATGATGCGAAATTGGAGTGTCATTTCTAAAGACAACACTCTCCCTCAGGTGGTAAAACAACCGCCGATCTTTTGTTGCAGGGATTTAAGGGACCAATTGGTCTTATCAGACACGATACATTTCTATGATAAATAAGAATCTCAACGCCTGCTCCATAAGTTGGGCTGCTTTCGATGTCTAAACTGTGTGACATGTTCAAATGTGGTTTCCACTACTCATTTCTCCCATCCACATATGGGCCATATATACAAAATCTACCATGGATTTCGTGGTTTATATGATAACCTGCCCTTGCAAGTTGTCATATGTAGGTAAACTGAGCATGACTCTGAGAGACAGGATAAGGGGACATCGTTCCTCGGAACAGTCTACAAAGAAAAAACTGACAAACCTAAGTAGTAGCAAAACTACTGAAAAACCTAAACAGTAGCTAAACATTTATTTCCGATGTACCACTTGTTATCACAATTAAGATTTATTATGATTGATCAAATACCACCATTCCAAACAGGGACAGAGCCTGACTTTTATTACAGCGAGAAAGCTGGGGGATACACACATTGGATACAGTTGCCCAAAAGGGCAAAAGCGCTAAAAGAGGAGAGTGAACCCAGCGATTATGCGTATGGATGCTCAGGCTAGGACATATAAGCTGCATTATCCAGCAGATTTGATCATTGTGTGGCTCAAGCCCTTGTTTCTTTGTTGATGTGAAGTTTTGAATATCATTTCAGTTTAAGATGTGTTCAGTTGTTCTCTTTTTCTTGTTTAGTATTATATTTTTATTTTTTATTTTCTACATATTATTTCACAATTTTGGGGGTTGTACTATTTTCTTATATTTGGTGTAAGACTCTATTGGCTTTAGTTTTTTTTAGGAGGCTGCACCTTTGGGTGCAGTGGTAAGGTATCTGTATCTTTGTATGGAGGGTCTTTAAGTGTGATGGTAGCATCAGATACACTTGTGAGCATACTGCAATTGGGCTTTTAATATTGAATGAATTCCCAAGTACTGCTCTTTTGCATTTATAGATGACAAACCAAACTTACTATTTAAGGATCCACATGATGGTTGCAACTAAGTTAGTGCTGGATATCTTCATAGGTACCATCCTGGTTAAGTATAAGTAATCAAGTTTTATATGAATGCAAATTGGAGAGTGAGAGTTATGAAATCATGGAAATTGTATAAAAAACTAAAAATTGATTAAACAAAAATAAGTTTTTCTATTTTTTTGGACTGATCATCTATAAATAAGTAAACTATCTAACTTCATGGCTCCCTTGCATTCAATCTTGTATTCAATATCTTTTTAATGTATTATGGTGTATCTTTATTTTGTTGTATATGTTTTACAATGCCTTATAATTATATATTATAAATACTGTAGGGTCAACTCAATATGCACCAAATAAGGCATAAGGTTTGGTGACTCCAAATTGCGGACTGATTCGGGGCACATTGATGATACACAGGGCCCCTAATATCAAGCTATCCAGGTAGTCCTGGTGTGCTTCTGAATACGTTTGCAATTTGGAAATCATAGTTGATTCCACGTCAATATCTCCCGAAATCAGCCGAAATGCATCGAAATTAAGCCTTGGTCCTCTTCATAGACTTCTTTCACGGCCATTTCGGTAGAACTTCGGCTTTTACAAATATAGCCAAAGTCCTTCCATAGAGGTCATGCCGAAATGGCACGAAGTGTGATAAAATAAAAATCAGTAAAATAAAATAAACAAATTATACATTAATTAATTTCATAACATAAAGTAAATGAACATCAAATAATATAACATAACATTTATAAAAAAAATGCTTGTATTAATGTAAATATACCATTATAATATATAACATCAATATAAAATAATTGTATATAAAAAATATATATATATATACATATGTTTACTTTAATTCTACTCTTTTCTATTCAATTCTTCAACTATAATCTGGAGACTTGAGATGGGCAAATTTTGTGTATGTTTCCTGAATTCGGAGTGTGATTGGCATACATTGGGTAGCCGAAAAACGATGGCAAAAATGTCCAAATCCAAACTCCTCTGATGCCTAGCTCTCTGAATGACCTGAACTGATAGTTCAGACAAAAATTCAGGGATATTAAGTGGGTGCATTTCAGAGATTTGTGAAATTCAGTTAACCTGCCCAAACCATATCCAGTTTATGGCTAATCAGTTTATACTGACCCTCTAATGTTTTCTTTTTTTCTAATAAAGTAAAGAATTTATGTCCAAAAATGAAACAATGATACATCAGACAAGGCAAGCTACATATCATTTTCCACCAGCCAGCCTGACAATCTGCTGGCATATTAATGCTTCTTGTGAATGAATCATTTCAGCATCTCAGAAATGACTATTGTAAGTTTGCTCGTAATTTTACTTTTATTTTAAGTATAAAAGTTTTGTTTGTATTCACTGACCCATAATCCTAACTAGGACTTTTGAATACCAGACCTTCAGCACTTAGTGGGTTAAACAGATATAAACTTTTTCCACCTGGACTTGTTAGCGATTACAACTGTAATACATGCCAATATAAATAACAACCTAATGTGCACCCCTTTCTGGAGAGCCCTGGAAAATACCAAAATGAAGCTGGATTAGCATCAGCTGTTCTTCTCTACTTAGAAGAGGAACTTGGCATTCCAACATGATCAGCCAACTGGAGGACGTTCAGCTCCAAATACCTTTACTACTACTACTACTACTACTACAAAAAGGAGGCACCTCAAGGACCTACCAGGATATACTAACATTGTTGTACAAATCTACTGGGAAAAATCCCTATTTAAAGAACAATTAAATGGGGATCTTACTACATACATGATGGAGTGGCCTTCCTAAGAGCTGACTAAATAGAATGTTGTTCACTGGAGATTCATTCACAAAATAATTCACAGACTACAGAATGCAAAACAATTTTCAAATGCATTTCCACCTTGTAGTGAATGTACAAGCATGTTTTAGGACTTGTCCAACACAATTTTAACTGAACTTCATGAGGCTGAAGACAATTCGCAACCATCTGCTGTCAATACAGTCTGGGGAAGCTTCAAACCCATTGTCAAGCATAAGCCGCACATTATATCTCACAGCAGCTCTCCAGCGATTTTCAGCCCAGAGTCCAATCCATAGAAACATAGAAACATAGAATGTGTCGGCAGATAAGAACCATTCGGTCCATCTCGTCTGCCCAATTTTTTTTGAATACTTTTATTAGTCCTCCATTCCCGGTCTTATAGCTAGGATAGCCTTGTGTCTATCCCACACATGCTTAAAATCCTTGACTGTGATTACCTCTACCACTTCTGCAATCCAATCAGGATTACCTCAGGTACCTCTACCACTTCATCCAATCAGGGCATGAGTCAGCAGGCCCAATCTGCCATGCAAATGTAAATGGCTACATCTGAAATACAATCTATGTACATACTACTGTACATCCATGTTCACAGAAATGTGGACATGGATGTACAGTTGTATGACATCTCTGTACTTGTGTGCTACAGTGATAGGAATGCAATGAGTTTAGCATGGGCTTCTGTTATGCAACTGCTAACTGATTCTGTAAATAGCAATGATAACTGCAGAGACAAAGTTAGATCAAAAGATGTTAATTAGCATTAGGAATGTCAGTGTACCATAGTTCAGGATTCAGATGACCATGAATGTGAACTTTAAGAGAATGTGATTGATGCCTACATTCTGTATTGCAGTGTCCTAAACATTTTCTTTTCCTGCAAATACATTTGTGGACATGGGTTTTTTTTCGGGGGTGGGGGGGAGGCAAAAGTTGCCCTTTATTAGGAAAATTGTATGACCATTGTAGTAACTCACAGACCAGCATATACCTGAGTATCATAGGAAGTTTACAATAGCTGGGGTGGTAAAGATTGGACACTACTACCGCAGTCTACAATTCCTATGGTATTCAAGTAGCGCACGAGCTGTGTATCATGGGAGCTGCGGTCAACAACAAAAAAGTTAGTGTGTAGTGTAGAGAAGCACACCACAATCCCAGTCTGTAACTACAAATCCAATAACGTTATGGTAGCAATATGGCTAGTTGAATATGTATATTGAATATTGTAGATGCAGTCAACAAAAGTTAGTGTTCGTACTGTAGACTTACTGTAACCCCATTGCCTCCTCCCCCTCGTACAGCCCACAGTTAGAAACTAGCAATGTTACTTGTTCAACATTATGGAAGTTGCAGTCAACAAAAGTTGATGTTGTGTTGTGTAGTGCAGCTCTGTGATGTACAGCATACATACAAAGTATAACAAAAAGGGCATTTACTTAGAGGCAATAAAAAGGGACATAAATGCCTGATTCTAAAAAAAAAGAACACTTGGTAGTATATTATTATTAGAATGCTTCCTAGGACTTATGTGCCACCTAAACTATGAAATATATCAAACCCCATTATCTTGCACACATATTGTGATACTAAAGGAGCCTGACCATAATGTATTATCATCTTACCCATTATTATGTGATGCGTCAGCCAGCACGCAGCTAGTGTCACCTTGCCACTTTTGCATTGAACTCTGCTGCCTGCAGCTCCCTCACTCATCAAAATCACGCAACTAAATGTACAGAACAAAAAACACCCTACCAAATTGCAGCACAGAGCACATTGCACGTTAGTGCTAATCACACACTGCAGCACACTACCAATAATCCATCTTTTATTTGTTTTTAATATCAGCATACCACCCTTTACTAAGCTCTTCTTACCAGTTAGCAGTTCCTGCACAGCCAGAAGAAACATGAATATAGATGAGGGAGTAGAAATTAGCTAATCACAAGGTATAGGTAAAGTCAGAGTGAATGTAAGAGAAACCAATAGCATGAAAGGAGGACTATAAGGGAAGCTGGCCAATAGAGTGAAAGACAGACAGTTAATGGCAAATGGGTGAATGAAATCAAAGGTAGTTGGAAGAAGCTAAAGGAACTTGTGCAATACCATAATGAAAGGGGTTTAGTGGTAAGTTAGGAAATAATTAAAATGCATAATAATTAAAACCAGTATCATGTCATCCACCCTGGCAAGTAAGATTATGAAGAAAAGGATACAGAAACAATAGGGCTCAAGTAGCAGATTCAGTGGAACCTGTATTGTGTCTGAACTCAGGGTTGTTCCCCTTCTTTGAGAGGTAAAGACAGCCCTGAGACAGCAGACCAAACCACTTTGACCGGGGGGTGTATGGAATTCAATAAAAGCTTTGTCACGGGAGGGCTACTAGATGGGTAACTCCTACCGGAATCAGTTCCACAAAATCCCTCCTCAGGTCCAGGAAAATATAAATATCCAAACAGGACTATAGTCACGGTTTCCCTGCTAGCAATTCCCCAACATAGCGGACGAGACCGGTTGTGTTGGGTAAAACAGGAAGAACTGTTTATTGACTCAAAACACAGGACATAAATACAGGAACACATCTTGATAACATAACTGGAACAAAAGAACTTCTTCACACATACACAAAAGGAAAATTGAATTGGGTGTATCTGGCAACCAATCAGATTCAAAATAGGATTAGTAGAGACCAATCCCCAGCAGGTGCTCACAGATCAGTAAATCATTTCAAATCACGCATTTAACTAAGCGACCAATCAGCATATTAACTGCACGGTGGGCTTGGTCTGAGCGACCAATAGAAAAAGTGCCTACATTTTGAACAAGAGAATGAGCTCAGCAGCCAGGATCAGGGGCGGATCCAGAGTCTGATCTCGGGAGGGGCACATGTTCGTCTGTCTTTTCTTCTCTCCCATGTCCGTCTGTCTTTTCCTCTCTCTCATGTCCTTCTGCCATGCTCTCCCTTCCCATGTCTGTCACACTCCTCTCACTCCCCGTGTCCATCTGTCTCTCTTCCTTCCCATGTCTGTATCTCTACTCTTTCTTCGCATGTCTGTCTTTGTATCCTCTCCTTTCCCATGACTGTATGTCTCTCCTCTCATTTCCCATGTCGGTCTGTCTCTCCTCTGCCATCCCATGTCTGTCTGTCTCTCCTCTGCCATTCCATGTCTGTCTGTCTGTCTCTCCTCTGCCATCCCATTTCTATCTCTTTCTTCTCCCTTCCCATTTATTTCTCTCTCCTCTCCCTTCCCATGTCACTCTATGCTCTACCTCCTATGACTGTCTCTTTGTCCCTCTACCCATGTATGTGTATCTCCTCTTCCCCATAGCCCTAGGCAGACAAAATTTGGGCACACCCACTACATGACCCATAACCCACGTTGCACACCAAGGACAAGCCCCATCACTCCATTTACATGCCCCATCACATCCACATTGCCAATATTATTTGCCATTAATATTCCACAGCCAATTTGCTCAATAATATGCCCCAGCCAATTTGTCCAATAATATGCCAGTATTATTTGCCATTAATAAGCAACAGCCAATTTGCCCAATAATATGCCAGTATTTGCCATTTACTCTGCCCCTGCCAATTTGCCCAATATTATGCCAGTATTATTTTTGCCATTAATATACCCCAGCCAATTTGCCCAATAATATGCCAGTATTTGCCATTTAATATGCCCCTGCCAATTTGCCCAATACTATGCCAGTATTATTTTCCATTTAATATGCCCCTGCCAATTTGCCCAATATTATTTTCCATTTAATCTGCCCCTGCCGATTTGCCCAATATGCCAGAATTATTTGCATTTTAATATTCTCCAGCCAATTTGCCCAATAATATGCCAGTATTTGCCATTTAATCAGCCCCTGACAATTTGAACAATAATATGCCAGAATTATTTGCATTTTAATATGCCCCTGCCAATTTGACCAATAATATGCCAGTATTTGCCATTTAATATGCCCCAGCCAATTTGACCAATATGCCAGTGTTATTTGTCATTAATATACCCCTGCCAATTTGCCCAATATGCCAGTGTTATTTTCCATTAATATGCCCTGCCAATTTGCCCAATAATATGCCAGAATTATTTGCCATTTAATATGCCCCAGCCAATTTGCCCAATAATATGCCAGTGTTATTTGCCATTAATATGCCCAGCCAATTTTCCCAATCATATGCCAGTGTTATTTGCCATTAATATGCCCAGCCAATTTGCCTAATAATATGACAATATTTGCCATTAATATGCCCCAGCCAATTTGCCCAATAATATGCCAGTGTTATTTGCCATTAATATGCCCAGCCAATTTTCCCAATCATATGCCAGTGTTATTTGCCATTAATATGCCCAGCCAATTTGCCTAATAATATGACAATATTTGCCATTAATATGCCCCAGCCAATTTGCCCAATAATATGCCAGTGTTATTTGCCATTAATATGCCCAGCCAATTTGCCCAATAATATGCCAGAATTATTTGCCATTAATATGCCCAGCCAATTTGCCCAATAATATGCCAGAATTATTTGCCATTTAATATGCCCCAGCCAATTTGCCCAATAATATGCCAGTGTTATTTGCCATTAATATGGCCTGCCAATTTGCCCAATAATATGCCAGAATTATTTGTTATTTAATATCCCCCAGCCAATTTGCCCAGTAAAATGCCATAAGAGCCTGGTGGCTAGTGGCAGGCATCATGGTGTCATCCACAGGAACAGGCAGCACGGAGGTTTATCTGTGCTGCCTGTTCGGCTCCCCATGCAGCCTGCAGGCAGAGCGATGGTGAGGGGGGATCTTCTGATCTCCTCTCACCTCCGTCTCTGCCCACAAGTGCGCTTTTGTTTTAGTTTTTTTATAGGGAACGGGTTTTTTTGTATTCCCCCCCCCCTTCACTACCGCACTGGCTCGGGGAGAGGGGGGGCAATTGCCCCGATGCCCCCCCCCCCCCCCCCTGGATCTGCCACTGGCCGGGATAAACCTTTATTGTGAAGCGGCTGCTGAAGCAACATTCCTGGGGAAAGGGTACAAGGGATTAGGCTATTTAGCAGGGCACCATACATTTTAAACAACAGTTAACACAGGGTAAAATAACTCAGCCGGAACATGGGCACTGAGGAATGGCAAAACATGGTTGTTTGGTTGGGGGATACCGTGACAGGCTTTTTTGTTCTCCCTTCCCTTCCTGCAGGTACAATTTCCCGGGGGAGGCAAGTGCCCCCTCTTGCCCCCCCCCCCCCCCCATGGACACCCATGTCTGTGGGGGGGGGGGGGGTGACAAGCATCTCCCCAGGGCAGTGGGTCCCAGAGGTCATAATCAGCCAAGCACATAAGGAGCCACCGCACAACCTGCCCTTTCTTTAATAAAGGTATCCAATGCTGCTGTCAATGGTCTGATTTCTGGTGTTGCATGATATGGTACATATGGTGAGTAACTGAGAATGATTATTTGTCCATACATTTGATCTGATTGCGAGTCAGGAGATAATGGCGCAGGTGCAGATGAGAATGATATAGAAACAGGAGTGTGAGGCTAGAACTCAACACCGTAACTGACTCTAGAGATACAAACACACTAAATTGGACCTGCAGCATGCTTTCCTTGAGCGTATCTCTGCTCCTTCCATCTGCACATGTGTATGAAGGTGGGTCTGGTGAAGGGGCACTCATTGATACATGGCATGCACCCATATACATGGCTCTGCACCCATTCACCAAGGACTTCACATTTGTATCTGGGGTGCATAACTCCATCTCTAGGATAGATTTTTACCTTATCTTAACACATTTAATATCGAATGTTCATTCAAATACAGCTGGAAAATTGCTGGTCCTTATGGAACATAATGAAACATAAAACAGTACCAGTACATTTACAGCAGTAAGACGCAGTATTGATTGTGAATGTGTCCTGCAGGGTGTAATTAGCAGTGGTCCTTCTTTCTATGTCCCTTTGCCTGGCCTGGATGACAGCTCAGTTTGTAGCATCTCTTTTTGGCCACTATTTAAATTGAACAGCTTTAAGTTTCAGTGTGCCATTATATTGAATATTGAATAAGACATCTTGGGAGGACTGCTCTGTCCCCTGTGCTGCTGTGCATGGCACCTACCTGGACAAATCCATGAGTTAAGGTCTGAAGGAGCATTGGGGCAGAAGTGCTGCCAGTTTTAGACCTGTAAGTGTCTGCCCTCCAAGAGAGGTTAGATTTCTCTCTCCATTCACATCACTGACTCCTTAGTCCTCAGTCTTGTTTCAGGTGCAAAGAAATTTGAAAATAAACTGCTCTGCACAGAACTTTATGAGGTCACTAGAATCCAGTGATGTCATAACAAGCAGTAGCAACACGTATTGAGTGCATGCAAACAGATGGTTATTCAGTTACAGATGCCAGCAGTGCAACACATGAAATATGTATTTTAGGAAAATTTAGTATAAACTAGAAGTTCAAAGGTGAGTCTTCATAATTATATTACACCATATTCTTACCATTTAAAATAGTGATGTTTTAACTTTCTATTGATCTAGCTTTGTAACCCCTAGTGATTTATTTAGAGAGCTTGATGCCAACATTTAAATAGAAAACCTTTTAAAAAATTGCTAAGTTTTGCTGATTTAGTTGCACTTTAAATTGTTTTAAAATGTTTCATATAGAAAATAATCTCTACTTAACCAATGAAGAAACTAAGCAGTCGACAATTTTCTTCCTCTAATTAATGCTTGTAGGCACAGCCAGTGCTGTATTTACCGTGAGGCATCCTAGGCAGATGCCTAGGGCGGCAAATTTTGGGGGGCGGCAGCGCCCCCCAGCACTGGATTTATTTTTATTTTTTTTAAATCCGCCCCTTTAAATGAAAAAAGACCGTGCTTGCAGGCAGAGACGGAGGTGAGAGGGGATCGGAAGATCCCCCCTCATCATCTCTGCCTGCCAGCAGGCTGCACAGGAAGCCGAACAGGCAGCACAGAGAAACCTACATGCTGCCTGTTCGGCTTCCCCTGCAGTGTGACACGGAAGTGCCGACAGTCACTTGACCGGCGAGCTGACGTCATACGAGCGCCGGGTCACGTGACCTGTCGGCACAACAGCCTGGGAGCCGAACAGGCAGCATGGAGGAGACCATGCTGCCTGCCACTAGCCACCAGGGAAAAATGTAAGTGCTGGGGAGTGGGGGGATGTACTGGCTAAATTTGCAGGGGCTTATTACATGGCGAATAACACTGGCATATTATTGGGCAAATTGGCTGGGGCATATTAAATGGCAAATAACACTGGCATATTATTGGGCAAATTGGCAGGGGCATATTAAATGGCAAATAACACTGGCATATTATTGGGCAAATTGGCTGGGGCATATTAAATGGCAAATAACACTGGCATATTATTGGGCAAATTGGCAGGGGCATATTAAATGGCAAATAACACTGGCATATTATTGGGCAAATTGGCTGGGGCTAATTAAATGGCAAATAGCACTGGCATATTATTGGGCAAATTGGCTGGGGCATATTAAATGGCAAATAACACTGGCATATTATTGGGCAAATTGGCAGGGGCATATTAAATGGCAAATAACACTGGCATATTGCTGGGCAAATTGGCAGGGGCATATTAAATGGCAAATAACACTGGCATATTGTTGGGCTAATTAGCAGGGGCATATTAAATGGCAAATAACACTGGCATATTGTTGGCCAAATTGTCAGGGGCATATTAAATGGCAAATAACACTGGCATATTATTGGGCAAATTGGCTGGGGCTTATTAATGGCAAATAACACTAACATATTACTGGGCAAATTGTCAGGGGCATATTAAATGGCAAATAATACTGGCTTAATATTGGGCAAATTGACTGGGGCATATTACCGGTAAATGGCAGAATAACACTGGCATATTATTGGGCAAATTGGCTGGGGAATATTAATGGCAAATTATACTGGCATATAATTGGGCAAATTGGCTGGGGAATATTAATGGCAAATTATTCTGGCATAATATTGGGCAAATTGGCAGGGGCTGATTAAATGGCAAATACAGGCATATTATTGGGGAAATTGGCTGTGACATATTAATGGCAAATAATACTTGCATATTATTGGGCAAATTGGCTGGGACATATTAATGGCAAATGATACTGGCATATTATTGGGCAAATTAGCTGGGAAATATTATGGGCAAATAATATTGGCAATGTGTATGTAATGGGGTGATAGAGGCATGTAAATAGGGGGATGGGGCATTTCCTTGGTGTGCAACGTGGGTTATGGGTCATGTCGTAGGTGTGCATCGTGGGTAGGGGGGTGCCCAAAATTTGTCTGCCTAGGGCAGCACAAAACCAAGATACACCACTGGGCACAGCCTATAACCAGGGAACATACATCTATTTATCTACCATAGTGTCAAATAGGCAAGTATTTATTAATGGAGGTCTCAAATTGACAGTGTGACAGACTGATAAAGAAACACCACTACGGACCATATCAAATCATAGTCAGGATTTTTTGATACACAGGCGAAAGTGCTTTTTGGTGCACCCACCCCCCAATCCCATGACTCTCCCCATATCCCTTATCTTTCCTCCATCTCCTCAAATCTCTTTACCTCCCCCCTTCTCTGTTCTCCCCCCCCCTCATCTGTTTTCTCCCCTCTTCTGTTCTCTCCCTCTCCCCCATCTGTTCTCGACCCCTCCTCCCCTATCTCTGTTTTCTCCCCTCCTACCCCATCTCTGTTCTCTCCCCCATTTCTGTTCTCTCCCCCCCCTTTAATACTATCTCTATTCTCTCCCTCACCTAGACCCATCTCTGTTCTCTCCCCCTCTTCCTCTGTTTGATTACTCTCAGTTAAAGTTCAGTTTATGTGTACCTCTTCTTGTTTCAAACTCAAGAACAAGGAATGGCGTATTTATGTGAAGCCAAGATTCCAAAAAACCTAAAACCATTAAAATACCATATGTAAAAGCCATGCAGCAAAAAGAGCTTACTGTGTAAATAAGACATCTGTAAAGCCCCTCAACATCACGGACAGCCTGGGTTGGTTTGTTTTTTTCATGAAAAATTTCACAGGACAAGGATGTTGGCTAATAGATTTGACTGAAAAATGTCTTTGTCAGTATTGTGCCTTTGTACCTTTTTCCCATCATCGCGATGTGCTATTATTTATGAGTAGTGTTGAGCGAACCCGAACCGCACTGTTCGGGTTCGTACCGAACATTACGGTTTTTGGACCACGGACCCGAACACGGACATTCCACTGTAAGTTCATGTTGGAGTTCGGGGTTCGGCAGGGCCGGCGCCACCTGTAAGGCAACCTAGGCAGCCGCCTAGGGCGCAACTTAGCAGGGGGCGCTGGAACTGTGAAAAAAAAAATCCTCCCCCTTCCCCCTTCCCCCTTACTTACCTCCTCGCTGCTGCTCTGTCTCCCGGTACAGGTCCGTGGCTGTGAGGGAAGCGTTGTGCGCTCTCCTCCAGCCGATGCAGATTCAATAAAGTTTGTTTAAACTTTTTTTTTAAACAAACTTTATTGAATGCGCATTGGCTGGACGGGAACGCACAACGCTTCCCTCACAGCCACGGACCTGCAGCACTGGGAGACAGAGCAGCAGCGGGGAGTAAGAGGGAAGGGGGGAGGAAGAGGGTGGCTAAATCCTGGCATATTGAGGGGCATAATCCTGGCATATTGTGTGGGAAAATCCTGGCATACTGAGTGGCACAATAATTCTGGCATATTGGGTGGCTAAGTCCTGGCATATTGAGAGGCATTATCCTGGCATATTGAGGGGCATAATCCTGGCATATTGTGTGGGAAAATCCTGGCATATAGAGTGGCATAATAATCCTGGCATATTGGGTGGGGAAATCCTGGCATATTGAGTGGCATAATAATCCTGGCATATTGGGTGGGAAAATCCTGGCATATTGAGTGGCATAATAATCCTGGCATATTAGGTGGCTAAATCCTGGCATATTGAGGGGCATAATCCTGGCATATTGAGGGGCAAGATCCTGGGATATTGAGGGGCATAATCCTGGCATATTGAGTGGCATAATAATCCTGGCATATTGGGTGGATAAATCCTGGCATATTGAGAGGCATAATCCTGGCATATTGAGGGGCATAATCCTGGCATATTGAGGGGCATAATCCTGGCATATTGAGTGGCATAATAATCCTGGCATATTGGGGGGCTAAGTCCTGGCACATTGAGAGGCATAATACTGGAATATTGAGGGGCATAATCCTGGCATATTGAGGGGCATAATCCTACAGCGATTATTCAAATTACAGTGAATATTTTAGTGGGTGCTATACTACATATTTGTACCCTGCCCTGAGCCCAGTGCCACAGAGAGTGCAGTGCACTTGCAACTGCATGTGTGCCAGGTACATGATTTTTATTTATTTATTTATTTTTATTACACAAAATAGAAAAATTTACATACAATGGTAGGGAAGTAATTTCGTACCTAACGAACATACAAACAAACATGTGGTTGTCGGTTTCTCATTTAACCTTACATCACGTTAAAACATAGTATAGCAATCATCAACATCCCGCTGACATGAATTTTATCACCACAACGGAACTTACATTAACTTAAACTATATCAAAGTGGCATATATTGCCCAGCCTAGGGAGAGGGGAGGGGAGGACATGCGAGTACAACCTGTCGTCTATATAGTCCTGCAGGCGTGCAGGGGGGGTGCTAAACATACCGACGGACATTTTTTTCCCATTGATCCCAGATTTTTTGTTTTTCCAGACCAAATTGGGCCCATCCTATTTCCTTTTCCATTTGTGCCTGGAATAGCAGTTGGTTCTTAACAATTTCCCAGAGAATTTTACCCTGCTTCTTCCAGTTCCGTGCAATAGTGATCTTAAGTGCCATGAATGTATGGGTTATGATCAGTCGAGATGCCAACGGCATTCTTGGCCAATTAAGATGGAGTAATGCCGTGCTCGGTGTTTTTGTCAATTTCAATCTAGTAAGAGATTCTATTAAGTCGAAAGCCCTCTGCCACACTTCTTGTATCTCTCTACAACTCCACCATATATGTGAGTGGGTACCCTCCGCTTGGAGGCATCTCCAGCAAACCGGGACTATTGATGGAAACATTTTTTTTTAGAGATGAGGGAACATAGTACCATCTGTTGATTATTTTATACTGAGTTTCAATCAAACTCAGGCATTTAATATCTTTTGAGAGATTAAGGAGTGAGTTGTTCCACTCTTCAGTGTTTATTTTAATCCATAATTCTCTTTCCCAAGCGCTTATTGCCGGGGGGTCTATAGTATGTTCCTGAGCTCTCAGAAGTTTAGAGGCTTTAGTGAATATTCTGCTCACTCCCACACCATCAAAAAATCTGTTTATCTCATTTAAGGTATTTCTATCTTTAATCAGGTGTTGGGATATGAAGCTATTGACCCTCATATAACTGAATAGCTCTCTGTCAGGCAGGGCAAATTGCTCTTTGATTTGGTCGAAGGGGACCAATTCATTCGTTTTTAACACTTGTTGGATATCTTTGATTTCCCTGCGTTTCCACTCTCTTAGGTTTAGGTCAGCTAGTTGGGATTCCAAATATTCCATACCAATATTGGAAGGGATACTACCTCTATTTAATTTTAGTAGAGTTTTTAACTTAAGCCATTCTGGCATCAGTTGTTTGTGAACCAGAACTGGAGATTTGATTACATTGTGGTGTGTCTGCCAGACTAGGCTATTTAAGTCTTCTACTTTACATGCTTCGGCCTCAATATTGTACCAACCTTCTTCCCTGTTGTCTTCTATTTGACTTGCATGTATGTGGCACAGTCTGGTGGCCTGGTATAACCTTTTTATGTCTGGGAAGTTTAGACCTCCCCTCTCCAGCCTTTGTGCGAGCAGTCCAATCCGCTGAAATGTTTGGGCCCTTCGTTCTGGCAGTTGGTCTATAGTAAAGAGTCATTATGGCCTTGAGAATCCAACCCGTTATTCCAAATGCACCAAGAGTGAGCCTCATATATTCCAAGCTGACCCTGTCAAACTCATGACTTTAATCCTGTTCTGTTAGCTCAGTGGGCAACATCTAGGCATTTTTAAATACTGCAATTTGTTGGTGTTATATATTACATTTGCGTCCTGCACTTCATATCTGAGAGTCAAATAGAACCGTCAAATACTGTGCTTACAGCGCACTTTGAAAAATTCTAATTATTTTGGGTGCTAAATAGTACATTTGCGTCTTGCGGTGCACTTCATATCTGAGAGTCAAAAAGAACAGTCCAATACTGTGCTTATAGCGCACTTTGAAAAATTCTAATTGTTTTGGGTGCTAAATAGTACATTTGCGTCATGCGGTGCACTTCATATCTGAGAGTCAAATAGAACCGTCAAATACTGTGCTTACAGCACACTTTGAAAAATTCTGGCTACCTCCTCCTCCTCCTCCAGCGCCGCTTCCACCTACACCGCCACGGTCACCGCCTCCTCAACCTATGGGTCACTTAGTATAAACTAAAAGAGAATACTCTGCACTCCAACCCTCTCTCAAATGGATAATTCTGTTGATCCTCCTGGCAGCCATGCTTTAGATTTAGATTTATGTTCTTCCAAAGCTAAAATCAAAGATTCCATCTAGTGCTATTTTATGGCTCAGCTGTATTTGTAATTTGTATGTATTTTATTACATAAAGTAAAGTCACAGGCAATCTGGAATATGTGGTCACATTATATTGCACTGAAATACATAAAATAAGAGAAATATGTGATTTGAAGATCAATTGTACACCGGTTTAACACATTTGCTCACATAAAAGTATGCAAAGCAATAATTGTCCTCAAGCTATTTCTTTTAAAACATCTAATACATGTTTATTCCTGCTAGAAAGCCTGCAGAGATGAGCTATGGGAGCTCAAGGCTACAGGTAATATCATGAACCAGAGACAAATTAAAAACATAAATGGCTCTCCTTTTATTTGAATGCAATATTGATAATACAATATATAGGCTATATCTTTATATATTCTATTATATATTTTAAATATTTTTTAATTCTCTACATTCACTGTATAAGCAATGTTTAGGTTGAACGATTCCTTTTAACATGAAAGGAACAAACCTTAACTGCCCCTACTTTTTATTCTGCGCATCTGTATGTACAATCGGCCATTTTTTTAGCTACACATATAACTTTTTATGCTGCCATGCAGAATGTATAATTCATATGCGTTCAGATTGAAATCAATTCTTCTCCACCATTCACTTTTTGATTAATTAATTGTTTCCCCTTGGACAGTTGCATTCTACAGGAGGCGCATGTAAAGGCTATTTGACCAGCAAAGAAATAGCCTATTGGCAGCTCAAACTGGAGGATAAAAACGAAATGTATGCTCTCTAAAGCTGTAGATGCATATACCTGTATGCACACATTGAGGATAGTTAACATTTCAAGTAACTTTATTTTCTCTTTGAAAAATCTTAAAGTAAGAAGTTAAAAAAGATGTCCTGCTTCTCCAGAGTAAACCTGATGTGTATCTTAATAGATACATGTACACACTGGTTTACTCTTAGCTCTATCTCACAGCTGAGACACAGCCAGTCTGGAGGATAAACTTACAAGTAGAGTTGAGCAGACACCTGGATGTTCGGGTTCGGCAGGGTTTGGCCGAACTTCGGAAAAAAGTGCGGGTTCGGGCTCGAACTTGACCCCTAACTTGTCCTCGAACCCCATTGAAGTCAATGGGGACACAAACTTTTGGCCACTAAAATGCCTCTAAAAAAGTCCTGGAAAGGGCTATAGGGCTGCAAAAGGAAAGCAAAATGTACTATTTATCACCCAAAACTATTAGAATTTTTCAAAGTGCGCTGTAAGCACAGTATTTGATGGTTCTATTTGACTCTCAGATATGAAGTGCACGGCAAGACGCAAATGTACTATTTACCACCCAAAACTATTAGAATTTACCTATTCGTATGAATGGGGACTCTATTTCGGTTTATAGAATGGCAATAGCATTACATGTATTCCATAAACCGAAAGTCTATAAACCGAATATCTTTCCGTTTATAGACTTTCGGTTTATGGAATACATGTAATGCTATTACTATTCTATAAACCGAAAGTCTATAAACCGAATGTCTTTCGGTTTATAGACTTTCGGTTTATGGAATACATGTAATGCTATTGGCTTTCTATAAACCGAAATAGAGTCCCCATTAATAAGAAATTCTTATGAATGGGGACTCTATTTCGGTTTATAGAAAGCCAATAGCATTACATACAGTGTAATCGCCGAACCCCGAACTCCAACACAAACATACAGTGGAATGTCCGTGTTCGGGTCCGGGGTCCAAAAGCCGTAATGTTCGGTACGAACCCGAACAGTGCGGTTTGGGTTCGCTCAACACTACTTACAAGTACTATCAAAAGTACACGTCAGTTTATCCTCACACTAGGGGGAAACTCATTTTACACTTCTGCTTCAATACTAGACGCACAAATGAAAAATAAAGTTGTCCTTTAAAAATAATTTTGGCCTCCAGCAGGGGTGTATCATGCCCCTGAGTGATAGGTGTGCTGCCAGTATGGAGCACACCTTTTACTCAGGGGCACAATGTATCTCGTGTATTTCGACAGCTGCGAATTTGCAACAAAATTAAGTGATGCTGTTGCCGAATTCACATCTAATGTCTGTCTCCCAGATGTATTTCCGGGGTTTGTGTGCTCTCTGTTCGGAGCACAAAAACTCCAGAAAGAGACAGCTTGGCTCCGTGTGTGGTGCACACCTAGCACATATGGAGCATCCGCGTCTGGACGCCAGCCAAACACTGAGAGCAGAGCTAGATGTTCACTAAAACTACAAATGTAAAATTTGTAAATACATCAAACATATTTAGATAATATAGATATTCACATTTTAAAGTATTTTTTAAATAATTAATCAATATTAACAGGAGCAACAGAAACAGGTAGGTTATGTAAAAGTCAGTCAGTCTAATGGTAGAAATGTATCATCCTCATTGGGATGAAGAACTGAGATAACCCTGCCAGAATTCAAGTCTACAATCCCAGTGTTTGATCAGGTTTTGCAGTTAGAGACAATACTTGCCAACTGAGCTATCTCACCTGTGAGCCTCTATTATTTTTTTTGTAAAGATCTATTAACATATAATAATTTATAGAGAGGAGTTCTACATACACATGTACTGTGCCCTGAGTTTGTATCTCTGTACTAATATATGTTTTCAGACAGAGGCTGAACACATGGCTTGTGATAGATAGATATAAATAAACAAGTATAACTAGATTAGCACTGTCAATTATATGCTCAGAATTGATGTTAAACCAGCAGTGTAGGCTTGGGAAGACAATATGCAGCACGCAATGCCTTCTTCATGCCACTGCTTGTTCAAGATAACCCTGGCATGCTTATAGTTAAAAAAGTGTCACAAAAACCAGAGAAGAGACAACTTCTTGCACTCCATCAACTGCGAACTACAACTCCCATAATGTTCCAGATTTATTTATTCCTTGTCTGATATAGGACCAAACAAGTAAGAGTCTCTTAATTATGCCACACATGGGGCCCAATAAATATGTCACACACAAGCGCCCCATAATTATGCCACACATGGCACCGCCATTAATTATGCAACACACAGGAGCCCTAAGAGGTGATAATTGTGCCATTCACATACAAGTAATAGTGTGCCATTCAGATGCCAGGAATATTGTGCCATTCAGATGCCAGGAATATTGTGCCATTCAGATACCAGTAATATTGTGCCATTCAGAGCCCAGTAATATTGTGCCATTCAGATGCCAGTAATATTGTGCCATTCAGAGCCCAGTAATATTGTGCCATTCAGAGCTCATTAATATTGTGCCATTCAGAGTCCAGTAATATTATGCCATTCAAATACCAGTAATATTGTGCCATTCCAATGCCAGTAATATTGTGCCAGTCAGAGCCCAGTAATATTGTGCCATTCAGATGCCAGTAATATTGTGCCATTCAGAAGCAAGTAATATTGTGCCATTCAGAGCCCAGTAATATTGTGCCACTCAGAGCCCAGTAATATTGTGCCATTCAGATACCAGTAATATTTTGCCATTCAGAACCCAGTAATATTGTGCCACTCAGAGCTTAGTAATAGTGTGCCATTCAGATACCAGTAATATTGTGCCATTCAGAGCCCAGTAATATTGTGCCACTCAGATACCAGTAATATTGTGCCATTCAGATGCCCCATGGCTAAAAACCATCCACTTTGGACAGTTCAGATGTCTAAAGAGAAACTGTTCTGAACCCTAGGAACTCAATTTGCAATTGTCACATATGGAAGAAGAATTTAAGGAGAAGGGATATTCTCACACTTTCAAACTAGGCCCCAAAAAAGAAACTGAACAAGATGGATGTTCACATTCAATATCCATTACCATGGTTGCCATCAGAAATTTCATTGCCTCTCCCCCCCTCTCCCAAAGTAATTTTATCCAGGTCTTTGTATATCATGCCAATGATTTAAATGCACCCCAGGACATGCCCCATAACCTGTATTTCACATTCAGAACTTGCCACTGCTCCTTCAGGACATGCCCCATCACCTGCATTGCTCCTCCAAAACTTACCCCATTAATATGCCACAGTTTGCCCACTAATATGCCACTGTTAGTTTGCTCATGAATATGCCACAGTCAGTTTGCCCATGAATATGCCACATGCAGTATGCCCATTAATATGCCACTGTTTGTGTTACTCATCTGCGATGGCAGCAGATCAGAAAGACTCCATACCTTCATCCAGGGCTCTGTGTCCGAGCCCCAGCAATTCATTGCACTCAGCCAAGCGGTTACCCGCGAGTCCAGAGGGAAGCGCATTCCGTGATGCCATGCACCCGTTTGCCCAATGATTAATAAATATGCATGAGCCCAGTTTAAGGGCTTTATATCAATTTAACCAGTCCTATACCAAATTGATCATAGGTGTGTCCTAACCATCCAAGAGTACTTAAGCACTCATTTCACAGGTTACCTTTGCCTGTGATAGTGCCTTGCATGCCTCACTAGCATTTGATCCTTCATAGTTGATTCTGATATACTGTTGCTGACCCGTTTGTTCCTGACTCCATATTATCTCATTTCCTACTGTTCCTGCTATTCTGATTATTCCGTGTATGAACCTGCTGTTCCTGACTATTCTGTGCCCGCTGCCTGCCTCGATTTTTGCTTGTGACTGGTTATCCGTATCTCTCCACTCCGTAATCCATCCTGTTTTATGACACTCCGTTTTGCCTGTTGTCCTTTGCTATACTGGTCGGCCTCCACTTGCTGGGTACTTTGTAGTAAGTGTTTCCGCAAAGTCCTTGGTTACACAGCACCCGCGGCTCAACCATTAGGGTGAAAACCAATACTTGCTACTGTGTTACTCAGTGAGTGTTCCTATACCTCATCTGCACTGTGGATTTGTCTATTCTGCAGGAAAGTTACAGTTTGCCCATGAATATGCCACAGCCAATTTGCCCATTAATATGCCACCGTTTGCCCTTTAATATTCCAGTCATTTTGTTCATTAATATGTTACTGTTTTCCCATTAATTTGCCACAGCCAACATGCCCATTAATATGCTACAGCTAGCATTCCCTTTAACATGCCACTGTTGTCCCATTAACCTTCAGCACTCAAAAAGTGGAGCAATTTCCTGCACATAAAAGTGGGGGGCGGAGTCAGCAATGCCCATGGACAGCCCTGCTTTCCTTGCGCTCCGGGCAAACACTCTTCTAAGCGACGATTTCCGATGTCTATACAGCCTAAAATTGTTGTTACTCTGAAGCTGCCTGAAACCAGGGGGCATAGAAATAAGAAAAGAAAGAATACCATCACCCAGTAAATCGCGACATTGGTACCTTGTTGACTAGGCCGCAAAAGTCTGCTGTAAAATCCAGAGACGATCTGACTCTGACGACTCCTCGGAGGACTCAATGCCCCAGGAGAAGCCCACTGGGATCACTAAACCTCCTGATTTATCGGCTGACAAAACCCCAGTGACAAGGGGTGACTTGGAGAGATTTATCGATCTTCAGTCTATGGTTCGGGAGGAACTGACGGTGATTCTTACAGAGGTTACTTAGCTGCGCACTAAAACTGCTGCAAGATTTCTACTGAGAGTCTACAGAAATTCCACTCTGATACTGCCCAACAGGTGAACCTGCTGACACAACAACTGTACAGTATTCAACAACACACTCTGATGCTCGAATTGAAATCGAGACACCATCGCAAGACTTCCTACCGTACAGGATAAACTACTATTCCTGTCTACCATTCGTAACCTGCCACGGATCTCGTATGGTGAGAACCAGCTGCAAATTTTTGCCTGATATCCTCGCATGGAGGAAATTGATGCACCTACGCTCTCTGAATATAAGATATCGATTGGGTCTCCCCACAATGCTTACAGTGCACCGCTAGGGCAAAATACTCTCTATTGATGATCCTGCCGACGTCTGTTTTTCTGGCGGATCTTGATGTTGCGCCATTACCATAGACCCAGACTGCTGCTTCTACACTGGATCCTGTGACCCACAGCTTTTCGGGCACTGCCCATTAGAACTTTGTTCTTGTTTATTATCTGAATGAAATTAGCTTGAACCCAGATCTTCGCTCAGACCGTATAGTCCTGGACTGGTCAGCATCCTGAGCTACCCCTAACCCCCCGGGGCACTTTGGACACCTGGTTCCTTGGGTGTGCAGTATTTGCCCGGTCACCATAATTATGTACTTGTGGCCTGTTTTTCTGTACAGCTTCCCTTGAGCTGTCAGTACCTCTCTCTTGTGGTACTCTTTCCCCGCTGTCCTCCTTTTCTCTGCCCCTCGTCATGACTATATTTCATTTCACTTTTCCTCTACTTGTACTAAAATGTTGAACTTTTGCCTGCACCACCTGTGTGAACCCTCCCCAATCCATATGATCAGAAGCTATACAGTGTTTTTCCCCTCCATGGGTTTTTGTATGACGGGGTTAAAGGTATTATTGTGTGTCTCATGTTTCCTATCCCCTCTAGAATGTAAGCTTGAGAGCAGGCCCCTCTACTTCATATTTTAGTCTGAAAATGTTTGTCTACTCCCTTCTTATACTCTGTACCAAGCGCTGCGTAAATTTGTTGGCGCTATATAAATTAATGGTAATGTAATGTATCCGGGTGACCTGTGATCTTATATATGTTATATTTATTTCACTGCATAACATAATATTTTTGTTTTCTAACACAACCTTGGCACTTATTTTCTACAACTACACTAAGTCTTCTTCACAATGAATCTCATATTCTGGTCTGTGAGACGATATGGGCCGTAGCCACTTACCACAGATATATTTTTCTATGAATAATAATAGCTGTGCGGAGCTGGTTAGAACCCTTGTGTTTACTTGAAGTTGACTTGCCGTAATATCTCTGTTATTTATTACTTTTTTAAAGGGTGAAGTATCATGCAATCTGGATGTGCCCAAAGACACAAAAATTGCATACAGATTTTTCGTACTACTTGTTGCCTGTTTTTAACTATGTTTTACGATTGGTTATGTACTTTACTGGATATTTTTCTGTACCGCAATTAAAAAAAATTTAATAAAAAAGCATCAGTATCTGTGCATGAGACATGACAAATGCACTTCGTGTATGGGAGTTTTTAAAAATTTCTTTCTAAGTTCTTAAAATGGAGTTTGTAAATACAACTTTTGCATGTCTATAAATAGGAAGTAAATGATGTGGCTAGCATAAATGAGGTATAATTATCTGGGATTATTACACCTCTGATGCTATATGTTGTTCTATGCCTGCTGATCAACCGATGCCTGGGAACGGGGGACTAGTAAAAATAAAAAAATTGGGCAGACTAGATGGACCGAATGGTTCTTTTATCTGCCGACACATTCTATGATTCTATGATCAAAAAAAAAAACTTGCCATTGTACTATATAACCAGCCAGTAACAACCCTTTAAGGGGCAACTACACTTTTGTTTCCACATGCGTTTCTGTTTTAGAGGCACAAGTGAAAAAGTGGTTGTCCCTAGTCTGATGACAAATTGGCATGCATGTACAATAATGGGAAAAAGATAGTACTCCTTCTTTGAATTCTATGTTTTTACATATCAGGGCATAAAAACAATCATCTGTTCCTTAGCAGGTCGCAAAATTAGGTAAATACAACCTAAGATGAACACACGACGTTGTTTTACACACCTGAATGCTCAAGACCAGCACACTGCTAAAACTTTGGCTTTTATGGAGAAGGTCACACACGATGATGACCAATTAATCAAGGACATTTGATTAGCTAGCAGCATCTGTCTGCCACTTAGCCTCCTAATTCCTATGGAAGCAGTAAGGGTGTACTTAGTTTTTCCACATGGCTTCTCTTCTGTTAAATAAATCATGACACAGTGTAATATGTCAGGTGTTGTTGTTGATCTGAGTTTGTATTTACCTAATTTTAAGACCTGCTAAGGAACAGGTTACTGTTATTTTGTATAGATATGTCAAACCATTGAATTCAAAGAGGGTGTACTTTCTGTTACCTCAGGGCTATACATGCCAGTTCATACTATAACTGGCATTGGAAACTGGCAGTCTGTCTAGTCGTCTACTGTCTCTCGCTTCTAGCACAAAATGAGACATTCGTTTTTGCATGGGATCAGCGAGGGGGGTGGGGGGGGGGGTGAGTCCTCAACTAGGTCCCCTCTGCTGATCCTATGCAAATACAAGGATCTCTCACTCCGCTTGTAGGAAGCAAGGGTTACAATAGTTGAATTCCCCTCTAGGATCAATCATTTTAACAGAGTGTAATTGCTCCAACGGTACTGCATTTTTCACGCCACTAATACTTTTCTACCTATTTACAAATAATTATTTCCACCATTGTATTGGTCAAGAAATGTATGCATTTCACAAACATTCATTAACTTGTTGACATAAAGTATGATGTAATCTATAAATGGGGATTGTGCTGGTAAAGCAATGGTAATTGTTCTAGTCAATACTGACCTCTGGTGGACATCCATAAATAGTGCAACTTAGAGAGTAGTATTGTTCAGACAAGTTACCAGTTTCTATTTCTTCTTTATTTATACTTTTTCAGTATATGGCCTTCCACATCTGTTTTTTTGACTCCAAAATGTCAAATCAACATCTTTATTTTTCATATTACTTTTATTCTAGAGCAGCCCTTGGTAGAAAAAAAAACCCAGCCTGTGACTAAGCCAGGGCCATCTTTAATAGTGATTGGACCCTGGGCAAGCATTTGCTTGGGCCCCCTGGACCCTGCATGCAATCACTCCATCCATCGCAATGTTACCTCCCCCCCCCCCCACACACAAAAAAAAAAACCCCATAAAAATCAGCACACACACACACAATTGGACTTTTCTTGCAGTGAGTATTTTTATTGCATTGTATAAAATGTGTATATTACGTATAATTACAGTGTATAAACTGTATATTTGGATAAAAATGTGAATATATGGCTGCAATATGTATACCATCTTACTATGCAACACTACAACTACTCATTACCTAAATGACAAAAATATACACAGTTATTAGAGAGCACTTACATGTGTTCATTTATATATTTATAAATATCTATACACATCTCACTCTCTCTCACTAGTTGCATTTATACGGACTTCTTAATATTATATTCAACTATTTTCATATGTAATAAAAATGTTATTGAAGAGTTGCATTTCTTGTTTTTATTCCCTTTTTCTGCACCCACATTGCACCTAAAGGACTTATCACAGCCCCATAGAGTAGCCATAGCACTTGTCATGCACCTATATTGCACCAACAGCACATGGCTTGCACTCATATTGAACCCACACAATTTTGCATGCTACAGTGTAAATTTGCCCCACAGAACATACCAGTTTCACTTTGTTCCACTGAACTGCCCATGCATAAAAAAACCACATTGTCACTTTCCCCATAGTACAGGGCTTGACAAATTTATTTTGATTTTAGGAGCCAGACATTTTTTTTAGGAGCCAGACAATCACGCAAACATAAACACAATTCATAAACACACACGCATACTTCACATATATACAAACACACATACTTTACATATACACATATACACAAACACCTCACACACACATATATACACAAACACCTCACACACACATATATACACAAACACCTCACACACACATATATACACAAACACCTCACACACACATATATACACAAACACCTCACACACACATATATACAAACACCTCACACACACATATATACAAACACACATACTTTACATATACACATATATACAAACACCTCACACACACACATATATACAAACACACATACTTTACATATACACATATATACAAACACCTCACACACACATATATACAAACACCTCACACACACATATATACAAACACACATACTTTACATATACACATATATACAAACACCTCACACACACACATATATACAAACACACATACTTTACATATACACATATATACAAACACCTCACACACACATATATACAAACACCTCACACACACATATATACAAACACACATACTTTACATATACACATATATACAAACACCTCACACACACACATATATACAAACACACATACTTTACATATACACATATATACAAACACCTCACACACATATATACAAACACCTCACACACACATATATACAAACAACTCACACACCCATATATATATAAACACCTCACACACCCATATATACAAACCCCTCACACACACCTACTTTACAATACATACAAACACACACCCACCTAACACAGTCTTTTCTTGGGGGTTTCTTCTTGATGTGTCCCCCTCCCAGCTGCTTTACCTCACTGCAGGGGAAGGGGACATTCACGCTGCAGCTTAACTCCGTTGGTCGGCGTGCTGAGTGCCAGGATGTCACGTGACGACACCCGGCACTCAGACACGCGTTGCGCGAGGGGGCGGAGCTTGCAGTCTGTGCCATCGGCCATCGGCACAGACTTTACCCCCTCGCGCTGCGGAAAAATCGGATGGCAGCGGCAAGGGGACCAGGAGGCTGACAGCACCCAGGCGCCAGGTCTAATTTCCTGGTCGCCATGGCGACCTGGCGCCTGGGTTTTGTCGAGCCCTGCCATAGTACATGTTATTTTCCCCCACAGAACATGCCACAGTCACTTTGTCATTGCATATGCAACAGTTTGCCTGTTAAAATATGACACCGTTTGTCCATTAAATATGCCACAGTCAATGTGCCCATCAATATGCCAGTATTATTTTGCCATTAATATGCCAGACATTTTCCCATTAATTTGCCAATATTATTGTGCCATTCAGATACCAGTAATATTGTACAATTAAGATGCCCCAGCCAATTTGCCCATTAAGATACCAGTATTATTGTACCATTAAGATGCCATAATTGTTGTGCCATTCAGATGCCAGTAATATTGTGCCAGTGAGATGACAGGAATATTATGCCAGTGAGATGACAGGAATATTGTGCCATTCAGATGCCTGTAATATTGTGCATTTCAGATGCCAGTAATATTGTGCCTTTCAGATGCCAGTAATATTGTGCCAGGCACTTACCAGTAATATTGTGCCACTCAGAGCCCAGTAATATTGTGCCAGTCATATACCAGGAATATTGTGCCACTCAGAGCCCAGTAATATTGTGCCAGTCAGAGCCCAGTAATATTGTACCATTCAGATACCGGGAATATTGTGCCAGGCACTTACCAGTAATATTGTGCCACTCAGAGCCCAGTAATATTGTGCCAGTCATTTACCAGGAATATTGTGCCAGTCGGATGGCTGTAATATTGTGCCAGTCAGATGCCTGTAATATTGTGCCAGATACCTGTAATATTGTGCCATTCAGATGCCAGTAATATTGTGCCAGTCAGAGCCCAGTAATATTGTGCCATTCAGAGCCCAGTAATATTGTGCCAGTCAGAGCCCAGTAATATTGTGCCAGGCAGATACTAGTAATATTGTGCCAGTCAGAGCCCAGTAATATTGTGCCAGTCAGATGCCTGTAATATTGTGCCACTCAGAGCCCAGTAATATTGTGCCACTCAGAGCCCAGTAATATTGTGCCAGTCAGAGCCCAGTAATATTGTGCCAGGCAGATACTAGTAATATTGTGCCAGTCAGAGCCCAGTAATATTGTGCCAGGCAGATACTAGTAATATTGTGCCAGTCAGAGCCCAGTAATATTGTGCCAGTCAGATGCCTGTAATATTGTGCCACTCAGAGCCCAGTAATATTGTGCCACTCAGAGCCCAGTAATATTGTGCCACTCAGAGCCCAGTAATATTGTGCCACTCAGAGCCCAGTAATATTGTGCCAGTCAGATACCAGGAATATTGTGCCATTCAGAGCCCAGTAATATTGTGCCATTCAGAGCCCAGTAATATTGTGCCAGTCAGAGCCGAGGAATATTGTGCCAGTCAGATACCAGGAATATTGTGCCATTCAGAGCCCAGTAATATTGTGCCATTCAGAGCCCAGTAATATTGTGCCAGTCAGAGCCGAGGAATATTGTGCCAGTCAGATACAAGGAATATTGTGCCAGTCAGAGCCCAGTAATATTGTGCCTTTCAGAGCCCAGTAATATTGTGCCAGTCAGATACCAGGAATATTGTGCCAGTCAGAGGCCAGTAATATTGTGCCATTCAGATGCCAGTAATATTGTGCCATTCAGAGCCCAGTAATATTGTGCCAGTCAGAGCCCAGTAATATTGTTCCAGTCAGATACCAGTAATATTGTGCCACTCAGAGCCCAGTAATATTGTGCCAGTCAGAGCCCAGTAATATTGTGCCAGGCAGATACTAGTAATATTGTGCCAGTCAGAGCCCAGTAATATTGTGCCAGGCAGATACTAGTAATATTGTGCCAGTCAGAGCCCAGTAATATTGTGCCAGTCAGATGCCTGTAATATTGTGCCACTCAGAGCCCAGTAATATTGTGCCACTCAGAGCCCAGTAATATTGTGCCACTCAGAGCCCAGTAATATTGTGCCAGTCAGATACCAGGAATATTGTGCCATTCAGAGCCCAGTAATATTGTGCCATTCAGAGCCCAGTAATATTGTGCCAGTCAGAGCCGAGGAATATTGTGCCAGTCAGATACCAGGAATATTGTGCCATTCAGAGCCCAGTAATATTGTGCCATTCAGAGCCGAGGAATATTGTGCCAGTCAGATACAAGGAATATTGTGCCAGTCAGAGCCCAGTAATATTGTGCCTTTCAGAGCCCAGTAATATTGTGCCAGTCAGATACCAGGAATATTGTGCCAGTCAGAGGCCAGTAATATTGTGCCATTCAGATGCCAGTAATATTGTGCCATTCAGAGCCCAGTAATATTGTGCCAGTCAGAGCCCAGTAATATTGTTCCAGTCAGATACCAGTAATATTGTGCCACTCAGAGCCCAGTAATATTGTGCCAGTCAGATACCAGGAATATTGTGCCAGTCAGATACCAGGAATATTGTGCCACTCAGAGCCCAGTGATATTATGCCAGTCAGATGCCTGTAACCTCCTCCCTACTACCCCCCCCCCCCCCCCCACTTACCAAATGCTTCTACTCCGTGTCCCCGGCCGGACATCTCCTCCATGCAGTCACCAGATCAGTCATCTTTTTATTTTTTCGGTCGTCGCATCCAGCGGATGCGGCTTGCCGGAAAAATAAGTTCACAAGCACAATGCGCTGGGGCAAGCAGGGGCTGGGGGCCCACGGGACAGCTGCCTTGGGCCCCCAAGAGTAACTGGGCCCAGGGCAGCTGCCCCGTATGCCCTGCGTTAAAGACGGCCCTGGACTAAGCATCTCTGGCGTAATATGCTTGCCTATATGTTTTAATACTTTATCTGTAACAAAAATAAGTTACGTTTTTTTCTATGATATGGCTGACCTTGGTGCTAAAGATATTTGGGAACTACATATCCCATGATCCTCAGTCATTCATAATCTACATATCCCATAATGCTCATAAGGCTGACTGAGCATCCATGGATTTGTAGTTCCCAAATAGGTACAGTGCAAAGGTTAGCCATGACTGTTCCAGAGCTTGTAAACATTTATTGTCACCAATTACTTGTAGGTTGCATCTTTCCATTTTATAACACGTAGTTGACTCATTATAAGTGAACTCTCATTTTAGGGCCAGGTGTCCAGCTATGGCCCTCCACCAGTTTCTAAACTACAATAGGATGCTGGGGATTTTGCGGTTTGTAGTTAATCGGCAGCAGGAGGGCCGCAGTTAGACTCCTAGGTTTTAGATTATTCCAAGTCTTTTTTCCACCATTATTTTTGGCAATGTGCCACTTGCAGGGTGACAGACGTACACGATTGACAAATCAATTCACACTATTTAAATCCACAAAAATGTAAATTATGACTTTATTACAAAATGTAGCAGCAGTTATATTACTCACGCATATTATTCACCTTTATTATTTCAATTACCATTAAATTAATGGAGGCAAAGTGTTTTTTTTTTTTTAAAGGATATTGTTAGGAGGCAATTTGTTCTGTAAGTTACGTGTTACAGATTGGAACGGGTCAGCCAATGAAATTCCTGAAACAAAACATAAGTTAGTTATACTATAGAATATAATTAGATAAATCACAATATAAAACATATGCACGTACCAACAGTAGTTATCTCCATTGCACTGTAAATATCAAACCCATGAAGAAAAGCTTTCAATGGGAGAAAGATGGATTATGATACATTAGCAACAATCCCAATATAGCAAATGTACCTGCTTCTTCCTGTCCGACTGCGGATCAATCATCACATTGATAAGCGAGGGCACTTTATTTTCTGCAAAGCTGGATTTTAGAGCTAGTTGCAACTCTTCAGGAGAACGAACAAAGTATCCTTTCCCACCAAAGGCTGTCATTATCTGTTCGTAGTGCGCATTGGGCTTAAGAGCCAGAGGGGGTGCACTGGAATCAAGGGAACATATGAGATCACCAGTTGGGTTATATAACATATCATAAGATGTGTTTGTTGTATGTTCCCCGTTTGTGGTTTGTGATGTATATGAAATGGAGTGAAAGCTTTAAAAAAAAAAAAAAACTGTGAACCAAATCTCCATACTTAAAGGGAATCAGCCCTCCTATACTGTGAACACAGCGAATAAGCAAACAATGATGAAAAATGACCTATACATTGTATTAGCAGAATTGAAAGAAGATGCATAAAATAAGAAATATATGTGTCTGTGGTGTCTCCTGTTTATGATCTCACCTGTGGCATAATATGCAAATTGACTAATTTGCAATGGGAAATGCGTAGATTGCATATCAAGCCACAGATGATGTCATAAGCAGGAAACACCACAAGAGGGCAGCACCATATTGGAGTATCATGCTGCTGTCCAATATGGCATCTGCATTCTCTCCGATAGAGAGTGCCTTCTGCAGGAAACACCAGAGCAATGTTAGCAAACATTGATCACTAACACCACTCAATCTACCACAAAACGGGCCAGGCATGTCCTATGTTGGCAATGTAGCTTCTGCCTGGACGTTGAGGGATTAAACTTTAAAATGCATGAACAAAAAAGCACTAATGCAGATAATTTATCCAGTACAATTCTCTCAAATACTAAAAATGTGAGTAAACATGTATTTGCTGATACTTACATGGAAGCTGGGTCTCCAGACTTTAACATCTCAGTCCAAGTATCTTCATCAAATCCATTGTATATTCCATTATTATTTACGACTATGATAATTATTGGCAAGTTGTACCTAGAGGGAAAAAAAGTAATTCTCAGATTATATTACTCAATAGAGTCTACTTTGTGATTTACAAATTTACAATCTGCACTTAAAAAACAAAAAAACACTTTACAAATGGCTTCTGAGTGTTGTGTCTAGACTAGGAGGTGTCATTATAATGTGATCACATTGTACATATTTCATTAGGTTTTCAGAATATTTCATGTGCCATTTTTGTTTATTTTTCTGATCTATTTCAGCAACCCAAATTAAGTCACGTATTTCATACTAATTAATCACATTACCAATCTAGGCAGATCACGTTAACTGTCCATATTCAGAGTCAGATAGGGGGATCATGCAAAGTGACGTACCCTACTAATTCTTGTATATACATCTTCCATTCTTTTGCTTATTCACAGCACATGCACCAATCCAAACTCCGTAATAAAAAGCATCTACTACATGTCATTTGTGAGTTCATTACTCTCCACTTAGAGCAGGAAGTATATTTATTCACTTGTAACCAATACAGAAGATAATTAAACTCGAGGCCATTTTCCATAAAAAGTTTGTTTATCTCAGAAAGACAAAAAGTAATACTGGAGTTTTCTGGTGTATAAGGTGTGTGTTTTTATATACATGGGTCATCACATGCAAACTGCAGAAGTAGAACCGGCACATGTGATGCTTTATTTATAAATGACTTGCATGAAGGTACTAAAAGCAGTGTTTTTAATTTTTGCAGATTACACAAAATTATGTAAGGTAATAAAGTCAATAAAATTAAAAGCCATTGAAACATGAGACTAATTAGAACTAATGGGAAAGCTGGGGATACTTTTTGTTCCTGCCAAGTGTCTCAAAGTCTGGGGTGATGACTGACAAAGCAACTCTAAGTACATGTTCAATGTCCATTCTGTTCCTATATTTTGACTTCAGCTGGACCAGTGCGTAGAAGCCACTCTCACACTCCTGCTCATCCTTCTTCTGATTCCCTCGCTATAATTTCTCTTGCACATGCCGAGTGCCTTCTCAGAGATCTCCTAGGGCCACCTGTGCCATAGGTTTGCTATCACAGTCATATATTAAAAGGGGTATAGGTGTAAGAGATCAGAACATAATTTTGCCTCTTTATAAATCATTGGTAATACCACCTCTAGAATATGAAGTGCAGTTTTGGGCACCAGCACAAAAAAGGACATAGTGGAAATAGAAAATGTTCATAGAAGGGCTATAAAACGTATTAAAGGAATGGAAAAATGTAGCTATGAAGAAGGCTTTCCCAATTGGTGGATGGGGATATGATAAACCTTTACAAGCAGTCAATACAAAGATCTTTTTGGAGATCGCTTTATAATCATACGTGGGCATCAATTAAGATTGGAAGAAAGGAGCTTTCTTTATTTTTAGGGAGGTTAAGCTGTGGAATAGACTGCCATCTGAAGTGCGAGACCAGCTGCCTTGGAGTCTAGAAGGTTTTTTTCCCCTTTGAGATAACATTACTTTCTTTTTTTTTTAATATTAGTTTTTATTGAGTCCATGACAATGGTACAGCAATTTATTAATAGAACAGTAAATAGACATACATAAAAAGAATATTGCATAACACGTATAACATTAAGGCATAGGTGACTCAAATTATATATTTTGTTCCATATACAAGAATCATATAAATATGGATCAGTAAGTAATACAGGTAGAATGTATCATATGTCCTCAGACTTGTAAAAGATTAGAAAATATCAATAATTACTTCATAATTAACACAGAGGACTTCCGGGGGGCGGAGCCAAATGCACTGGCCGCATTGAAGCAGAGCTCCTAGCAGACAGAGGGGATTAAGGGCTGATTCAACCCAATTTGAGCCTCCCCGAGACCACCATCTGCAGGGATAAGTGGTGGGACCAAAGAGGAACATACCTACTGATTCCCAGCTCTCCCGTCCACATCGCCCGGAGTCCTGCCGAAATAGACACATGCCTGGTGGTCGCGGTGGCCATCTTCTCACCCAGCACTGTATGTTGCAGTCAGCGGTCACAAAAAGATAAGTGGGGAATCGCCTTTACTACCCTACCTCTTCTGGCTGTGTACTTCACATGATAAACTGTGTCTGAGGGTGTATAAGCATCAGGAAAGCCATAACGTGGCTGTTTGTCTGTTCCCTGCCCGTTTTCCTGCCAAAACGCATACAGCAGCCATCTTGGTGCACCTGGGCTACCACAAATACCTACATCTGGCACCCACAGAAGTAGGCCACAGAACCCCTTAATTGGCTCCATAGCAGCTCTCCTCTGGCTGTGTACGCCACATGATACACTGGGTCTGAGGGTGCATAAGCACCAGGAAAGCCATAACGCGGCTGTCTGTCTGTCCCCTGTGTTTTTCGCGCCAAAACGCACACCAACGGCCATCTTGGTGCACCTGAGCTACTACACTTACATCAGGCACTCACAGAATAAGGCCCAGGCTGTGTCAAAGTACCCCTGAATCGGCCCCACAGCGGCCCACAGTGAAGAAGGGAGGACTCTAGCTGGAGACAACAGCCCATTGATTCCCCTGCACGCACCTCCATAATAACAGTGAGCCTGGAACGTTCCCATATCAGTACCGGAGTGTATGTTCCTGGTCGATCCGCTCACTTGCATATGGTGTATATTTTCTTCTTTTCATTACTGAGACTATTATATTATGCCCTAATTGTCAGCTGATTTTCACCTCAAGTTGTCCATATATCTGGTTGGAAGGTACTTACTGTAGATCTTAAGTCTACAGCTATCACTATTGGGGGGGTCTCCTCAACATCTTCCAAAAGTAAATCTATCCCATTGAGATCTGATACCTCTGAAGGAGAGACATGGTTTCTGTATCCTTTTCATTTTTATTTCTATTATTGAGACTGGTATTCTATGTTCCAGCTGTCTACCTATTTGGACGGAAGGTACTGACTTCATATTCCACTGAGGTTACAATTAACACTATTGGGTCCTCTCTTTAGTATCTCCTACACAGCAGGACCACCTCATCGGGATCTAACATCTCTGAAGGGAACATACACAAAATGTTATACTCTCTTTTTATTTCCTTTTTATTATTGAGACTTGTATACTATGTTTCAGCTATCTACCTACCGGGCCTGAGGGTAGTGACCCCACACTCAACTGCGTCTCCAATTACCAATCTTGGGGCATCTCCTCACATCTCCTACATAACTGGTTTATCTCACCGGGATCTTATCTATCTGAAAGAAAAACGTGAATTTATCGACTGAGACATACTGATAGGGGACTACCTTGTTTTGTATTGTGACTTTATGCTACTGCAAACCCCTCAACATAATTTGGCACCCAGCATACCAACATATGAACAAGTACTACATCATACCATGGAAAAATATGTCAACAAGACGAAATCGTCCAAACAAGATGCTAAACTGTCCAAAATGGACAAACTCTAACCAAACTCGATCCAAAGCCACCTTTCACGAATACAAGACAGTCCACGGTCCAGCGAGAGAATTTCTCAGATTCATCTAATGCTTCAATGGAGGATACCTTGGGGCACGCAGATATGGTATCAGTGGGATCCTCGGCATCAGATGTGGCCACAGAGGTGGTAAAACTACTGGGGCCCATGTTTGATCTAAAGTTTCAGGAATTACAGGCATCAATTTCCACAGCAATGGAACAAGTTGTTTCCAATACCACACGCCTGAATGAGATAGAACAAAGACACAGTGATCTTGAAGATACTACCACTCAACTACAGGAGACAGTGGAGTGGCAAAACATACAGCTCCACATTCTCTCGGATAAAGTGGATGATCTTGAGAATAGAAGCCAAAGAAACAACCCAAGAATTGTCGGAATACCGGAATCAATTAAACCATCGGTACTCCTGCATACCATTCAAAATTGGCTGGTCACGGAATTGCACCTTTCTCACACAGAGACTAATCCATTGCTCATTGAAAGGGCTCATCGAATCGGCCCAGAGCGCAAAGGTTCTGGCACGAAACCGCGACAAGTCATTATCAAATTGCTTAATTTTCAGGACAAAACAGATATCCTGACAGCCTATTGCAAAGCCAAGACCTTTCTGTTTCAAGGTAAAAGAGCCCTGATATTCCAGGACTATTCCATGCTAGTCACCACTAAACGAAGGGAATTCACACCAATATGCAAAATTCTGGTTGTGAAACAAATCAGGTTTAACCTGATGTTCCCAGCTCGTCTTCGCCTGATGCACAACAATGTGTCTTACATACTAGAATCTTCTGAAGAAGCCAGAGAGACCCTCAAGAAGTTAGAAATTGTTTAGAAACCTGCTGGGTGCCAACCCAACCTAACACTTTATTGTATCTGTCTGACTCAGACTAACTCATTTTTCTGGAAAGTAGTTTTACACTTTCAACAAAGTTCATGATCATACCGTTTCTGAATTACTTACGGGCGATCATTATAACATCACCCAATGTATACTGATCACATGCTCTGTTGCTAAAGTTGGGCCCTGTTGGCCACTGTTTGTACAATATCTTGTTTTACAGGTTACCGTGAGGGGACTTGGCGTGCCACCTGAGATGGTCTCACTACCTGTGTGAGGACAACCTTCCAAGCGCTGGGATATGGAAGGTCCTCACAGTGTTCATATATTCTATGTGAGGTTTCTGCTTCACATAGACCCTGGATAGAATCCCCAAAGTAATCAATACCCCCCCCCCCCCCCCCCCCCAACACCATTCAAACGGATCTACAGATCCGAATAATCTCATGGAATGTAGATGGCCTTAACTCCCCAGTTAAAAGGAAAAAGATTCTAAACCAGCTTAAACTTATCTCCCCTCAGATTGTTCTTCTCCAGGAGACACATTGGAAAAAAACAGACCCTCAAGTCCTTAAAGCCCCATGGATAGGTTCATGTGTCGCTGCATCTCACTCTTCCAAAGCCAGAGGTGTAGCAATACTTATACATAAAAATTTACCACGTTATTCATAATAAGCTAGAAGATGAGGCAGGTCGATACTTAATCCTGGATATATCAATTTATGATACCCGTTACTGTTTGGTAAATTTATATGCCCCTAATGAACCGAATAGGCCATTTTTTGATATGATATTTAAAATTCTTGTTGATCGACTACAACTCAGTGATCGACCCCTTACTGGACAGGACCGGTAACAGGAAAGGGGGACAACAAGGGAAGGTGACCGACGTCCAGACTTTTATGGGTAGATTACACCTGGTGGATCCATGGCGACTTAATCATCCAACAGTAAGCCAATACACCCACATTTCAAGAGCACACAACACAGCCTCAAGAATAGACTGAACCAAAAAGCAGAAGAACCGGCACTCACGGACAAAAATAGATAGTGATGTGGTTTTTAATAAATCTTCACATGTACACAGCAAAAGTGGGGAAAAGGTAAGCCAAAGATGTAGCCTGCATGGCGCGTTTCGCGCTGAAAGCGCTTAATCATATGTGCGAAAATGCATCATGCTGGCTACATCTTTGGCTTACCTTTACCCTGCTAAAATCAACATAGAATATTAACTAATAAATTCACACATATATATAGGGAGATATACCATTATTACAGACAAAATGCATCACAGTAAAATTTAGAACTGGTAAGAAACAATGCCAGGAACTTGTAGAAAATCTACAAATAAAGAAGAAAGAGACAATAGAAGAAGAAGAGGGAAAAAAATGAACAAGAAAGAGAGAGGAATGCCGACAGAGTGTGGAGATAGAACAAAGAGGAGAAATTATCACATCAGTTTAAATTAAAAAAAAAAAAAAAATGGGGGGCGGAGCTTGCACTCAACATGTACGGCCGTGTGTTCCCTGGGCTCCGTGCATAAAGAGAGAAAACCAGCAATAATAGATGGCCACGTCGGCCAAACTGCCGACGACTCAACTCTAAAACGGGGAGCGTTACTAACAGTGGAACCTCTGGAAACCTCTGATCATTACTCACAAAACTCCGACAACGAGAGGTGACCTAAGGAGACTTTTCCAAGATCTCCAAAAAATGGTGAGAGACGAATTGGCGGGAATTCACACAGAAGTCACCACGTTGAAAGCATCAGTTGGTACGCTGAACGCTGATGTGGAAAATCTAAAACAAGCACGCCTGGAATCTGATCATCGGACTTGCATTCTCATACAACAAATACAGAAGCTCCAACAGCATACTCTGATTCTCGATGTCAAAACAAGGCAGGCAAATATCAGAGTGCGGGGGATACCGGAGGCGATAGGGCCCATCGCCCTCCGCTCTTACCTGCATGGCCTCCTACTCCAGATTTGGCCCGACTTAAGTGGAGCAGATCCGATGATCACGGATTACTTCAGAGTCCGCAAAGCCGGTAGAGCACCGCAAGACGCGCCCCGGGACATAATACTTCGCCTCCCCACAGTGGCTGACAAAGTGTCCATCCTTAAAGCTACTCGAAATACTCAAAGCATAGTATATGGGGAAGACACTCTCCAAATATTTGAAGATCTGCCATCGGACATTATCAAATGGCGAAAATCGATCTCAGCCCTTACCACACACCTACGCAGGCAAGGCGTAAAATATCGTTGGGGTCATCCAACTTCGCTAACAGTTACCCTAGGAAATAAACAATTGACGATCATGGACCCGGCGGATGCCACCTCTTTCCTGAGGGACCTGGACATTCCTCCGATGCTTACCATGCAGGGTACCCCACCTGATCCAGAGCTAACATCATCTGAAATCCCAGACACCCATTAACTGTGTACTCACAGTCATTGATGAAGAGTTTCTTCTTTTTTCATGTTTTTGTGAACATTTAGAGCGTGGAGCCCACCGCAACACAGACTTTCTTAGACACTCAGTTTAACAGTTTGATCCCCCCCCCGGGGCAATTTGGCCATTCTATAATGAATGTGCACAACTTCCCACCTTGAGTGGTATTTGGCCCCCATTTTTATGAGCAGCCGAGCATAGAGGCTGTCAATGCCTCTCTCTTGCGGCATTCTTTTTCCTAATTCACCACTTCTTTCTCTCATTATCTCCTATTCTCCCTATTTCTCATCAATTTCTCTGAATTTCACCTATCTACACTATAACATTTATTTTTTGTGGCCGAAACAAATCCTAATTTTATCTGTCATCTATATTCTTTTATTCCCTTATTCTAATGTCAATAACATGAGCTATGTATTTGTTTTATGTAGTCTAGATGGTGTCACAACTTTATGCACGCAAACCCTATGCACATAACTTAGGTCTATTTTTCTGAAAAAATAAATAATTGGAATATGGTGCACTGGTAATATCAGTCTCAGACATATACAAGCCCAATACTATGTGATCCTTCCCTTCTTCTTCCACTCCTCACCCTTTTTCTCTTTCTTTCCCCCCATATCTACAACATCAAAATATAACTTACCATACAAGTGAAAATTACTTATATGTTTATCCTTTAAAATATTCTTGTCAGTAAACCGAGGTGGACAAATTTTAAACATAAGGCATTTGTAATGTTATAGTGTATGTTATTGTACTCAGAATCCTTCCCTTCTTCTCCCACTCCTCACCCCTTTTCTCCTTCTATCTCCCCATACCTACAACACCAAAGTATAACTTATCATACAAGTGAAAGTTGTTTTATGTTTATCTTTTAAAGTTTGTCCACCTCAGTTTACTGACAAGAATATTTTAAACAAAAGGCATTTGTAATATTATTGTGCATGTTAATGTATTCAGAATCTATGACACAATGCCAATAAATATATATTTAAAAAAAAAAAAGAGAAATGCTCTAATGAAACAATACAAATAAAGTACCTTACTGGGCCTTCTGTGCCTGTATAGCTTTATAAGGGGGTGGGCATCTTAGCTCAAATGAAGGAAGATCTGACCCATAATGTCTGCCCCCTGGTGGAGGTATACATGTAAAGATGCCTCATTAGGGTAGCTTATTTGTACTCTTTCATCAAATTGGTTGTCTAAAATACAATTCTAATGACAGTCTCAGCTGCCACTAAATACTGCAACCTCTAGAGATAAGCAATGATCTTTATATATGTAGTACAGAAAGACAAATTTGCAACAAATGCTCTAACCATCATTAAAGAAAGTACAATATGGCAACAGTACAAATATTTTCAGTATTTTCTCAGATTGGATTGTATTCTTGTTGACCTTGCACATACAAAAATAGTTTCTAGAACTATGTGATCACATGTTGCATTTACGTATGTGTCTAGAACAGAGATGTTGCTTTGAGGGGACAAATAGGACTACACTAGAGCACCCGAAACTGTCTAAATGCCCACAAAATGGCATTAAAAAATGTCTACATGTCTGTATATTGACATAAACAGGGGACTAATTTAAGGGATGTTTTCCAGCTAGCTACCCTGTATGTTTAGTTTGTTGCAGTTGGATACACGTGTTCCAGACCTCCTTTCTTCCTGCACTTTTCAAGTGTCAAAGCACCACCCATCACATGACCTCCAGGCACCCTGACTCCTGCAGATGTGTAGAGGAGCAGACATGCCGTGGTCCTACTAGGACACACAGGACTGCCCTACTCTGGTGTAAATTGGCTATACCAAAATTAAACTGCTTACATACATTATGCTTTGGCCAAATCATATAAAAAAAAACATTATCTTTAAAAAAAAGATTTTGGCTGTAATGTATCTGATCGATTCCACATGTTTGTGGATGGGCAGGAAAAATGATATCCAAGTAAGAAAAGGAACTCCGATAGGCCAGTTAAGGGACATGTCCACCCATGCAGGTAAGTCACAGATCGGTGGCTGGAGATTCAAGCGGCGGGAGAGCCAAATCTTTCAGGAATCCAACAATATCAGCTGGGTCTTCTATGGTGAGGATCTTAGTGTCTTGGTTGACAGTTAACGAATGGGGCAAGCCCAACCAGTAACGAAGAGCATGGACACGCAGATGGGTTGTCAGAGAAGACATGGATCTCCTCCCCTGAAGAGTCTCAGGAGACAAATCTTCAAAAATCTGCAGTGCTGCATTCTCGTAACATATGTTTTGCAGTTTACGTGCTGCCGCAAGAATAGCCGAATTTGTCAGAGAATGATCTCAGCTTAACTATAACATCTCGTCATGCATCCATAGGCACTTTATTGGCTTTGAGGACCCTATAACAGTCGAGAATCTCCGGACCTATCTGACCCAGGTCGGGTTGTATGTGAGATAGAACCTTTTTCAGGTAGGTAGGGAGGAGAGTGGGCCGTTCTTCCTCCGCTACCCCCCGTATCTTGATGTTCAGTTGCTGCGATTTGTCATCTAGCACCGCCAGTTGCCTTTGAAAATGAACCATCTGTAAGGTGAGTTTAGATGTATGGCTAGCAGCTTCTGATTGGGACTGCTTCACCTGTGCTTCCGAGGTTTCAAGTGTAGCCACTCTTTTGTACAGTGTGGAGACGTCCGCTTGGACACTGGACAGCCTTGATTACAGTTTGCAAGTCCAGGTATAGTTGTTGGATAGAGATAACATTACTTAACCATGTAACCCCAGTTATAGTTTAATATATTGGCGCGCACAGAGATTACTTTGCACCACTTTTATACATGACCTTCATTGTCACATTGATACTCACCAGCACATCACTAAGAAGCGGAAATTCCTAAAATAGTAACTTTGTTAACAACTTTTGCCAATTTAGCAGTATAACAATTCTCTTTATTTATACTGATGTGGTGGCAGTCATGATCTACATTTGGAGAATAGTTATGTTTTATTTCCCCTCGCTCCTCACATACATCTGGCTCCTGACTGACTCCTCTGCAGATCTAGACAGACATGTCACTACACCATCAGGGAGGAGACCATTTCAAGTTGTTTACAAGACTAAGGTAAGCACCAGTGTTATTAATGATGGACATTTACTGGACTTTGTGACAATGTAACAAGGTAACACTGGAAACCTTATCCCTGCCGACTCACACTTATAGCCAGTTCCTAACTGATAAACGTCACATTCCCTCTGGCGATTGGCTGAGAAGCATGTGGCAGCATTTTGTTTTCATGGTGACCGAATGCTAAATGCAATCACAGTTCATAACGCACAGCAACCATTCGGCCCATCAAATTTGCCCAATTTTCTTATTACTTTTATTCGTTTCTGGCCTTATCTTATATCTAGAATAGCCTTATGCCTTTCCCACTAGTTTGTTTTGTTATCATATATGATCGCATGAATTAATATGACTTTTTAAATAATGAAATCTGTAGGAAGTCATTTCACAGAGTTCATCACATGTCCTACCTGCACATAGTTTCAACTTCCATGCCAGAGAAACCAAAGGCACTGTCCCCCTCCACGCAGACCACTCGCTTCTCAGGACTCTCATCTCTTGTCACCATTGCCGCTGCTATGGCAAATCCTAGGCCGACTCCCATGGTACCAAATGTTCCCGCATCCAATCTATTTGGGAACAAAGGCGAGTAAGCATCACACATTTTATTTCTCTATTTTTGAAAGAGGGAGTAACGACAAACATTTCTTTTTCTAGAATGAAAGTCTACTTTAAGGAGTACAATGTTTTTCAACTGTATTTTTTTTCAGCTTGCTATTGACAATTATTGGAAATCTGATAGCTGAGCGGTGAGGGGAGAAAATCTGTTGTATCATAAAAGAGATAGTTGTCAATTTTTACAGGATACGCTGTACAGATCTTTAGGACGTGGATGTGCCTGTGTGCTGAAATTATAGATATTGCAACATTGGAAAAGTTCAACATTAGGAAAGTTTCTAAGCAAGCAATACTTTTTAAAATGGCTAGTTGTTTGCAATTTTTTTATTTTTTTTTACTTTTATCTATCTTTATAAAAATATAGAGAAGAATCTTTACTGAATAACTGAATAGAAGGGGCTAAAAATATCCAAAAATTAGTTAGAAAACCTAGTTATAGAGTCTTATTTTTTTTACTATGTATATTGATATACCTACTCAAAAGAACCAACACTCGTGTTTCTAAACAAAATAAATATTGTAGTCTTATTCATGTCAGAGTCTCAAGCTGACTTCTATGAAGAACTGTTTGTGAGTGCATACATACCCCCTCCAACATTACTTATTTTATCACTTTTATACTTTGGGGGGTTTTCTCTTCCATGTATCTGCACTCCCTTGTCTTTCTGTAGAGTCTCTATCTGGACTGATTACAAGCTAGAAACCTACTACCACCATTTAATTTGTGCACACTAGAAGTGTCTACAACAATTGGTCCTGGGGCAATTACCCATTAAGCCTATGGTTAATCCATTTTTCCACTTGCATAATGTGTAAGGAATTTGTCCATGGCCCATCACCAAAGAGGGCTCCAAAGCCAAGTTCAGTTCCCTCCAATAGAAGTGATTAGTATCATTCTACATTCTACAGCAATGAGGTGAATCTATAAATCCCATCACATTTTATAGAATCTACACACAAAAAACAGAGTTTACCTGTGCCGTGGTTCATTGTTCTGAAGCATGGTCCGGCCAATGTCCATTGTATTAGCGCCTTCACTCACAATGATGCAGTTACTAGGCAACGCTTCTTTGACAGAGCGGAACACAGTGTAGTAATTCATAGGAAGGGATGTTTGTGATGCCAAAACCTGGTTTCAGAAGGATTTACATGCATTGTAAAAGAGGTTGTGAACATATTTTATGACTATAGAGACACAACTATTACAATGCACTGTGGTTTGTACAAAGATAAAGGCCTCTGCACAGAGGATGTAGAAACTGTGCACAAATTTCTGATACTAACACAAGTTAGTATAAAGCTAATCCTGATAACATCTATCCATTCTGTCCTATAAGAACATTAAACATCACTATGTGGGTTGTTAATCACTATTTTAGCTTGGCTGGTGGAACTCAGAGCACCCTCTCAGTCCTGTTAATCGAGCAAAGATGATAGCTAAAACTTAACTTTTAATTAATTATCCTTTCACCATGGGATTCAAAATGAACACTGCTGCTGAAATTATCCCCAGGAATAATCTCATTAGCAGTATCAGCTGGTTACTTGAGTGTTTTTTGACACTACGTATACTTTGTGAATGACATGGTGATGGATGGTCAGTACATAACAAAAAAAGTTGCAAAAGAACAGAAGAAAAGTTTTTGCTCTCAAAACCCTTTTTATTAAAATGATAATTCTAACTAAAGTTTTCCATATTGCATTTGTACCATTGTGGGTTAACCCCATAAACCCTATAGCAAATATATTGCTTACGTGTCAGTCCTGTTAGATGGAGACCTTAGAGAATTCACTACTTATCTTGCGGATTAGACTTGACTCACTCCACACAAGCTTAATTGGGTAAAATAGCTAAAAATAGTTGGGTAACTGAGCTCATTTCTATTGCTCTATTCATTAACACCTCTTCCCCAATACTCCATCTCTCCTAAATGGCAGGTGTTGCTGGTGTAGGAGGATCTCTGTCACCTTTGTGTTTTCCTCATTGGACCGGATTTTTGCTTTCAGATTTTCCCACCAAACAGATTTGGACGGGTACTTCCAGGAAGTGCTTCTCAGATGCTCTAAAAGCTGATGTAACGAAAGCAGAATATCAAGGTAAAAATTACGAACATAAACCCCCCCCCCCCCCAAACATCAAACTAATATTTGTATGCGCCATTTTCATGTTTCAGGTATTATACCATATAATATGAATATGAAGTCATACGTTAAAATCTCCAAAGTAAAGGGAATTTGGCTCATGGGGTAACTGTACCATGCAGATTGTCATGATGAGTGTTTATAGGCTCTGTAATGTATGCAGGATTTTTAGTGTGGGTACCGTACAACTTTTGTGAATAGTGTTATGTAATAAGGTCTGGCAAGTTCCCAAAATGATTAATTCCTGAGTCAATTCCCTAAAAATTTAAAATTGGAACAGGTAGGCAAATAGTGAATATGCCAACCACAGCACTTCCCATAGACTACAATATGTCCAGCGACAGTTTATTAATATTAAAGGTATTTGCTCGAATACAGAAAGACCCTGATTATAAGACAACACCCTAAACTCTGGATCTTAAAATTTATGTTTTTATAAATATAAAGCAAACCTATTAGAAAAGAAAGTTTTAGTGACATATATTATTTTACATGTAATCTGCTTATGTTTAATAAATAAAAAAAAAATATTATTGAATATTGCTTTTCTTAGTTTCATTTCTTTCCCCTGTCCCCCTTAATTCCAGTTCTTCTGCTCACAGGCCTGCCAATGCCCCCAGAGATCACAATGTCCCCCCACAGAGATGCCAACAGTAGGACACCCACTGAACTCCCTAGTCTGTAGTGGGGCAGTTAAGACACTAGACTAGTGGAGGATGTCTGTGTTATGCTTGGTGTGCTGCCTGATACCTACGCTGGGATCGCTTAGCGGGAGGCCACATGACCCTGGGGTTCCATCATAGAACCCCTGCAGAAGTGTCAGGCAGCATTGGTGGATATCTGGATGTAGTGCACATCCATGGGCTGCCTTTGAGCAGGGTACAGGTCACCTGCAACACTGCAGGGAACTTGGACCATAGTCTTATAGTCAGACCTCCATTTGATAATGAAATTGTCTAAATATAAACTGTAACATAAATATATAACAATGTTCATAATGACCCTGTAGTGGTAGGTATATAACCAAGCTCCATAAGGAAGTACTAAACTCTCTTCAACTTTTAATCAGGCGGGTCAAATAGTAATCTTAGTTTTTGTGCTGTAACATTCAAAAAGCGGTTTAATAATAGAAGAAATAATTTCCTCATCCTAGTGTTGTACTTCTGAGAACCTTTGACATCTTATTTAGCCTTAAATAAAGTTAAAATGGCGTCTTGCAAAGGAAAGCTCTGACAGTTTCCCTCCGTATATTCTAGGTGCAGTATTTACATGTGATAAACTAACTAACATTTGTGTTGAATCAGCTGGTGTCGCTTCCATTACCTGTCGAGTTACAGCGTCAATGTCACCTAGAAGTGCCGCTGCAGGTCTGACATTATTACCAAGCTCTTCTGCACAAATATCCACCTGTTAATGAGAAAATATGAACTATTGTAAACCAGGAAATGACTCCCAAAGGCAACTTGTAGGTTATGAGAAAGACAGCTGAACAATTATTTCCATACAATGAATTGCTGACATACACAATATGGTGGGATATGTGTAAGTGTATTGTCTACATACTGAATTCTTTGTGGGAGGTTAACTATATACTTACAGTAACTACACTACAAGATCCATGACTGGATAACTATATATGAAAAGTCACTCTACTGTAACAATTGTGGGAGGCTAACTATGTAGCAACAGTGAGAGGTTTGTAGGATGGCTAGTAATGTGATGGGCATGGTGTGGGAGGATCTAAGAATGTACAGGAGACTGATGTATAAGGATGAAAATGCAGGGTTAGTGGTGTATGATAGATTGTAAACGTGCTAAACTCGAGGTAGCAAACGTATTAAACAGAACCAGTAGTAAGTCTTGTGTTGCATGGTCTGTATACACAGCATATGATTTAAATACAAATGCCCCTCCTCATGAGGTAGATTGTAACATTCACTCGGTATACAGACATATGTATTGCTGTTTCAAACACACACAATGCAAATAAAATTGAACCTGAATAATCTTCACATCAGGCTGAAACCTTGGTGAGAGACCAAAGTGCAAAATCCAGTTGAGCCTGGCACCTAGAAGTAAAATAACATCCGCATGTTGCAGAGCGCTAGGGAAAATAAGATTACAATCCAAGTTAAATTTAACAAGACAAATACAAAATAGCCAAGCAACATTAAGCTGTACAAGAAATGTTAGAACAATATTTTTTGGTGGAGATTTTGTCCTGGCACTTTTTTTATTTTCATTTTTTTACAGGATGTTCTCATCTCCAGATGAATGAAATAATCAGAGTTGTAATAAAAAAAAAGTAAAAAAAGCATAGAGAACACAACACATTAGTGATTTAGCGTACGTTATTTCCATTGTTTACCATTTAGTTCAGTCTGGTAACATTTGCAACAGTTATATTATATCCATGTACATTAGGGTTTACTCAATAAAGAGAGAATCGCAGGGAACTGAAATAGGAATGTCAAACTTGGAAAAATTCTCCAATACAGATGAATATTGAGTAGTCCCTAATGTTAGCCGTGACTCCACAGGAAAATCTAAATCTAACATTTAAAAGGTCTGGGGAAGTATAATGTTGATAAGCTATTGCATAGAGTGCAAACATGGTTAGGTTTCCTAATGGGTTCTCTTACATAGGATTTTACTGGTAGAGATTGAGGGCCTGTAGAACCCACTTATTGTAGTAAGGAAAGCTATATCAGGTAGCAAACACATATCTCTCTTTTCACTAAACTATGAGTTGGTGAACTGACAGAAGAAGAGAATTTTAAAGATTTACAATTCACTGTCTACAGAATTCTGTAAATATGAGCTGTATTCCAGTTCCAGTATCGATCCGTGTTGCCCTCGATACTAATCTTCTGGCCCAGGGAAAGGGGCCACCCAAACTAATAAAATGAATCCACCTACTCTTTGAAAATAATGTAACACCCCCCCCCTCCCCCCACCGCTTCCACACACAAGTGGTGCTCATCCCCCGCAGAGTAGTGAATTAAGATGCCAGGATAGGATATTATGCCCAGCACTTGAAATCACAGCAAAAGTGTGGCTGGCAAAAGAACAATGGGAAAAATATTTATCTTCTCTCTCAAACTAGATAACCACACCACTAGTGTGTAGGGAAAGTGTGGGGCCGCATTATAACTGCCCTCTGCAATTAAATCATTGTTGAATAATACTGGTATAGCAGATACAATCATGTTTAGAACTGAATAATGCAAACTTGGAATCTGTTAGTACACATGATCGCACATTAGAAATCAGTCCTATGCTATACATACGTGGATCTTGCTGCTGCTACACAGTGTGAATGATCGTCTGGTACAACTCCTTTACCCATTGGAGTGGGCAAAAATGGAAGCCCACATTGTTCCACCAACTGTCTTATACTGTGTTCTGCCCGTGAGGAGGCAGCACCTTACAAAAGTAAAATGGAGATTAATATTACAGAAATGCACAAGAGAAGAACATCCATCTGCATGGATCGTATATTCCTCACCATTAATTCGAGAATGATTCCTTGTATTAAACATATCAGTATAATGCTCTATAACATAGGGCTTTAATCGTGAAAGAGACAATTGCAGGAAACTGAGATGGGAATTTGAAACTTAAGGCCAAACGTAGAGTTGGAAAAAGTTTACTTGCTTAGTATCAGAATGTTTAAATATATGCACATACATGGATACAACAAGCTCAATTTAATGGCAACCGCTTTTTATTATAGACCCAGATAAATGTGAGTGTTAGGCTCCTCAAATCCCTGCTGTTCTCTCTTTCATGAATGAATAAAGCCCCTTGAGCTTGATATGCAAATTACACATTTTCCAAGTGGTTAATTTGCATATCAAGGCACAAGAGACAGACAGCGTAGTCATATATTTTTTCTATTCATTTATGTCAGTGCAATTCTGCCAACACAATATAAAGCATATTTTTGATTATTTTCTATTCTCCTTACTCACAGTGCAAAAAATGTTTAGGTGACGGAGGACCTTTTATTAACCTAGTAGTATGTATGACACCAAAATGTTATTTTTAGTGCATTTTATTTATTTTAATTAAAGGGGATTCACTGCTGGGACATGATGAATTACCAGAATAACACAAAATACTTGAAATATAAAATGCTCCTGAATGTTGAGGAGGATCAGTTATCACTGGTATTGGTTGCAACAAGATTGTGCTATTCTTTCACTAGTCTTGCTGCATGCCGAGGCAGTGCTGCAAGCTGCATCTTACTCCTATTCAGTGCTGGGCCAGGCCTCTATGATTTATTCCATCACTGATCCCAGCTTTGGCTTTAAGGTATGCATTATATAACTACATGTGTCATCAATGTTTGTGGAATCCCCAAGTTCCACTCCCCTGCTCAAATTATTTGTGTTCTGAACACCCAATGGTACTTTGCTGCTTTTGTCCTTAAAGGAACATTAAACCTTGTTTAATCCTTGCTTCCTTGAAGGGCATGGTGAGATTTTGTTAAATGTAACCGGCATTCATTTTGAGCATTGGTTACATTTAGCCTGTCAGACTGACGCCACATCTGACAGAGGAGATGCTGCTGCAGGGGAAGCTGGAGCACAGCTCACCACAACGAGCCGGTGACTGACATAACCGGCTGTTCTATGCCATCCTCATGGTAGTTTGGGGCATGTGTGTTAATACGGGAACATCCATATGTGCCAAGAGGTTAAAGAGGGACAAATCCCTAAAACGTCTGTTGGTGTTTTAATCAGGCAGTCATGGGGTGTTACCTAATCCAAAATTTACTGGGTGAAGGTTAAGTCCCAATTTAGCTTGTCTGCTCCCAGCCTCCACACATTTACATTTAAATCGAATAAATTACCCTTCGTACAATTATACAAGCCAAGTTTCTTCATTTTTCTTCACTTCAAGTCCTCACATGTTGTAACAATGTGCACAATGTATAAAGTGCACACGCAAGCGTAGCATACAGTACATTATACCTTTGCCTATAATCACAAGCGGCTGGCGAGCATTCTTCAACACAGACACTGCTTTGTGCACTTCCGCTTTATCAGCCAGACTGATGGGCGCTGGCAAACAGCAATCAGTGAACCTGAAGGGAATACACAGACATAGGTAACTCTTTCAGAATACTGCTGTCTCTAGAACTGGGATTACATGCTGCTCCACACTGGTGGTACTACTAGTGATGTCATCAGGGGTACTCTCACTCTGAATTCTAATTGGTTTATTTGTACTTACTACATAGAAAAAGTAAAAAACAGAAGTTTAATGCTTACCAATACTATTCGACTTTTACAATAGACAGGAATGAGAAACTCCTCAATGTTATGGAAGGTGACATCACACTTTCAATATCCCTGGCTTAATTGACATGGGGTAAAATTAAAAGTTAAACACTCCAGTGTTCGTGTATGAAACTGTTGAATGCTTTCTTACTATAACTTAAGAGTTTTATGTTCAAAAACTTTTAAAGGAGAACTAACTATGTTTTCCCACTTGTGCTTCTATAGAATTCAGACCCAGATCAAACGACCCCTCGCTCTAATTGGCTGAGTGCACACCGACACTGTCAGCGTGCTCCAGCATCAGATGAGCTCTGCCTCGGCTGAGAGGCAGAGCTCAGAGTAAACCTGCATGTATCTGTAAAGAAGGAAGCAATGGTTAAAAAGTTTAACTGTCCTTTAACCTCTTTTTTAGTTTTATCTAGTTATAAACCTACATTTATATTAAGTCACTAACTATATATGTACTACATATTAACATACCTTATTTCACTCCTACCAATCATCTTATTTACAAAGTCTCCTGGAATATCCACATAACAAGAACCAGGACGGCCATACATACTGCTTCTTACTGCCTAGATTAAAATGAGAAATAATGAACAAGTTTCAAACATGACACAAAAAGCTAAGTCTGAAAATAACAATCTACAAAACACATGAAAGGATACCAGTGGTTAAACTCATCTAAAACATAAGTAGTTTGAACTGAAAAACCCCACTCGTGATAATCCATTCTATGACCCGGAATATTTGTATTGCTACAAAAATGACTTTACAATAATTTAGGACGTGCTTGGAAATATTTAAATTCTGTATCCCAATTACAAATACTATTTTAACAATGTAGACACACAAAAAAAAAAAGAGATTAGTAGTAGTTTAGAACAGTGGTGTCAAACTTCTTCCCTCCATCTCCCATGCTGCTAGTCTCTAGGCTGACAAAGTATTATGGGAGATGTAGGCCATGAGCAGCTGGAGAGCCTCAGTTTGACACCCCTGGTTTAAACGCAAATCAAAAGATTGTTCTTTCCAAAGCACTGGAATATAATCTTAACCAACATCCTTGTACTGTTGTGAAAAAAATGAAATCATAATAATACCTTTTCGATGACACCAGGGATAGCCTCCAAGCTACTTGGTCTGGCTGAAAATTTACTGTACAGTCTACAGGTTTCAACCTAAAACAATGAACCAAATTGTCTGAGTGTATTCTAGATTAGTAATGACCAATTAAAGGGGCACTTCCACATATAATACTTTATTATTATTTTCTCTGTGGTACATGATTATGGTATATGTTAAAATTAGTTAACCTTAAAACAAAACTGCAGTTCTTCTTTCATTTTACACTGATAATAAATTTGGTGATTGCACTGCGAGGAAGTACATAGGTAGAACGCAAATAGCGCTGTCATACCACAAATACTTCCTGATTGGCAAGGTATTGAAGGAAATAAAAGCACTGTTTCAGCATTACGACACAACCGCATACTAACCGGATGTAAAGAGAAGGGGAGCTAGTAGAGACACAACAATGCTTCTGATGAAGCTGGGCCTATCCATACCTGGCGAAACGTGTCGACAGGCAGCTATTCATCTGTCTATGCACACTTGGGACTTGTTTCAATATCGTGATTACTTGTGATTTTACACTCTACTGGCACGAATACAGTGAGATCCTGTAAGTATCAAAACCTTGCGGGCGAGGATTTGCCTATACTATACAACTCTATGTGTGTACTTTATATCATTTTCCTGGCCTATATTTGGTATACCCTTGGGAGTGCACTTTCACTATACATTGTTCTGATTTATATAGTACATATTATACTAATGTGTTTTTTATATTTTACATATTTGTTGGCTAGTTTGCCATTAAATATATAGATTACATGTCATTCCCTAAACGAATAAGACTTTTCTATGCACAGTTTTGTGGATGACCACTGTAATATCTAAACATCACACAAAATACAAAACAGTTAGTACCTGCGGAAACTCTTGAAACGCTCCCATTGTTTCCTGGTTGGTGTCAGACGATCCGGCCAATACAATCAGTGGCCTAATATAAAAAATAAAAAAAAATTCAAAAAAACACACAAGAATATGACTGTTACAGTATTCTAAACAGGAGACGATTTCCACAGACATTTTACTATGTGGCTAAATTACATTGTCATGGATTCATTGAACCTTTTTAATAGCTTTACTGTATAATACTGGTGCTATACAAGTATAATAAATAATACAACCATATGCCATAGAGCAGGATTAGACTGAAGTCTGAAACCAGTACAAGTACCTTTAAAACGGATTAAGTTACCTCTGATTTTTTTTTTCTGTAAAAGCATTTTTTTATGATGTGTTTACAGATAGGAACAGTGAGAACTGAGATGGTAAATAAGTAATACAACAGCACAAGTTCTGTGGGCGTATAACATAACAAGATGTAGAAGCTATTAGACACGAGCACATCAGGACACTAATATCTGACAGAGATATTTGCCTAATGCTTACCTGGACCACAGAGGCTGCTGGCAGAGGAAAATAAACAAATATATTGTTGAAATTACATATTGATGCCATATTATGAGATCATACATGGCAGCAATTAGCCCCTAATTTGGCTCTGGTCTAAAGCATTAATGGCCACTGCCAGAGCTTAAGGGTAACTATGCCAAAAACATCATCGCTCTCCCTCCTACTTAAAGAGGAACTAAACCCTCTAGAAGACCTTTTAATTAGACAGAAAGTAACATCTGTCTGATTAAAAAAGATTTATGAACAATGCTTATTATGCAGAAATGTTCTGATGCATTTGCCATTTGTTTGGAAAGCTTTCTTAAGACTTCCAGGCGGCCATGTTGCAAAGCTTTTGCTCTGTGATTAGCAGGGTAGTTTTCAAAGACCATGGGTAGGGTTGCCACCTGGCCGGTATTTTACCAGCAGGCCGGTAAAAAATTGGCTTGAGGTCCATGTTAAGTCTATGGAGGCACCAGCAAGGCCATTATTTTTCTGAAGAAACTGTGGCAACCCTAACCATGGGTAAATAACCTCTAATGTTGCACCATTCATCCAGTTTTAGTGTGTCATGTAAGAAACATTTCATGTTAAAAAATACATAACAATAGTTAATACATATAAAACCTAACTTAAATTAACAAATTTTTCAATTTTACCTGTCTATGTCAGTCTTTTGCACCTTCTCTGCTGTGCTGGATACAGTTTTGAGTTTGCTTAACCACCTTTTGTAAGCCATTTAAGTGCCATCACCTCTGAGTTGAGTGGGAATTCACGATATGCATTGTGGCGCACTAGCATACTATCACCAATCATGTGAAAAGATCTATCAAAAGGATGTATAAAGCTTACCAGCAGTTCATATTAGAGTTTGCCATCCCGCTCAAGGCATTGATGAGGCCTGGTCCTGATACAACAAGACATGCACCCGGTCTAAAAGATAAAATTAAGTTTATCAACCATTAAATAAATGCCATGTATGTCACAATAGTACTTACACAGTTTACATTTAAAAGAATCATGTTTCAAGATCTATTTCTTACTACTCTTTCATCATTTTGGGATCTAATCTCCCTCACCATCATTAAAAAAATTTGGAATTTGATGTTCTTGCACTATTTGAGTGATATATACACTGTTGTAGTGACAGTTTTTTTGTGTAAAGCATGTGTGTTTTCTAGACTCCATTTGCTCCAGTATGGATTTTAATAAAAATAATGAACCATTTTGTTCCTCTGTGCTACTGACAAAAGACTAAAAGTATAAGTGAACATAGCTGCAAACACAGGAGTTACTTCACCATTAAATAAGCACATGCAGCTTCTAAAGTAGATCTGAGTGTCTCAGGAAAACATGATAATTCAGGGTGGATAAAAAAAAAAAAAAAAAAAAAAAAAAAGATTATTTTGTTTGAAAAAAAATTTTTTTAATGCTTTTTGAGGAAATCTTATCCACAGACAGTTTTCTATTTAAGATGCATTATAGTTCAATGATTTGAACTTAGTTATGTAACATGAGGCTGTATATTCATGCAATATTAACATTTGTGGTAAACTAATTCAATTAATCCAAGGTATCCACGCTGGGACAATATCCACTTTTTTTCATAGTTAAAATGGTATAAAATACAACGTTCAGGAAAAGACCTTCATCTCATTGTATATAGATTTGCAGAACAACAAACATAGAACACATTACCACTCCAGTGCATGATGTTATTGTTTTAGTTAAATAAAGCAATTTAAGTAGTTCAAATTTGAGAGATTAACCGATTACACTAAATTCAGTTCTGATATAGCCATTTTACTAATCCGTCAGAATAATCTAATCTTCATATAATTGTAAAGATTATGACTACCAGCACTTAAATCAACTTCATTTAACTCAAATTCACCCTGCAGCAAAAAAATGATAATGACATCATTACTGGGGAATATATGATGCAACACTGTGTGATCAGCACAGGGTAATATTTTACATAACAAATTGGAGTCCAGTGCTAGAAACTCCACCTGAAATTTAGTTCACAAATGAGAAATATCACACAGTCTGTAGAGGCTATGTGGCCCTCCAGCAGTTTCTGGACTACCACTATCATAATTATATGATATTCTTAAAAGCTGCTGAGGGATTATGGGATTTGTAGTTCATCAGCACCTGAAGGTCCAGAGATGGGTGCTTGGACTATATAGCAATTTTGTACTGAATTGATCAAAACCAGATTTTCCTGAATATTAGCTTTTACTGATCTGCATCAGTGAGGAGTAGCTAATATCTACAGTAATAAATGAATGCCTGGTTCCACATGATTATTGTGTGATACCTTGAAAATGTAGGTTTTACATGATCCTACATAGTATCAGAGGGGCTTAAAACACTTTGGTCTAAACTCAACACAAGGCCTTGAAATAAAATATATTTTCATAAACAATATACATTCCTTGCCAACAGGCATGTAAAGTACAATCATAACTTATTATTAACTTACCTGCCTGTCAGGTATCCCACAGCTGACGCAGCATAGCAAGCCTGCAAGAGAGAAATTGGCAGAATATTATGAATGCACATTTTATTGAAATGTATAAGAGGTGGTCTATAATTGTCATTTTTAATTAAAACTATAACTCTTTTCCTACTATTTTTGTAAGACTGAATGGGCGCAACTTGTTTTTTTAACATTGCAAACTGACATACTCTGTGACATCATACCGATCAGGTATCAAAATAATAAACTAAAATGACACATTTATCAAAGCTGTATTCAAATTACCGCTGAGTGTCCTAAGCCAACAAAAATACAGCCAGAGTTCCTATATTGGCTAAACCGAACGTAAATATTGCTGACTCTAAAAGAAATGTCCAACTAACACACCCTAAGTCATGAGTGTGTAAATTAAAAAAAAAAAAAAAAATACTTGTCCAAGGGACTAAAGCAGTAGCCCAATCTCCTTGTCCCACATACCAAAAATATACCATGTTTAAAAGGTACTGTATCATCTAATCATTGGCAAGTAGGTAGCGAGCTTAAAGGGACTCTCCCACCAAAAATGTTTGTATTGTTGATTTCAGATTTGTCTTTTGTTTTTGTTATGTGACTCTATTTAATATAATATTATTGGGCACCCCCATTTTGTGAAATAGTTTTTGGGTTCCACCCCCTATTGACTTTACAGCACAAATTTCTCACTTTGGGGCTGGGGACACAGAATGCAGTCTATAAGTCTGAATTCTGATCATAGCCTTGCATTGAATGGGAAGGTAATGTAACTATTACATCACAAGGGGTGGGGTTATGATCCTGTTTGATCAGGTCAATCGCCACTCTTTGTGTTGGTACAAAACAGTTGTACACAGCCACATAGTCCTGCCCACTATGATACACAGGAGCCAGTAAGAGAGCAGGGTGTATCTTATGACATTAGAATGCAGGTTTTGGCCACAGTTGTAAAGTGAGACTGGCTGGAAGATTTTGGATGATGTTGCATCATGGAAAATATTCACAAAATGGAGCCAGGAGATAAACACCTAACTTTATTTTTCCTTTTATATGCAATTAATTCAATAATATACTCTCCTCATTTGAATCACTGATTGCGACCAAAGATCCCCCACGTCGAGTAGTTTCTACTATATACCGTATCATTACAGATTTGACAGAACATCCACGACCTTCCTATATCTCCCAATGGGAACGTGATTGTAATATAGTACTCACTCAAAAACAATGGCGCAAAATGTCTTTGCTGGCACACAAGTGCTCAGCATCTACTCATATCCAAGAGAATGCATTTAAGTTGCTCTCAAGGTGGTACCTGACCCCTCATAAACTACATGCCATTTTCCCGTCTGTCACACATCTCTGCTGGCGCGGTTGCTCACAGGTGGGAGATTATCTGCATATTTGGTGGTCCTGTCCGGGGATAGTCCCTTTCTGGCGTCAGGTCTTGAAGGTTATCAGAAAAGTTGGTGATGAAACCTTACGAGACGACCCGCTGACAGTCCTATTACACAACACCCCACACCCCATAGGGGCGTACAAACGGTCTTTGACAATCCATCTGTTAAATGCTGCTAAGCTCTTGATTCCAAGATACTGGAAACAAACACAAGCTCCTTCATTCCGAGACTGGCTAGATGAAGTGGAGTCTATACGGGTCATGGAAGATGCGATGCAGACCGCCCTGGGCAGGGGAGAGCGACACTCTAACACTTGGACACAGTGGTCTATGTACATGGGGAGTGCCGAGTGCCGAGATGATATTGATCTGGCAGAGAACCCAGTTGTGCTGGACAGCGAGTGAGACCGGTCTTAGTTCCGTTCTTCTGGAATGATCTTCTCCTGATCCCTCTTCCTCTTTTCCTCTTTCTTCTTAAACTCCCTTTTTCTCTTTTTTTTCTCTTTTTTCTGTTATTTATATATGAAAATTATTTGGATATATTGCCCGGCTGGGTATTACTACCCGTTATTAATGTATCTGACTAACGGGCAGTATGAGGTGTTATATGATTCAAAAAAAAAATCATGCCCAGAAGCCTGACCCTGTACAACTGTTTGGTTATACGGTTTATTGTTTTTGGTGGATGAGGATTTATTTGTCGTCATTCCAGGTTTATGTGCATATTTGTATCTGTTAGACCTTTATGATACTGTCTCAATGTATCCTGCATTTTATTATGTCATATATTATGTTTATTGCCAATAAAAATATTTTAAACAAAAAAAATTCAATAATATAAAAAAAACAAAAAAACAGTGGCATATGATTTATATATGTGTTTGTTTTAAATGACATGGCTATCTAGTTACATTTTATGTAAGTGGCAGTGTCCCTTTAAACAGAACAGATTTCCAAATGAGAATTGTAGCTTACTTTGTCAAAAAGTAAGCTACACACTGTCATTTACCCATGTTTTCTTCACGATCTTGCACTTATCAAAAGACAACTTTGCATACTGTGGGTGGAACAGCACTTTAAGTTCATCTCACCTCACTTAAACTTTGTTTACTTAAAAGTCTGTAAACAGGCAAATATAATTCCTCATGTTCTCTATTTACAGTGCATTTTTAAGTGATTGACTTGCTCGAAATAATAGCTTTAAAAGATCTCCTAAAGTAAAAGAAGCAAATCAAAATCTGAAGTGAGATGCACATTCCATGACAGTATATGTGAAACTGAATGCAATCAATACTTACAGCCTGTTCATTCCTCATCCCCACATACTTGATTCCTGCTACTTGGGCAGCAATAGCCACTTCAATAATCGGGATTCCAACAATGCCGAACATATACTTTACATTCTGAAGAAATGAACATTTAAAAACATCATTAAATGCACATATTGAGTACTTTGTTTAGTATTTATGTTGCTAATTAATCGTATGCTCAAGTAGCTGTTAATGACATTGTAATATAACTAAACCTTTGAGTTTTATAGGCTGGATCAAGGTTTTACAAAGCAATAATAGGTTTAACCCATTAACGACATACAAAGTACATGTAGGTCATGTTTCTTTAAGACTGTCAATAATCGCCTCTGATGATGAGACAGTGTTGCCATTAACATCAGGCAACACTGAAACCCCCCTCCTGCATATATATGGTTGCACCTAGGCGTGATTGTGTGCGCCATACCAGAAAGGCAGCTGCCTCTCCAATATGAGCTGCCCTGTTATGGGCAAGGGAATCGGAGCAGTGAATCACCACTTCCAAAGCTCTGTTGTAGTTGCCTAATTGATTCTATTGGCAGACAGCAATATTAGAACAACAAAAAAAACAGCTATGGTTAAGATCTAGGGTTAGAGTTAGAGTAACAGCTTGGGTTAGGGCTAAGGTAATCATCTGGGTTGGGGGTCATAAGGTCACTGTAGGGGAAAATTGTTGGGGGGGGGGGGGAGCTACTTTAGATAATTGTCCTATCACAGTCATGGTAAACATGTTTTTACTTGAATAACCAATCTTCTGCAGTAAGCCCGGTTGAAGCATCCAAAGTGGCCTCTCATCCCACGCATTTTTTCACATATCAATATCACCCACCCTGTTCATTCTTGCTCTCCTTCCCGTCCTATAATTTCTATTGCACCAATGAGTTATAGTACAAAAGTTCATTAAAGTGCCCAATATCCACACATATTCAATCCAGTCATTTCCTGGGTCTTCCACAATTGATGGTAATACTGTAGGCACATGCTGAGCACCACCTCAGAGCTCTCAGAGTGCCACGTTTGCCATCACTGCCCTATATCTTGCAAGAAAACAACAGACAAACATAAATATGGGCTATTTCTAAACTCAAGACAAATATAATAAACTATTTAGATGAGGTCTTTTTTACCATTTGTAATTGTGTAAAAGATTTTGCAGGTCAAAGTTAGAAAAAGTGTGTTTTATTTTTCGATTTTCTATAGTAAATTATAAGATATAATGAAAATAATGGTATCTTAAGAAAGTGCTTCTTCTTTTGATTCAAATCGTAACGAGAAAGAGGAAAATTACAAATAAACACAAACACCGTAGATGTGTTAAAACAGTCATGTCACTAAGGGGTTAAAGTCCTTTTTAGTCCCTTTGGACACAGCATATGGTTTCTTTTTATGTATTTTCATTTTTATATATAGCCACTTTTTCACATGCTTATTTGTGGTGATTTGATTTGTGTATCTTATGTATAAGATCCATGCTACCAGCTATTATTGTGTCTTAGTGGTACTGGATAAACGTCTCCCTTTTAATCTGTATGTGCATTTAGATAGATAGATAGATAGATAGCCATTTAATAAATATAATTTTCATACTATTTGCATCTGATACTTTTTTTTAGAGCTGTCTCTTTGTAATAACACTAAAATGAATACCAGAAAATGAAACATTCATAATTGCATAATGGCTTTTGTACTGGGCATGTGACTTACTCTGTGTGACTCTGCTTCTGTGACATAATAATACATGGTAATACTAGCGAAACATCGTCTCGTCATGCGTGTTTATTATGCACATTACACAGGGGTCAGGGACATGATTGCAAGGAGGTCAAACTATTACTAAAACGGCATAATATAATATATCAAGGTTGCTCATTTGATATGTCTATATCCGATGATTGCGGATCTCAAGTTATATATATCATTTTACAAAAACATTACAAAAACCTGATATATGTGTAGTACTGTCAAAAAAGAAATGCCAGCCACTGGGTTCACACTATTCACAGTAGATATGCTGCAGGCATTGGCAACTATATAAGCAGGCTTACTTGTGCAACCAACGCTTCTGCAATAATTTGCGCCCCTGTAATGTGTTCTTGGGCACCGTCGCCCTGTTCTGATGCCATCTCTCCCGCAGATTTAATGGTCTGCCCTAACCTACTCCACTAACACATTGACTTCCTCGCTAGCTATCTGTGACGTCACAAGAGTCATTATTCGCCAGGCGTCCTAACGATTGAATCACGGGGCGTGGCCGATGTCCAAACCCACCAATGAAATGATTGGATGGCTTGTGTTGTGTTCGGACTGCAGCCCGTGAGGAGGGGTTGAGATGTACATGGCAGCTCTGTGTCAAAGGTGAGTTGGCACGAGTGCAAGGCTGTTTTTATTCGCGTTATAACATTTTTCAGCCTTGTGATATGTCTCTAAACCACGTTGCAATAAAAAGGCTGCAGTACGGATGACTTAGTTACAGGGCGCCCAGACCTGTAAACCTCGTTTGTTGTCTTGTAATTGAGAATCGTGACAGAACCATTTTAAAACGGTGCAAAATAACTGAGTGATAATGAGAGAAAATGCATATTGTTGACAACATGTGGTTGGCTATGTAGGATGAGCAATGGATTTCATAACAACTGTCAGTCTCTCCGTCTAAGCACGGACATAATCATTTTAGTAGTTGAGAAGTCAAAATGTGTTATCCTTATTCTGAGACGGATATATGGACCCATTCAGTGCCAAAGGGTGTTCATGTCAATGTGTATGTGTTGCTCAGTCAGTCTCCCTCCTTGCACTGAAATTGTTAAATCGCAGGTTAACCAAATACAGAATCCATAGAGGATTAGACTTCAGTAGCAGTTAATGTACTTTGTACTAGATGTTAACAAACATTCCTCTGCAGTTTTGCTTCCTTCTGTCCTGGTTACCTTTTCCTATTTCCAGACTGGCAAATCAGAGTTTTTGTGGTGTTTTTTTGTGTGTTTTTTTTACATTTTGTGCATAAAACAAACAAATCTTGGTGCATATTTCACAATCCCTGTGCTAGAATTACAATATTAACACATCATGAACAAGAACATGCAAGCTCTTTTACAAAACAGTCACAGCCGGTGTTCTATCAAATTTCTTGAGCAAATTCTACTGCACAGGCTCTGTAGAATTCACTCATTGCGCACCACAGCGCATGCGCATACAGTTATGGCTGTCAATCAGCCGGAACTTTTGCAGAAGTGCGCCTGCGCGAGGGAGACACACGCCCCCTTCGGATCAGCTGCGGTGACAGGTAAGTATAAGCATATTACTGATTATTGTCATTTTACTAGAGTAGCAAGCAATTGGTAAAACTTATATCAGTGACATGCTACGCTAGTAAGTGGGGGACACACAGGGGGGCTGGTTCGTCTGATGGGAGTTGTGATCGGCACCTTAGGCTCCCGTGTGTCCCCCCTCTGTCCCCCATGTGTGTCTTCCACTTACTAGCGTAGCATGTCACTGATAGAAGTTTTACCAATTGCTTGCTACGCTAGTAAATGACACCACAGCTGATGCGAAGGTGGCGTGAGGTGGTGTGTGTCCCTCGCGCAGACGCACTTCTGCCAAAGTTACGGCTGATTGACAGCCGTAACTGTGTGTGCATGCGTTGTGGTGCGCAATGAGCAAATTCTACTGCGCCTGTGCAGTAGAATTTGCTCAAGAAATTTGATAGAACACCGGCATTTGATGGACTGACGCAAGAAAACGTTTAAAAAAATTAAATGGTGTTACGGTAGACAAAGCCCCAGGTCTGAATGTTATGACCCACGAGAACTTAAAGAGCTTGGCCAGTTGGTTATTTTTGATTTTCAGGCATGGTGCCCACATATTAGTGTAATGCCCATATTTAAAAAGGAATCAAAATCCCAGCCAGGCAATTACGGGCCTGCAAGCTTGAAATCTGTGGCGGGGAAACTATTTTACAGGGCTACTAAGGTAATATATTCAAGATTTCAAATCGAAATGTAACAGGTGCTAACCTGGCTTTGTGAGTGACAGATTTTGTCAAACTTAATTGCATTTATGGAGAAGTAAAAATACAGCTATGAGTGCTACAGTTGTTGCAATATATTTAGACTTAGCTAAAGCATTTGATACTGTTCCACAGAAAAGTTTACTGTACAAATTGACTGGAACAGGCTTAGGGACAAACGTTTGTGTGTGGATTGGCAATTGGCTGAAATATAGAATGCACAGTGTGGTGGTAAATAGGATGTTCTCATATTGGACAGATGTTATAAGTGGAGTACCTCAGGGATCTGTCCTGGGTCATTTTCTTTTCAATGTGTTTATTTATTAATGTTCTCCCAGTGGGCATAGGGAGCCATGTCTCTCAGTGTTTGCCAATGACACAAAATTAAGTAAAGTAATACAGTCTAAACTGGATGACTCTTCACTGCATGTGGATTTGGACAAATTGGGTTACATAGTTTAAATGGTGTTTCCTTGGTGAAATCTACAAAAGATAAAGATTTGGGAGTAATTGTAGACAATAAACTTATCAGTAGTGAGCAGTGGCAGCTGCAAAGGCCAATAAGATATTAGCATGTATTAAAAGGGACATTGACTGGAGGAAAATATTATTTTGCCTTATTACAAGACCATCTTAAAAACTAGAGAGGGCTACAAAACTAATAAATGGGGAAAAAAATAGTAATGGAAATAGAAAGTTTTAGTTATCAAGAAAGGCCGGAAAAGTTAAATTTGTACACTTTAGAGAAATGGTGTTTTTGAAGAGATATGATGTTAAATATTTGTACACAGCCCATACAAATGGCTCTCTAAAGATCTGCTCCTTAACAGAACTATACAAAGGACAAGAGTTCACTCTCTAATACCTGAAGAAAGGAGATTTAGTCTACAACAGCTGAAGGGATTCTTTACGGTAAGAACAACAAAAATATGGAATGCACTGCCTGAAGAGGTGGTGCTATTAAGTACATTAGAGCCTTTAAAATGTGTCTGGATACATTTTTAATGAACTTATGTATGTTAGTATAGGCATTACTATTTATGTAGTGCTTGTTGATCCAAGGATAAATATGATTGCCATTTGGAGTCAAGATGGATTTTTTTTTACCCCATTGAAAGCAGAATTTGAAATTGATGAAATAAGGGTGTGTTTTTTTTGCCTATATGGGTTTCACTATATGGGTTGTCAACAGCCCAATGTGGGCGTGAAAGTGCTGTCGACTTGCAAAAGATAGGTGAACTTGCTCTTCCTGTTTCCCGGGCTACATCCGCTCACATCGTCCTTGAAGGAGCTGCCAATCAGCAAAATGTGTGTATCTTTATAACATTGATGTCTAACCATTTAGATTCCACCAAATATATTTTCTACAACAAATTTTACAACTGATAGAGTGCAAAAGGTTAGCAACCACTGTTCTGTTTATACTTGTATAAATAAGGGAGCCGGCATATGTGCTGGGTGTTGGGGTCACTGAGCGGCCTCAATGGTACTAATCAAGAATACCTCAGGAACTTGTGTAGGGTGCCTATGAGCAGAGTCTTGCCCAGTGACCCGCTAACATTAAAGACCGCCCTGAAACAGTGGCTCTATTGAGTTAACACTAAAGGTAAATGAGGATTTATCTTGGGGAAACTCACAAACTTCTATTTGCTGTTGAGTTTGCTTAAGATGAGTACCTATTAACTTTGTATATTCAGTTAAACCGAGAGAGTAAAAGTCAGAGAGGGGGGAAAAAAATCTAACTAAAACACATTTTCCAAAGTGCCAAACAAAGTATACTAAATGGTTTTAGTTTTTCGTATTAGGAAATATCTCCCCAAAGTATCCTATTAATAAATGTTTTTTGTTCTGGCTATTGCTTTTAGAGTGCAAAGTGCCAAATTAATTCTTACACTTTCAATTTCAAAATTATGAATGCGCAGAACAGGACCTTGGTATGTTTGGTCACACAAGTGCCAAACAGCTGCATATGCACCATGTGCTGTGGTAGTTAATCAATCTTCACATACATTTAATAATTGTGTATGTACAGAATACTGTACATACACAATATTAATGGGAAATGATCTCATAATCATATAGGTCATAGTTAGGATGACCTAGGAGACAGAAAGGTAAATACCTCATGTATTGTAATTACATTTTAGCAGTGAGATTATGGGCTTCTTTTTTATATATTGTTTTTTTTTAAATAAATTATATACAGGGATGTATTCCATTTTTTTGTATGCTGTGCACAGTGTGCATGCATAGTGATACTATGCTGTAATATTAGGTGCATGTGAAATGTATTTTTGTATGTTCTGGGGGTACTGAGTTAGACTTTGGTTGGGCTTGCGCCTTCCTGGAAAATGTTGAAAGACAATTCTGGGGCATATAAAATTCATTTTAAAACAGCCTTCAGTGTTCCTTGAGTTATTTTGTTTTTGCAGAAAGCTTTATACCTCAGTGATATATAACCGTACAAACCTAGTACAAAGTCAAGTAGATGAAATATATCCATATATATATATATACAGGTTTTATTAACAGTTCTAAATGAAAAATACTTTGAAATGCGGCAGAAATAACTGATGCTATTAAGGTAAAATAAGTTGGCATATAGGCTTGTGTTTTGAGATGGGGATGTTTTTGGTAACTGGATATCACACACCACTTCCTTACATTACAGTTGTTATAATGTAGCCACGGCCAGTTCTTGCTGTTTAAATATCCACAATTTCATTATTGTCCATCTGAAGATTGCTATACTTAGAGTCTGCATTGGTTCTCAGGTTATTCACGAGCTTGTCGTTCGTACCAGGATTCGTTATGTGGGTTCCTCTCCCAGTGATATAGGATTTCAAGAATTTGAAAAACTAAGTCCAAGAAGTAAAATATCAATTAGTGACAGCATTGTACATCTGCTTAGAAGCAAAACAATGGATTTACTAATGATGTTGCATCACCAAATGTTCATATTTATGAAATACATAACAGGAAAAAATTGTTTGATCAAATCATCTTAAACTATTGGAGAACAACTATGCTATATGGAAGCCCAGAGTGGCCATCTATTTTTAATATTTCAAGTCAGAAAAAAAAATACATCAATGAAATGGTCAACTTTATGGTTTATTAAAGTGGTCTCCGCTCCAATTCTGCTGTATATGGTAACTGAACTAATACAAAGATATCGCTATGTAGCCCCTGCCAGATTTAACAATAGATCTATGTGAATTTGTAGGGTTCAAAAAGTTTGTTAGATGCTTGAAGCTACTGAGTTCAACATAGTGTATGTGCACTACCATCTAGTCAGGGTTCCCTATGATTTTAATTATAACTCAGATTAGATTGGGAATATATTGCGAGTCTTGAGTTTGTTGAAATCCTGAGATGGACCACGTTAGTCCATTCCATGTTGGCACAAGCCAGCTCTTTACAAATGTGTCTTCTTTGTGACTTCAGAATATGCCTGATTGTGACTGCTGAGTTCTGCTTGATCTCGGCTGAGTCATGTGTATGTGCTTGAGTTTATCTATGCATATCAATCTATTAAGACCCTATTGCTCCATTTTTCAGAAGGAGACCATCAGGGCTAGTGTATATCTTCATTCATTTAGGCAGATTAGGACTATTGCAAATGTGATTACATTCTTAGAAACATGGTTAGCTAGGAGCCATAATGTCTCCATTAACATATCCTGCTGGTGTTCTGTATTTGCTTTATAGTAGTAGATGTTGTGCTGTTTAACTGCTACTGTATTTTTTTTTTTTGCAAAGATCTCTACTTCTTTTACATAAAATACTGATATTGTGAGTCATTTATTAAACAATAATGCCTACTGCCAAGCATGAACACATCTCTTACTCCACATTTTTGATTTACTATCAAAACACTACTTCTGTTACATTAGATCATGTGTTTCAAATCTATTTCATGTTTTTTTTTTTAACACATTTCATAAAATAATATATGGCAGATAATATTCTTCATTATCCAATAAGCTATATAATATAAATATATGAAGATATGTGACGAACCTGCACATTGACTGCTGGCTTTACACAAAATCGTTCACATACAGAAAGTTTATTGACTATATGGGAGTTGTTGTTTTTATAAATGTAAATTCTAAAGCAATGTTCAACAAGTGGTGTAAATAACAGGAAGCTTTCATTGCTTTCCATGGTGATTAGTCTACTTTTCGAATTACGGTAACTTCTATAATATAATTCCTAAATTCTGAATACTTTGTGTTCTACAATCTGAAGGAATTGCTACTGCTGTTATCTTGTAAACTACAAATTGGCTATTTGTTTTTAATCCAGAACCAAGTTCAGTATTATATTGATACATTATTATGGACAATGACAAAATGACTCAAGATGCAAGTAAGTTATCTCTTTTGAGAACAATTTGTCTGGGAGTTTAGAAAAGATTACCAATTTGAACCTTGTACATATTTATGGGTCATATAGCATCATCAAATCTGTGACCTCCATCTACCAATATAAAAGCCTGAACTTCATGATGAGAAGGGGTAGACCCCCACCATTGCTCATGGTGGGCATTTACTGGGGGGTAACAATCATGGTTGCAGGGGTTGCTAGTAAATTATACATTTCTCTTTTTCAATAAAAAAAAATAGCATTCAGTGGGTTCAATTTGTACTAAGGAAAATCTAGACAAGGGCTGGCTAAGCTTTCAAATTGCAGCTGGTGTGGACTACATTTCCCATGATGTGCTGATTGGGCATCATGGGAAATGCAGTCCACAGCAGCAGCTAAAGGTCCTATAGACACAAGATACAACAAATATCAAATCCAAAACAGTGAAGTTTACCAGATCTCTGTTGTAAGGGTTTTCCAATGATTTCCATTCTCCTTCCCTTGACGACTGTCCAGTAACGCTTGCAAAAACCAAGGATATTATTGTAGCTACCACAATCTGAGTGTCTTTCATTCTGGCAAAAAGAAAGAAAGAAGGGTCTGTGTCTCAATGAATAAAATGTCATACAATTTAAGCAATGCTGTATACATTTTTTTTCCTACCTTGGAAAATAGTTGCTTCTTAGCAGCTGTGTCCAGCACTGCCTTCTTGTCAACCAGTAAACAGAGTGACAGTCAGATTCCCAGCCTCAATTTATACATCTTAATGACAATACGCTTCCCACACTGAATTTGTGCAGAGATGAGCAGTATGGGATGACCTGCTTTGTTCACCCACAAATGGAGAAGCAATTAGAGTCCTTTTGAGATTATTTATCATGAGTAAGAGTGCTAGAGCATGCACTCCAGAAGGCTGCAAATGAAAATAAGTTTCATGAAATCTCTTGTTTGATGAAACTTCAAGAGACCCTTATGTTTGGAGAGATGCTTCAGTCCTACGTCATAGCCGCTGTCCCCTGATATATTCTCTCTCCTTATTAAACCCTTGGAATTCAAAGTGTGGTTATAATTTCAGTCATTTTCATGTAAGGGAAATGTCTATTTATGTACTTAACCCACGCAGTGCAGTGAATGGGAATAGTGAAATATACAGCATGCTATAGGAAGAGGCGTGACATTGGCTCTGGGTAATGGTGAAACTTCTTCAAAAATCCAGGCACTCTGAGTCATTGTAGAACACTAATTGCACCAAAACTCTTGGCTAGAAGGCACCAGCCCCATATAGCTTGATATAGCCTTAACTGCATGGTGCATTTGTCCTTTAGGGCAAAAGCTCCAAAATGGCAATTTTGTGTTGCTGCAACTTATCACAGAGTAATCAGGAGCCAGGGACACAGGGGCATATATCTGATCAGGGTCTTTACAGACAAAGGGTCAGGCATGGTGAGATTCTGGGAAATGTAACCAGCGCTCACTTTGTACCTTATCTGTCAGTATAACTGTCTTGCCTGTCTCCAATGATTGCAGGTGGTCTAATGAAGTTGTCATATTGGCCACTAATTGTTTTTGCTCCCTGAGCCAAAAGTTACCAGCCCTCCCCTGGTAGATTAGTACAAAAAAAATGAATTACTCGTTGTTGCAATGCACGTTTTGTGTATGTATGTATACATAATCAGGGTTAAGTTATTGCAAACAGATTCTTGCTGCTGCAACTAGGTCCCTTCCATGGGCGCCATGTTAAAATGAAAGTCTGCCCTAGCAGAGAGAGACTGGCAGCCCCGACGGAGCCATCTGAGACACCCGTAGTAAGCCCCTGCTCTGATTGGCTAAGCGCATGCTGACTGTGTAATCGTGCATCAGAATCCGAAGAGCTCTGCCTCCATTGGAAGACCGAGCTCATCATAAACCTGCATGTATCTGCATAGTAGTGGCACTAAGATTTTAACTTCTATTAATGAAGCAAAAGTTAAAAACAAAGTTTAGTGCAGGGCTCAACAATCCTAGCGTGCCATGGCAACCAGGAACTGAGAACTGGCGCCCGGGTTTAGCTGTCCCCGTCTATTTGGTTGTTTGTTTTTTTACAGTGGGCGATCCCACATTATTATGGGACCATGTGTAAGGTTGCAGAGGAGGCACTTCCCCGAAGCGCAGCGTGAGGCGGAACTCAGCTTTGAGTGAAAACTAGTGCAGGAATGTGTACACCATCTTAAAGGACCACTTAACTTTTTTTAACAGCTAGTGCAGAGAAAGTCACTTGTTTTTGCATGGGTTCAGGAGGGGAGACTTAATTAAGGTTCCTATGGAAGCAGCGGCCGGTAGGAAGATAAACTGACATGTACAATCAAAAGTACATGCCAGTTTATTCTCACACTTTCACTTGTGCTTCTATATTAGTGAAATATAACATTTAGTGTTCCTTTAAACGGACACTTTCAAAATAAATATTAATTTATGTTACCAGTTTTATTTTTTTTTAGCTTTTGCAATACCTAGCCCAAAATTTTACTTTTCGTTGCTTTCTTCTGGGGATGAAGCTGTTTCTCAATGACCTGAGTAGTTCAAGCAAAAAATAGCAGACCACGGTATCTCCTGGGAACCAACCTGTGATCTTCATTATTAGAGGTATGCCCACAGCTGTCCTGCCCCTTCTATTCGGCAAATGCAGGCGGCAGAGATGCCATGGAAAATTGGAAAGACATTCTCAATCATGACCTGCATGCTTTTGTATGAAAATAACATGTAGAATTACACAAGCAAGTCAAACGTAGCTTGATGCCTGGAGTGTCCCTCTAATTGTTTTAGTCCATGATTGCTCACCTTATAAGGAACACGTCTCACATTAATATACAATATGAAGGGCAAATATTTCCCACGATGTACAGTTTTCTTCTATTGAAATGAAAGTGTATTTGTTTCTTTACTGTGTTCTATATCTTTGTACAATTATAGTCCCCAACCTTCCTGAGAACTTATACACATTTTGTTAAGTACCTTATTTGTTCGAATATAAGACAAGGTTCTTTGCAGATTCAAATGCTCTGAAAAAGACTCCTCGTCTTATATTTGAGGTCGTCTTATAGTCTGACCTCAAATCGATTTTTTTTTCTAAAGGAATATCCAAAGTTTGGGGGGTCGTCTTATAATCAGGGTCGTCTTATATTCGAGCAAATATGGTAAAACTTCATTGTTGCCATGGAGTTCTGCCAACAAAAAGGTTAATCTGAACTATGACTAGTTTGTTGGAACATTAGGACTCCAGTTGTTGTTGTTGTTTGCTGTGCAAATATAATCTATGCTATTTCAAAGTATGTAGCTTATTTAATTTGTTAATGTATGTCCCCTTTAGATACATTTGGAATGATAATATAATAACTAGCCCTGATTTTTGGTCTGAAAAGTGGAAATAAATTATCCAGTTCAATAGATGCATTAACACCATTGAGTATTATTTTCTGGAAGTGTTGAACATTGCTTTATTTCAGGTCATTCAATATATAGATAACTGCACTATATCAGGTCAGTCTGACAATTCACCTAAAATATGGCAAATGTGTTTTTGATTGCACTATGATTACAAGAAATAATGGGAATTACGTAATAGACTGTCGTGACAGGAAAAGGCTTTTGGGTCAAATGTATCTGTCTCATCCTGTGAGACTCTAAAATCATTTTGGACAAGTTACTCTTTTCTCTTACTGGAGAAAATGCTCAACCTGACCAAATATCTTGGCAAATGCTACTTTATAATAATAATAATAAAAAAAATAAAAAAAAATAAACATGAGCTTATTATATTAAAGGAATTGTGTGCAATACTTTGTAGGGCAGCCTTGCAATAGGTGACAGGACTTCCAGTAGCAATCCACAGGGTAAGTAGCAGGAAAAGAATTACTCAAGTTTTACATTGCAAACTTTGTTTTAATATGAATTTGTGGAACATAAATTAAAACTTTCTGACTGGCAACAATATTATGGAGTAGATGTAATAAATTGTGCACTGTGGTGAATTACCAACTGAATATTAATATAAAAGGGATTGATATATGAGCATATAAGCAAGAATTTATCCCATTCTAGGTCCAATATTTGGATTTAAATATTAAATTCACCACAGTTCATTGTTTATTGAATAGACCAGGTGTGTTTTTCCTCTCAGCTCAATCACTGTCAATGTAATCTCAAGAAACCAAACTATTGTCATATTTAGCATGTACTTATAATGCACTTAAATATTCTGCAACAATGTTAAAAGAAAAATATGCGAATCATTTTAAATAATGAAAATGATTCATATTTTAATATTTCTACAAATACCATGTACAAACATTGCTGCACTTTTAGTTAATAGTACTTTAGTACATCCTGTATCTTCAATTCATTCTAATAATCTGTAAAATAAATTGCTTGTAAAACGTCATGGTGTTGACATGTGTCGTTCTGTTAGAATCCGTGTCATACTAAATAATTTTCTTCAGCTGAATGATACCCAGTTTGTTTTGTGTTTCTTTTTATTCAGGTGGAGGACATAAGATGTTACCAATAGCTTGCAGCCTTCTCTTTTGCATTTTATGCTGCCCCTTTGTGTCACATGAAGTTCATGCCAAGGATTATTACATGGCTGCAGTGTATGAGCACCATGTTATTCTCAACCCAAACTCTACAGCTTTGTGTGACCGCAGCTCGGCACTTGAAATGATGTCCAAAAATCTAGATATCTATGAAGAGCAAATGAAAATTGCTGCAAAAAAAGTAAGAATATATTTCTCTGCTAGAATCAAAAATTTACATAAGGAATTCTTATTTTATTTTTCGTATGGGACACCGTCACTTATCTTACATAGTTACATAGTAGTTAAGGGTGAAAAAGACTTGCGTCCATCAAGTTTAACCCTTTTCCTATTCTTGTTTACCGCTGTTGATACAAAAGATAGCAAAAAAAAAAAAAAAAACCTAGCAATTTTAAATCTGGTTCTATGGGGAAAAACGTCCTTCTTGGATCAACAAGCACTAAATCTCAATAGTAACATACATAGGCCTTAATGTTCTGCTCTTTTAAAAAAAAAAAAAGTGTCCAGGCCCTTTTTTAAAGGCATCTAATGTAATCAGTCGTACCAACTCTTCAAGTAGTGAATTCCCTTCTTCTGTAGTAGACTAAATCTCCTTTCTTCTTAGTGGGTGACCACTTGTCCTTTGTACCTTTCTGTTAATGAACAGGTCTTTGGAGAGTGTATTGGCGCTGAACATATTTATATATTGTTCTATCCGCTATGTAATGGAGGATGGTCAACCCCACCAGTGCCATCTCTGCCCCCATTCACCCACCCCCGCCTCCCCCCAGTGTTATCTCTGTCCTCAATTAGCTCCCCAGCTAAGGCAGTTATAAATTCTAATAATATTAAAATATATAATACAATTGTATAAAGGCCTCAGCCCAAATTCTCCACTTCATACCCCATATGCAATTGTATACATTAATACTATTATTAAATTAATCTTTATGTGGATTGTATAAAGTGGAGGTGCAGGTCTTGTGTTGACGTAATTATATATTTTAATATTAACATTGATGTGGAGGTGGGGGTCTTGGGCTGAGGGAATTATGTATTTGAATATGAAATCTATGTGGGGGAGTCTTTGACATGCCAGTGTTCTTATAACTGTCTTTTCTCACACCAGTGACTTGTCTGGCCGACTGTGTGTTATGAACTTTGCCATGACTGTGCTTGTTAGACTGTGTTATTATCTGTGGCTGGTACTGTGCACTGATAACTGGCCTTTGGAATGCGAGTGGCAGTCGTATTCTCTTCCGATAACTGGCTTGCAGACTCTGTATTTGTGGGAGGTAAAGTTACACCTGGTATCAGAACAAACAAAGGGGTTCACGGTCCCAAATAAAAGATTCATACACAGGCACCCCAGCAAAGTGCTGCTGGAACACAGAGTACTGTAATTAAACCATTACATTCGAGGAATAGTTTCAGGACAGCAGGACAGAGTTATATACACTACTCAGTTCATTAAATCCATCCGGTCATGTGATCAGTTTGGGTTGCCTGTTGTAACATATATCCATTTTTAAATGTACTTTTATTATTCTTTTTTTTTTGATTGATTATTAAATATAATATCTTAGGGGGCCCAGATAATTGTCTTTCCTGAGGATGGAATCCACGGATTTAACTACACTAGGGAATCCATTTACCCATACTTGGATTTTGTTCCTCCTTCACATCTCCTGCCATGGAATCCGTGTCTGGAGCCTCAAAGATTTCTTGACACTGAGGTAAGGTAAATTAATACCTGTTCTCAAGCTCTAGGTTTTTCTATCAATAAATAAAAAGTATCAGTAATAATACTACCGTAGAAATTAAAACTTATATTAGGAAACACACTTCCAAGTCTAATACAACATGAGGAAGGTGACCTTTGACCTATATTTTGGACATGATGTTTTCAGCTTAACTTAATGGGTAGGCTTAATATCCGCAACAAGCCCTCCTTTTATGTTTTCAGGTGAATAAAATTAAAGATGAAAGGCTGAATTTAAAGATAATTCTGTAGCTTTGATTTTGTTATAGAATGATTTCCGAATATCGTTACTAACATCAAAGAGAATAAAACAGACTAGGTTACAATTTGTTAAGTGGGATGGCGTTCTTGTTTGTCTTGTTTTTATAAGTGAGGATGAAAGAAATTACAAGTGAGTCTGTTTACTGATCAAGAGGTTGTTCTGCCTTTTTCTTGAGTCTCGAATATATCCAAGATTTATTTCTTTACATTTATTTCCGTTACAATACCTGTTACCGTATTTGCTCAAATATAAGATAACTTTGGTTATAAGATGAACCCTCAAACTTTGGATCTTCATTTTTTTTTTTTAAATAGAAAAATCCTAAATATAAAGTGACCCTAAAGGAACAAAAGTTTTTATAGCATATGTTCCTTTGCATGTCGATTGTTTTTTAGATTTAATAAAAATGGTATAGGAAAGAAATGTTTTCTTGTTTTTATTTAATTTCTCTGTTGCCCTTCATTCCAGCTCTTCTGCTCACCTTTTTTTATTGCCCCATAGCAAAAAGGTGCAACCTAAGCACTTGCCATTGCACTCCAGGACTTTGCAATGCCACAGAACTTGCCAATGCACCTCCAGATTTAGCCAATGTATTCCCAGTCTTTTCCAATGCACCCACACAACTTACCATTGCATCCCAGGACTTGACTATGCACCCCTAGTACTTGCCAGTGTCCTCCAAGTGCTTGCCAATGCATCCCAAGAACTTGCCAATGCACCACAGGCTTTCCAATGCACCCACAGGCTTGCCAATACACTTGTCAATGCACCCCCAGGACACTCTGGGGTGTCTAGTGGGGCAGCTGGAAGATGTCTGTGTGGTGTACAGTGAACAGAGACTCCCACTGATGCTGCCCAACATTTCCATCGGGTCTTCTGAGACGCAACTCTGGGAGGTCACTCCAGCGTTCCCTCTCAGAAGACCTGTTGAAGTGTCGTAGCATCAGAGGCTGTCTGTGAGGAGACCAGGGCCGGCCTTAAGTGTTCCGGCGCCCTGTGTGGACTACCCCTGTGGCGCCCCCCCATCTCTTTCACCCCCTATGTATGTGTCTCTTTCCCTTCCCATGTTTGTCCCTTTCCTCTTCCTTAATAATTGAAAGAAGGTCAAGGGCAGGTAGCCAAAAACTGCTGTCGGATGCCTGCGTGGGTTACTCCTCTCGGCGCTCCAGCCGAATACAGGATACAAAAAAACACGGGAGGGCTGCTCCCAGTCGCGGATAGAGGAGTCCCAGACGCTAGCAAAGAACTTCAGAACCAGGTGAGTATCCAGTTAAAATGTTAGTTTATTAAGACAAAAGACCCTGACGAAGCGCCAAGCTAGGCTATCAGTAATTTTTCCCTCACCGGGTGACCCTCTCACCCAGCTCCTCAACACTGTTTTTTAACTTTTGTCTTAATAAACTAACATTTTAACTGGATACTCACCTGGTTCTGAAGTTCTTTGCTAGCGTCTGGGACTCCTCTATCCGCGACTGGGAGCAGCCCTCCCGTGTTTTTTTTTGTATCCTTTCCTCTTCCTTGCCATGTCTGTGTCTCTCTCTCTCCCCACTCCCCCCTGTTCTGAGCAGCGTCTGCTTCACGGGGAGCCACGGGCAGCAATAGAAAGTGCTGGTTGGCTCCCCATGTTTAATGCAAGCATGGGGAGTGCGAGCAGCACTTTCTCTTGCTGCCCGTGGCTCCCCGTAAAGCAGACGCTGCTCTGCTTCATAGGGTGGGGGCGGAGCTACATCTCTCAACCGGTTAGCTCCACCCCCTCCTCGGATCTAGCAGAGCTTGCCGAGCAGAGGGCTGGTGAGGGGGGATCTTTTGATCTCCCCAATCCAGTGCCTCTACCGGCTTTTTTTTTTTTTTTTAACTTTTTTTTCTTTTTATATGAGCGGGTGGGCGCCCCCTGGGGTGTTGCGCCCTGGGGTGTTGCACAGGTCGCACACCTCTAAGGCCGGCTTGTATATATGTGTATATGTAAAGTAGGTGTGTGTGAGGTGTTTTGATATATGTGTATATGTAAAGTAGGTGTGTGTGAGTTGTTTGTATATATGGGAATATGTAAAGTAGGTGTGTGTGAGGTGTTTGTATATATGGGAATATGTAAAGTAGGTGTGTGTGAGGTGTTTGTATATATGGGAATATGTAAAGTAGGTGTGTGTGTGAGGTGTTTGTATATATGGGTATATGTAAAGTAGGTGTGTGTGAGTTGTTTGCATATATGGGAATATGTAAAGTAGGTGTGTGTGAGGTGTTTGTATATATGGGAATATGTAAAGTAGGTGTGTGTGAGGTGTTTGTATATATGGGAATATGTAAAGTAGGTGTGTGTGAGGTGTTTGTATATATGTGTATATGTAAAGTAGGTGTGTGTGAGGTGTTTGTATATATGGGAATATGTAAAGTAGGTTTGTATGAGGTGTTTTTATATATGGTAATATGTAAAGTAGGTGTGTGTGAGGTGTTTGTATATATGGGAATATGTAAAGTAGGTTTGTGTGAGGTGTTTGGATATATGGGTATATGTAAAGTATTTTGTCTGGCTCCTAAAAAATTTTGCTGGCTCCTAAAATCTAATTAAATTTGTCAAGCCCTGCCATATATACAAGTAATATTGAGAAATATCCAGTAAATGTCCACAATGATAACAAGATACAATAACAGAAACTCAAGTGATTTCTGTATAGTGCTAACTCCTTTTGCCAAATACCACACTCAAATATAAATAATACAGGTAGATAATCACATTTATTTATATATATATATATATATATATATATATATATATATATATATATATATATACCGGTGTGTGTATATATATATATATATATATATATATATATATATATATATATATATATATATATATATATATATATATATATATTAATCTACAGGACAATATAAGTTAAGTATATTTATATATTGTTTATCCAAATATTTGATTTTGTGAAGTGTCCACATGAACCATGTTGGTGCCTCATCCTGCCACCAATCATTGCAATAAAATTGCTGTTTTGTAAAGCTCTTATTATTCAATGTGTTTAATGGATTTTACATTTGATGGATTGTCTGTATATGTACTAAACTTTTCTGCTACTGGGTGCAACATGGGCAGCATAAATAAGTCACAATCTGTTTGTATATAACTTTTTAAAAAATTATATTATTCTACCTTCTTTCCTTCTACCCCATCTTACAACAACTACACATCTCTCCCAACTCAATTCCAAAGACTGCTATCTAACTCCTATCTTCCCTTCTTTCCATTAATCTCTGCTGCTAACTTACAACGACATGCTCACCTCAACCCTTGAGAGCATTGCCCCTGTTGGTTTTGATTTTATTAATTATAAATTCATCCTGTGCTCCTACAGTGCTGCTCTCTCACTCCAAGCAATGCTACATCTCAACTTTAATATCAACTCTCTCGCCAAATCCCAAATGTCTCTTCTCAACATGCAATGCTCTCCTCTGCCTCCCATGCTCTAAGATCTGGTCTCTTACTTCAAAAACAAAGTTTAGCTGAAAAAAGGTAAATAATCTGCCTCCTGCTCATGCACTATTTACTACCTGTGCGTTAGATTCCACCCTGTCCCACAATGGACAAATAAAAATGATAATAATGCGGTAATGCATAAGTTGTGGGTGGGTCACTTCCAGTTCATGACACTTTGAGGAGTTTCCCATTCAAGAAATGCTTAGTCCACATGGCACAATCCAAAACCAATATAACTGACAAAGCAGGCCGTGCACCATGTACTAATAAATAATAGCATCTCATAAGACACAGGGGGACACAGCTTCACTCTTTATTGAGCCCTAATAACTGACTTGTCCTAGCCAATAAATAGTGAAGGATAATCTGTAGATCAAGCAGTAGATAACCTCCAATATCTTCAGCATGTCAAAAAATAGATTTGATATCTGTCCCTTTCACACAACCTGTATCTGTACTGAACGATTTGGTTGCCAGGAGATAAAGTGACAAATCTTGGTGACAGAGGTCCTTTTAATCTCAGGCCAAACCTGTCTAGCATCAACCATCCACAATACTGTTTCTATCACCTCCTTCTCTTTGACCTCTTCAATCCCTTTATGTGTCTCGCGTTCTCCTCTCCCCCTAGATTGTAAGCTTGTGAGCAGGGTTCTCTATCTCATGTTGCAGTCTGTTCTTTTTCATCTAACTTAGTATGTAGTCCCCCACTATGCTCTATACCTAGCGCTACGCAAATTGCTGGTGCTATATAAATAAATGTTAATGTAATGTAATTCAAATTTTTTTCTTTCCAGGTTCTCCAGCGGCTGAGCTGTATGGCAGCAGAGGGCAAAATGTTTCTAGTTGCAAACTTGGGAACCAAGACGCCCTGTGAGCCTGGAACAGCTCAATGCCCATCAGACGGAAGATTCCAGTTTAATACAAATGTTGTGTTTAATGACAATGGTTCACTTGTAGCCACCTATTTTAAGCATAACTTATATTTTGAATTCGGCTTTGACACCCCTCCTGAGGTCCAACATGTAGTTTTTGATACACCCTTTGCCAGCAAATTTGGCCTTTTTACATGTTTTGATATTCTGTTCAATGAGCCTGCCGTCAGCCTGATCAGGAGGCACAAGGTGAAGCATGTTCTGTATCCAACAGCTTGGATGAACCAACTACCACTCTTGTCTGCCATTCTGATACAGCGAGGCTTTGCAACAGCTTTCAATGTTAACTTCTTAGCAGCAAACATTCACCACACATCTCTTGGTATGACTGGAAGTGGGATATTTAGCCCCTTGATGTCATCCTACCACTATGACATGACAAACGAAAATGGTATGCTTATATTGGCAAAGGTCCCCGTAGACCCATCAGAACATATGCCTGAAGATCATGATGAACAGATTTCATTGGAAGACCATGAGAAGGTCCACAAAAAGCTAATAAATAAAATTCCAAAGGCTCAAGTTTGTGAAAAGGATCAAAGAGAAGATCACTGTGAGATATTAGAGATCTCTAGCCAGGTTCCACCTTCTATATTTTATGCTGAGATGATGTATGATAATTTCACTTTCACACCTCTCACCAGGAGTGAAGGGAAGGCGGAGGTATGTGCTGGAAGCCTTTGCTGCTATTTAAACTACAAGAAAACTGTTTTATCTGATGAATTGTATGCTTTAGGTGTGTTTGATGGTCTTCACACAGTGCATGGCACATATTACTTGCAAATCTGTGCCATGGTGAAATGTGGTGGGCTGGATCCCAAGACCTGTGGGCACGAGGTTTCTATTGCCAATAGTGTGATAAACTTCCAGCTTTGGGGGAATTTTAGCACTAGTCACATCTTTCCTCTGTTGCTTACATCAGGTATAACTTTACAGGTACCTGACTTCTGGGGTTGGAAAGAAAATTACTGTTACATGGATACAATGGAAATGTCATCTGGATTAGTGACTGGTGCTCTGTATGGAAGAATGTATGAAAGAGATAAGGAGGTCTAATCAAAGCAATGCTACTAAAATTACACAAGGCATAAAGGTGTCAGTATACATCCTCACATAACAGGTTGTAGAGTTTCTGAAGCTACACATTTTCTTATAGTTACATTAAAAAAAAACACCTTTTTCAGAAGACTTGAAATCAAACTAGTTTGAATTTGCTCCAAGCGACGGAAAAAACAGGCAAGTTGACATTTGACTAGCAAAATATTAAAATAGAACAGTATTCACAAGCCATCAGTTAATTATATCACTATATAATAATAAATGGGACAGATAGCTAAGCATGAGACCTAGAAGCCATAAATATATGGTGGACAAATCATTAATATATATCCTAAAATGTTTTTGAGATTGAGAGGAATCAGGGGAGGGTATTAACAATTAGGCTGATATAAACAATTTCTGTTTGACTGCTCAAGGATAGTGAGAGTTGTAATTAAATAGAAGCTGGACAACCAGACCCTGTTGCAGATGAAAAGTATGCCTTACGTAAAATGTGATAAAATAGTGTAGCTTGGAAGAAGTGGGGGATATGATAGAAACATTTAAATACATGAAGGGAATCCACACAGTAAAGAAGTAGAATATATTTGAAAGAAGACAAACTACCACTACTAGAGTGCATATTCTAAAAAAACAAAGGTTTAAAAGTAGTATCATGAAGTATTCGTTTACTGGGAAGGAAGTGGATGCATGGATATGTCTTTCAGCAGAAGTGGTAATACAGTGAAAGAATGTAAGTATGTATGGGATAGACATTAGGCTATCCTAGATATAAATTAAAGCCAGGGACTAATGAATGTATTCGGATTGTTTTTCTCAGAAATTGAGCAGACTAAATGGGCCATATAGTTCTTATCTGCTGTGACATGTTTCTATTCACAATGAATTGTTAAAAAGCACTGATGGCTAATTACTATGTACAGTGGCAATTCAGAGCTTTGTAAATAATGTATACACTGTGTTATCAACATTGCAATAAATTAACAGAAAAATTATTTTAAAATCAGTTTTTGTGTCTTTGCTGTCTCCCATGTAAACAGGATTGCCACATTTTCTTCCAAAAAATACCTAACACTAGAATCTCTTGGCACTATATAATATTTGTATAAATAATACACAATTGTTCTGCTTGTCCATATTAGGTAGAGGAGGTATTTGGTGCATTCAGAACCCCATCAGGAGAAATTCTGGGACCCTGTACAAACTAAAATCATTGGTTCCTGGACATGCCCCTCTTCATTATTATATTTTGCTACCATACCCTCTACTACAGGGGTAGGAAACCTTTGGCACTCCAGATGTTGTGGACTACATTTCCCTTGATGCTTTGCCAGCATTATGGCTGTAACAGTATTATTGAAGATGTAGTCCACAAAATATGGAGTGCCAAAGGTTGCCTACCCCTGCTCTACTAAATGAACAGGGACTGCCAGTCTGAGCATCATGAATCTTGTAGCCCATGCCAGGTTTAGGGACCGAGATTGCTTGTCGGTGTACTGAAATCAGTTTTTGAAATGTACATTTTTATTGAGAATTTCAAATAATTTTAGATTCTTTCATATTTTCATTCAGAAATATATCGAAGAGTGAAAGAGTTCAAGAGTTCAAGAGTATTACAATAGCTGGGTGAGGGAAGGAAGGGAGGAAGAAGACGAAAAGCATGTCACGCAATAATGGTTTAGGAGGGAGCATAGGTCAATATGGGGGGTATCTGTTGGGGGGGGGGGGGGGGTAGGTGTCATTGCGGTGTGGGGGTGGTTAGGTATGCCAGAGGAGTCTTGAGTAACTTGTGGTGTAGAGAAAGAAAGTGTGACACTAACCCAAAATTACATACAGTGTAATATAAACAGTGAACAAAATCAGTGAATAAAGTGAAAAAATAATTAAATTATACTCCTCCTCTGGCACTGCAGCACCCGTTAAAGTGCTCCTCGGGCACTTTATTGCAAATTTGCACAAAGCACCAATCTCCTGAGGAAGCCGACAGCAGAGCCGGCGAAACGCGTTGAGAAGTGGATCCAGCTGTTATTTCTTCAAAGAAAAGTGCCTGAGTTTCTCATCCTGGTGGCAGCAGGAAACAAGTTTACCTCTCAGGACTTTTTCACGCAAGTTGCACTTTCAGTGCTATATATTTTGTACGTGTATTCATTGTTTTTATTGCCTGGTTTGTGTTAGCCACTGCGCAATGGTTTTTTAATGTTTTTTAGATGGAATGATTAAAACCGACTGACTACAATATTCTGATGAGCCTGATTTCATTATCCGTTTGTGAGTGTACCCCTGCAGAAATTTATAATACATCCAATTACATTTAAACTGTGTTGCACTATTGTTGTTTTCTGTATCTTGTGGTGTAAACAGATGCAGCCAGGGATCCCATATTTTATGAAACTGTATGGAAAAGTCTTTAATATATGCAGTAATTTTCTCTATCCTGAGAATATGCCATACTTTCGTTTCAAATTAAGGGATCGAGGACTTCCAGCATTGGGCTACAGACATTCAGATCCTGAATATAAATCTATTGGCATATTCAACAACAGAGTCCAGGTTTATTTGTTTTCATAAAAGAGCAGTCCATGGTTCAGGGTGTATTGTGGTTTGGAGAGCTTGGCTCAGGGCATCGAAAGCGTCTTTCCATAGTGGTTGGATTTTATCGCACGTTTACCTCATGTGGAGCAATGTACCTTCATCTCTGCAGTTTCAGAAACAAGAAGAGGGGGTGGTGGGGTACATATGGTGTAGGCGGGCAAGCGGGAGGTGCCAGACAGTGAGTGTTTTAATGCAGTTTTCCTGTATCAGGGTGCAGGAGGTCACTTTCCAAACATTTGTATATATAGATGTCCATTCTGTTCTGTCCAGCAGTTGACCCAGGTCGTTTCGTGGGGGGGGGGGTGGATCTGGGTATTTTTCACCTGTGAGGTGTAGGTAGAGGTGAGAGATGGCTCCCTTGGGTCTTGGAGGGTTTTGGAAGGATCTCTCATAGTAAGTGTAGTCACTATTGGGGTAGCAAGATAGAAAGGCTCCTATGTAGTGTTCGATTTGCAGGTAGTGGAATAGTTCCGTCAGTGGGATATTGTGGGAGTCTATCAGACTGAGATAAGAGCGCATTTTGTCGTGAGTCAACATGTCTCCTATGGTCGTGAGGTCTTTTTGTGACCACCATTGAAATGTCTTGGGTTTTATCCCTGGTAGAAAGTTTCGGTTATTGAGAATGGGGTTCATTCTGGTCCCTTTGGTGGACAGGTGGAATTTATATCTATTGGAGTACCAGATTGCGAATGTGTGCATTAGGGTTGGGCTATGATGAGTGTCCTGTGTGGGCCATTTGGGTAGCCACAGAATTTGTTTGACCATTACTCATAAATCAGTCTCAAGTTGTAGCCATCGTTGATTTTGAGGAGATGCTGCTAGTAATAAAGCAGTGGCTAGTTGGGATGCTATGTAGTAGATGTATAGATGTGGGGTGGCGAGGCCTCCGATGATTTTAGATTTATAGAGGGTAGCTTTAGGTATTCTACTTTTACGGCCCTGCCAAATAAAATGATATATTGCCCTTTGCATACTCTCAATGTCTATCTTACAGAGAGGTAGAGAAATTGTCCTAAATAGGTAGAGCAGTCTGGGGAGTAGGGTCATCTTAACTGCTTATATCCTACACATAAGAGGAATATTGTATGTGTACCAGATGTTTAGTTCTCATTTGAGTGAGAGAGTAGTGGCATATAATTATTCTCGTACATATGGTGAATTTGGGGGGTGATATTTATCCTGAGGGATTTAATAGAATGTGCATTCCATCTAAAATTGAAGTTTAATTTTAGAAGCCTTTCAGTGTGGATGTAGATTGTGATATTTAAGCCTTCGCATTTGTCATGGTTAATCTTGTAGCCCGAGAGATTGCTAAACGTTGTTAGGAGATCCTAAAGGTTGGGGAGTGAGGTGAAAGGGGATGTGATCGTCAGAAGGACACCGTCCGCAAATAGACTAAGCTTATAGGTTTGTGCACCCTTTCTGACTCCGGTGATGTCAGGGTTGTGGCGGATCTCTTGGGCCAGTGGCTCAATTGCTAATGCAAAGAGTAAGGGGGAGAGGGGGCAGCCTTGACGCGTACCCTCTTTAATCTGAAAGAATCGTGACCTGGCTGTCCCTATGTCTTCTGTGGCTGTAGGATTTGTATATAGGGTCTTTATCCCGGTCAGGAAGGCCCCTGAATTTAGACAGTGTTGATCTTAAGTAGGACCAGTCCACACGGTTGAATGCCTTTTCGGCATCAAGTGATAGCAGCATCAGTGGAGTTTTAAGCATTCGACACGCATGGACTAGGTTGATCATTCTCCTTATGTTGTCGGGGGCCTCACTTCCCGGGACAAACTCCAACTTATTCGGGTGAATTGGACTGGGGAGAGCACAGTTTAGTCTCAAGGCTAGGAGTTTTGCAAAAAGCTTTACATCTATGTTGATCAGGGAAATGGGTCTGTAACTGTGGGGTCCTTACCTTCTTTGGGCATGACAACTCTTTTTGCCCGTCAACATTTCTAGAGGGGGTCTCCTCTCCTGACATGTAAAGGTTAAACAATTGTATTTTTGTGAGGGATCATGTGTCAGAGGGCCTGTTCGAGGGGCTATGGCCCGTAATGTACGTGTTGTTAACAAGTTAAGAAGTTTTTTGGCCATCATCGTGTCTGGCTTATTAGCCTTGTCAAAGTCCCTCTCAGGACTGCCTTGTGAGCATCCTAAATCACTGCTGGGGAAACTTAAAGGGATATGTTCTCTTTGAAATAGATTGTCAAGGTTTCCTGTATGTCATTTCTCTTCTGTGGGTCTAATAATAAAGAGTCGTTTATATGCCATGAGGGCCTGGTTTGGGTGGGGCGCAGGTCCGTCAGGGTGATGTCTAATATAGCATGGTCTAACCACAAGATCTCATGAACTTTTGAGGTAAATAGGGATTGCAATAGGGTTTGATTTGTAAAGATATAGTCCAATCTAGAGTACATATGGGGGGTTTGACTAAAAGGTGTAGTCTTCAGTTGGGTGGTGAAGCCTCCACATGTCAAAGAGACCCATCGATTTGATTAAATTTTGCAGTGGCTTATAGCTGTGTTTTTCGGGCATGTTCGTGCTACAGATAGAGTCCTGTCTAGTTAGGGGTGACCACATTAAAGTCGCCTCCAAGCAGAAACCCACCCGGAGGACTGTTGAGGGCCATGCTGGAGAATGAGTCAAAAAATGCTGGGGATGGTGGCTTGGAGCTTATGCATTCATAATTGTTTTTGGTTGGTTATGGAGTAGGCCATCAAGTTTGTGGATTCTACCGTCATTGTCTGTGTGTGAGTTCAATGCTTGCAACTGCAGTGTTTTATGGATGAGAATGGTTACTCATTATCGTTATGTTTGTCCGGGGCTGTGGAATGGTAGTTTTGTGTGTATCTATGATCCCATTATTTAGGGATATTACCTTTGTAAAAGTGCGTTTCCTGCAGCAGTATGATGTCCGCGTTTAGTCGGGTGTAGTTGCGGATCGCTTGTCTCTGGTGACTGGAGTCCTTTCACGTTATGGGTGAGGACTTTGAGTGCTGGGCTCCTGGAAAGGGGGTCTGCTGAGTTGGCGGAGATTGGGGCATCCTCTATAAACAGGAATGAAAAGGTTATAAACCTTTTTTTTTTTTTTTAATTTGTCCTCTTTTTGCTATTTTCTCCCTCAGGTAGTGTTAGGACCTCGCGTCTCTCTCTGGAGCAAGGGTAGGATGGTCTTGGGAGAAGCAAGGGTGGAGATAGGATTGTGGTGTCAAGGGGGACAGTAGTGGATTCAGGAACAGATAGTCTAGGGAGACTTTAAATATGTCTACTGGTCAATTAACAATAGGGGGCAAGAAGCCTGACTCTTTTTCCGAGAAGCTACCAAAAGTATGTAGAGGTTGTCGGTCGGTAACACCAGCACTCTGGGGCCAGGTAGCTGTTCACATGAGGGTCTGCAAACAAAGGGCCAGTGATGTCGTTGTACTATGTATATGATGGCCAGCCTCTAATAGCTTAAGTTCGTCAGAGGTCAGAGCACCAGAGATTATTACAGGTCACATTAAGTTGTAACTACGTCAAAGAAGCCTGCAACTCATGAACACAATTTTCTAAACAAATTAACCGTTCTCCTGTGGAGTAATAAAACTGGGGTTTGGCCCTAGGGCATACATGGAGCACCTTGAGGAGGGTTAGGACCTTCCCAAGCGGACAGCAAAGTCTTGTAACTTGCAGGTGTGAAATTACCGCTGGTGCAGGCAGTGGATTATTAGGGGTTCTCAGGAACAACAGGCCGCTGTGGTGACAATTGAGTCGGGCGGTGGGTTCCGGCTAGACCCCGCTACAGGGGGTATCGGCCTCTTTGGTTGTCGAATGTTGAGTGACGCTTTTTGTAGTTGTGTGTGGAGACAAGTTGGAGTTTGTAGACCTAGGCGCTTTAAAAACTTGTCGGTTTCATGCAGGTCCCGCAGCATAATCGGTACTCCGTTGTGTTGGACTATTAACTTGAAGGGAAACCCCCAGTAATATGAGATATCCAGGTCACTGAGATAGTCTGTTAAGGGCTTCAGACAGCGTCGTTTGTGGTGTGTCACCGTGCAATGTCAGAGTACCACACAGGCGTGATGCCATCCATCGCTGAAGTTCTGTTCCGAGTGGCTTTAAGTATGGCTTCCTTAGTGGTGTAGTAGTGGAATTTCATCACCACGTCCCTAGGTGGGTCTTTCTCTCCTGGTTTAGGCCGCAGGGCCCTGTGGATCTGCTCGATATGTATTTCCTCCTCGGGTATGTCGGTCAGTAGGTTGAGGAAGTACCGGTGGAAATAGTCTCTGAGGTCTGTAAGGGATTCTGGGATTCCTCTCACTCTCAAATTTGAGTACCGAGATCTGATATTCAGATCTTCACAGGAGTCTTGGAGTTACGTGTAGGCCGTTTGCAGTGAAGCCATCTCATCATGTAGTACCTCTCAGGCCTGTGAGATTGTGTCGCATTTGGTTTCCAGCTGGTCCTATGCGAGAGGCCAGGGCAGAAATATCGGCTGACAAGACCTGTATGCCGTCTTTGAAATCAGCATGCAGGTCGTCTCTGATTGTTTACATGAAGGCTTTGAGGCCTGCTATATCATTGTGCAAGCTAGCATTAGAGCCATCTTCTCGGTCTAGGCCTGTCTGAGGCGGGGCGTCTTGAAATACTCAGGGACCTCCGGTGTTGGGCCCAGTTTGGCCCCTCTGCAGGTAGAGGACATGTCTGGCAGTTCCCATGGTGGTTTGGGATAAAAATAGAACCAGCTGGGCTATGATATCTGTAGCGGTTGCCGGAAGAGAGCGGGAGGACAGTCAACGAGGGGCCATCTTCTTCAAGCGCCAGGACACGCCCCCTGAAATCAGTTTTAATATGTCAACTTAAAATAATACAGATATGTCCAAATAAAAAAAACGAATACATTTATATCTGTGAGTTGTGTCTTAGATGTGTTTACGAACGTATCCATGCTATATTTTTGCCAATCTATATGGGATGGCAAATAATTTTCAAAATGAAAATGGACAACCATTCACCTGCCTCTATTGTAAACCGGTATGGAGGAACTCAGAGAGATCAAAAACAAGAAAGCTTCAACCTCAGCTACATACTGTCGAATTTAGAAGGCATTTTCTGATCCTGCATGAGAGATTGGATCTCCCTCTAATTCAGAGAGATATATCCTGAGCTCCTTTTGAACCATTAGAGATCATCTCTGATTTCCACCTCACACTCAAATTCCTCTTTCTGTTCGCCATGACTTCAGCACGGAGAGTCTCAGAACTACAAGCATTATCATGTGAAGCTCCTTAGACAGTGTTCCTTGAAAGTAAAGTGGTCCTTCAGTCTGTACGAGAATTCTTACCCAAGGTTACTCTATCCATCCAATTCGATCCTGTCCTATTGACTGAGGGGAGGAGCTACCATCTGTAATGGTGCTATGGAAAATAGTCAGGAAAAGAAAATGATGGTAAGTATGATACCATTTTGCTATTTACGTTCTATGAGCCAGCATGGATTGGATAGAACATAGTTGTAAGCACATTCTGCATTATTAGGAATGTCCCCTTTCCCATTAGCAGATCAGTTTTATTTTTTTATACATCACCCTGTAGTATTTTTAAACCCCTCTTCTTCTCTTCAGTTCTGTGATTCTTACACTATTTACTGATGTGTTGAATATGTTTGTTGTAGCTAGCTGACAAAGTAGAGGGATTGAGTCTAATATATGTTTTTCAGCTACGATAGTGGAGATGTTACACAAATATGTGATGGTTTCTGGGGAAAGTGCTGTCATTACATACCGCCATTTACAAGGTGTCATTTACACCTATTCAGTTTAAATTGCAGTGCACTTATTGGGAATTACACCCATTCATTTAGCTAGTTTATTTTGGTGTTGGTTGAATACTCTTTTCTTATATCATTTGACTCTTAATGGATTGAAGGACTGCAGCAGCTTGGCACATGTGTAAGTGTCAATTACAGATCTTGTTTGCCTTGCTAAAGAAAATAGAGTTATAACTGTAAATGGGCAAAATATGAATACTGCATAGCGTGTGTCAAATGTGCGGCAATAAAATATGTGGGATAAACAGGCCAAGCACCACACCAATATTTTAGTTCCCACAGATATAATATTACTCAGATACACCAGTGGGAGAACACTTCTGTTAGCCTAAAGCAGACACCCCAAGCCAGTCACCAACTGTCTGTCACTCCTGGAAGAGTGTGATGCATGGTATTCGATTTGACTAAAGGGGGTTCTTATCAGCTCCCTTCTACCAATATTATGTAAAACTGAGTGTTTCTCAACTGTTGGGTCCAGACTCAAAAGTGGGTCCCAAGCTGGTCTGGATTGGGTGGCGGATATTAACTTCAGCTTCGTCAAAAAGTCTAACTTTTGATTTGGCGAGGAACAATGATGTAGCAATGTTCACCATCTAAAACTGAGAAGCCCACCAAGGAACTGATGCTGTTGTTTCGATAGTGCCGCTGATATCTCTTCCAGTAACCCCTCTAGGTTTAGGAAACAGCTGAAGGCTTCACCATGTACTTTGGGGATACAATTCACCTGAGATCAGTCATTCTGTGAGAATGGCTTTTCAGTTCTGGTCCAGCTGAAGACAAAATGTAGGAACAGAAGGGACATTGAACAGGTCCTCAGAGTTGCTTTGTCTACCATCACCCCAGACTACCAGCAAAAAAGCTTCCCCAGTTTTCCCCTTAGTTATAATTAGTCTCATGCATTTCAATGGCTTTTTATTTTATTGAGTTTTTAGCTCAAGAGCATAGGAATACTTGTGTGCAACTGGCAGTGTACAAGCTGTACATTATATGGTTATATTATTTGTCTAATTCCATGGAGAGAGTCAAGTCCTCCCAGTAGTCAAATATGTAGGAGAAGTCTAAAATATCAAACAGTCTCACGCCATGGTGTTCTGACTTATGAGTGAATTCTGTTTACTCACGAGCGGTGACTCCTAAAACACTGAGCAGAGAGTCACACGTAGATGTTTAATGACTCACTGTTTTATTAACTCAAACTTTCTGATGAATTCTATCTATATCGGTTTGACAGCTCATAGCCTCCTGCTTATGTCATCACCTGTGGCTTGTTATGTAAATTAACACATTTTCAATGGGAAAAGTGTCATTTGCATTTCAAGCCACATGGCGATGTCATATGCAGGAGACTCCACAGACACTTTTTAAATGAATATTTAGATAATGTGTGTTGTTTTTTGAAGGCTGTAGAAGACGTTGAGTAGCAGACAATAGTGACTTCGAATGACATTAGGATGAAATCTCTGCGGTACTGGCATAAAATAATTAGGATTAAAATAGCCTTGAGCATCTCAGCATCTCTACCTTGAAAGCTTTGAAGGGGAAGCAGAGTGCTTGAGAAATACTTGTAATAGTGCAGAACACATATAAGGGAAATGTATAATTGCAAGCCATGTTTTTACAGCAAAACAACAAATTGAATAACTATCAATTAACTCCTTTTAATGGTTTGCTCAAGTATAACTACTTCAGACTGAAAACAGGGGCCCAAAATATAAATGATGTACATATATGATTTTCTGACTCATGATACCTGCATACAATGAACTATTATCATCTGCAGCATTGATTCTTTCCTATAAAATAAAAGTACAATACTATATATTTGTGTGTGCATATATATTTATTTTATTTAAAGTACGTGTTTGCAGATGGTATACCCTTGAGCAGAGCGCAATTTAACATTTCTAGCACTACCTATCTTTGCACACCTCCACCCACATTTGTCTGGTATTATGCATAGTTGCCAACATTTGAAAAAAAAAAAAACAATTCCAGGGACACTTTGCAGTTCAGCTTACAATTACTTACTTTAACATTGACCACACCTACTGCCCAAAGCCCCACCCACTCCACATAATTAGCATAATGTAACTCCACCTTCTTGTCACAGTGTAGATTATGTGATTAAGTTCCCACCAACATTACCATGCATACTTGGTATGCAACAGCTACATTTGTAGCACAACATCTACATCAGTGCATTTTAGCACTTTTTTGTACATGAAATATAGTAACTTGTGCAGCTGTGCTTCAGTCTACACGAGAAAACATACATTAGTATGAACCTACCTCTTCTGCTGGAAGGCCATTCCATGTATCCACTACCCTATAAGTAATTTGCCCTTCATTTGCCAGTCATATTTTGCCCTTCATGTGCCAGTGTTAGTTTGCTAGTATTATTTTGTACATTAATATGTCACCTCCTGGCTGCTCCTTGTCCCCGCCGCCTCCGCCGTGCTGCAGTCTTCCCACCTAAAGTAGCCGGATTGACACCTGAATCTTGGGGCAACATTAATAAACTGTTGCCCAAAACAATATAGTTTTGTAACTCTGTGATACACTTTTACACAGTGCACATTTCTATGAGGTTTTTTATTTATTGCTGTGGGTCTCTGTGATACACTTTTACACACTGCTTACCATATTTCTGTGAGTTTTACTGCAGTGGAACACTGCATATTTCTTTATTGCTGTGGCGTTCTGTGATACATACACATACACACTGCATATATCTTTGATTGCTGTGGAACTGCTATATACTCGCACACTATACATTTCTGTCAGTTTTATTATGTGGATCTCTGTGATAGTCACACACTATGTTTGACTTTTATTGCTGTGGAGTTCTGATATTTACACGCTGCACATTTTGGCGATTTTTAGTGCTGTGGGGCTCTGTGCAACATGGTGACACACCACACATTTGTGCTTAAGACATATTGTGGCTACATTTACATATAAGCAAACCTCGCAACATTTATATTTGGCCTTGGAGGGGGATGTACATTATGTACATGTGCAAACAAGGCGTGTTTAAGACATTCTTAATACTATACAAAAGCAAATAGATTACTTTTAGTACTTCTAGGGTTAAATGTGTAGTATTTCTGCTCAGAGAACCTAGTTTGCCAATCTGAGTAACAATGTAGGTGTTTACATGAAGGCTGGCATTTGTTTGCTTTTTCGATTGCACACAAGCTGTTGAGGAGTTTTTTGGGTTTTTTTTGCCAAACCCATTAGAATAGCTGTAAATGAGTAGATCATGCTGAATGCCCACATTGACTCATTATTTTGAAATGTTCATTAGACATTAGTCAAACATCACACTTGTTACACATTTGTCTGTTTATCTTGTGTAACAGCTAAGGCTGAGAAAATTGGGTAAAGGAATAGCAACTCCCTAAATGTGTTTTTTTATTGCGGAGAGTCTACACAGGCAAAGGTGCATTTTGGTGCCCCCCTCCAATGACCTGCCACACCACCAACCCTCCATACATTTAACATATATAAAAGTATAATGTATAGTGTGGAAAATAAATACATCTAAATATTCAACTCGCATTCTCTAAATTTGTCACACATTGACATCCTAACACACATTGAAACCCTTAAACACAAATACACCCTTGCAGTCACACACTGCAGGAGTTTGCCCCTCAATATTCCATTTAATATGCAAGGTATTTGCCCCTCAATATGCCATTTAATATGCAAGGTATTTGCCCCTCAATATGCCATTTAATATGCCAGGATTTTGCCACTCAGTATGCCAGGATTGTGCCCCTCAATATGCCAGGATTTTGCCATTTAATATGCCTTCCCCAGTACTTACCTCCTTGCTGCTCTGTCTCCAGGTGCTGTGCAGGTCCGCGGCTGTGAGGGAAGGATTGTGCGCTCCCCTCCAGCAGCACGACTTTAATAAAGTTTGTTAAAAAAAACAAAATTCTGGTCAATTTTTTTTTTAAATCAAACTTTATTGAAGCCGCGTGGCTGGAGGGGAGCGCACATTGCAATGAGAAAAAAAAAAAAGACTTAATTAGCTAAAATCTAGGATTATGGTTAGATTAGCTGTTAGGGTTAAAATTAAATTAGGGTTAGCATAAGGGTGAAAATTAAATTAAAATATATTAAGGGTTAGCATAAGGGTTAGAGTTGGGGTTAAATTTAGGGTCCGGGTTGGGGTCAAAAGATCAATATAGGAAAAAAACAAAAAACACTATTTTGGGGTTTTGCCCCATAAAATGCAGAAAAACATGGAAACAAGCATATTTCGCAAAAACCACTCTGATGGTGCTGGTCTATTGCCCCAATGCTGAGGCAATAGCCAGCACCCAAATTTGCTCTCTGGGGCGCCCATGATCGCCCCACGGAAGGATCGTGGGCGCCATATTGCTGTGCCCTCTTTTGGTCAGAGCTTTGGAAGTGAAAAAAAAATTAACTTCCGTCACTCTGAATATGTTGCATGGCTGCCCCTAGAGGCAGTCAGCAACATTGCAATGAAAAAAAAATAATTTTCTTAAAACTAGCATTATGGTTAGATTATCTTATAGGGTTAACATTAAATTAGGGTTAGCAAAAGGGATAGGGTTAAAATAAAATTTAAATTAAAATATATTAAGGGATAGCATAAGGGTTAGACTTGGGGTTAAATTTAGGGTTCGGGTTGGGTCAAAAGGTCAGTATAGGAAAAAAACATTTTTGTTTTTTGCCCCATAACTTGCAAAAAAATGCAGAAAAACATGGAAACATGCATATTTCTGAACTAGGGACAAAATTTAGAAATTATTTAGACGGGGTCTTTTTTAATGATTGTATTTGTGTAAATTATATTTTAGGTCAAAGTTAGAAAAAGTGTTTTTCTTTTTTTTCATCATATTTTATAAAAAAAAATTGTAGGAAATGATAAGATATGATGAACATAATAGTATCTAATGAAAGCACTTCTTATGATGATCAAAACAACATATAATTTGTGTGGGTACAGTATGTGAGAGAGAAGAAAATTATAGCTAAACACAAACAAACACCCCAGAAATGTAAAAACAGCCCTGGTCACCAAGATAAGTCAAGGTCAAAATGTCTTGTCACTAAGGGTTTAATGAGAGACTCCATACTTTGATAATTATTGGACAATCCTACCATATGCATCTTACATCACCTTTACCTCCAGCAATTTGCTGGCTTAGTCGAGTACATTTTAGTGAGGACGCAGGTTCTAGGTACCATCTGCACCATCTGTTTGCAGTTGGCTCTTAATGATTTTATCTTGTGACCAGAAGAGGGATTGCACTTTTTTTAGATTGTCCTGTAATTCTAGTTCATACCAATCTTCACGACTTGCATTACAATTATGTGTCATAATTACATCGGCAAGCTCTGCTGCCTGAGCAGTCATGTACATTTGGTATTCCTATCCCTCCCCTGCATGTTTCTTTTTACACATTGCAGATTTAATCTCTATTTCTTGGCCAACCAAACAAATCTAGACATAACTGTTTCTATTAGGGCTAACAAACTATACGGGATCTTATGTATCCCTTATAGTTTGTATCTTATGTAGTTGTATATGTTAAATATACAACTACATTTTGGCTTTATATATATATATATATATAACATATCTCCAACTCGCCTCACCTACGCTCACAAGCATGTTATCCCAGTCTAGTGTAATATGGAGGGTGGTTGGGAGCAGTTGGTCAATATGCCAGTAATATTTTGCCACCCAATAAGTCAGTATTTTGCCACTCAGTATGCCATTCTTTTGCCAATCAATATGCCAGTATTGCCATTCAATATGCCACTCTTTTGCCATTTACTATGCCCCTCAATATGCCATTATTTTGCCAGTTTATTGCCCCTCAATATGCCATTCTTTTGCCATTCAATATGCCAGTATTTTGCTCCTCAATATGCCATTCTTTTGCCATTTAATATGCCAGTATTTAGTCAAAATATGCCAGTATTTTGCCCCTCAGTATGCCATTCTTTTGCCATTTAATATGCCATCGTTATTTGCACCCTCCCCCCTTCCCCCCAGTACTTACCTCCTTGCTGCTCTATCTCCCGGTGCTCTGCTTAGCCAGTCCGCGGCTGTGAGGGAAGCGTTCTGCGCTCCCCTCCAGCCACACGGCTTCAATAAAGTTTGTTAAAAAAAAATGCAACCAGCGTTTCACTCGGCGTGACCTGGGCCCGGGACACAAGTATCGCCCATTACCCCCTAATGGCAGTTCTGGACATGGTCTATACTGATCCTAACTCCCAGATACAGAAAATGTTCTTTAACAAGAGCAAAACCAGTTTCCCCAATTTCCTCTAGATCTCCTGGATCTATATGTATAGGCATCAGTAGTGATCTCGATTGTACTGACATATAATTTGAAATAGCACTATATTACTCGATAATAGTTATAACTTTTCTCAGGGATTCCAGTTGATTTAAGGTTGAGTAGGATATCATCTGCATATAACTTTATTTTATAATCCCTGCTTATCCCACATCTTTTGATGCATTCTTTTGCTCCAATATCTCTGGCAAGTGGCGTCAAAGCAGCCAGTCCGATCTAATGCCCGGTCCTACAACCCTGCCTGTAGGAGTGGAATACAAGGCCATTACGGTGTGATAAATCGAACAGTCAAGATCAAAAGCCTTGAGAGCCTCTGCCATATAACAACCGAACCCCTTTACAGTGTACAACGACGGGGGTGAGCTGGAGGACCCTTGACCTCCTAGCTTCGTCTAAAAGATCTGAGAAAGCCTGAATGTGGTTAACAGAGGATCTGCCAGGTACAAACCCCACTTGATTGGGGTGCACCAATTCTTTTAAAATCCTCTTCAATCTTTCTGCGAAAACTGTCAAGATTAAGAAGAGAAATTGGTCTATAACGAGACAGCTCCTCGGATTCTTCACCTGTTTTAGTATAGGAACAATATTCCCCCTAAGAATTTCTTCCTGTAGGGCCCCTATCATCACAGATTTGTTGAAAGCATTAACCAGTGTTGGTGCTATTACATAACTTGTAAAATACTCCATCAAACCCATCCGGTCCTGAAGACTTCCCAATTTTAAGATTTTTAATTATATTTCTAACCTCACCCAAAGATTTAACTCACTCGCCTTCTCTTTTAAAGAGCCTCCATTTGGTAAATTATTAAGGGCCTGATAGTATTCATTGCATTCACAACTTATCAATATCGGAGATAAAATAATCTTACTACACGCGGCTATCTTGGTGATTTTTTTTATCCATCCTTTTCGTTTCAGCATATTGGCCAACAATTGATCTGCTCTGTTACCTTTGTAGTACCACTTCGATTCCAAGTCAGTCAATTTTCTATTTATCTAATCCATCAGAATCCCATAAATTGTTATGTTGTCTCCGCTATCTTTTCTGTTAATTGTCTACAAGCTGTATATTTATACATTTTGATGTAAATATATAGTTCAGTAATTCCTCTCTCAGCCCTCTTCTTTATCCATGATCCCATTCTAATAAAATGACTCTGGATCTGTGAGATACTCTCCATGTCATTTTCACATAAATAAGCTTCTGTCTCTCTTTTTATATAATTAATATCTTACTCTCTTTTTAAAATATGCTCTCCAGTCTGATCTATCAGATTCACCATAACCAAGGCGTGGTAAGACCAAGTGACCTCAAAGATCTTAGTTGATTTAGCTCTATTCTTAATACCAATGTCAGAAATAACCAGGACAATCTGCGAGTAGGCACAGTGGGTCTACAAAAAACATGTTAAGTTGACCCCAGTGGTGGATGAAAACTAAGTACCTAGGGAAAAACATTCCTGTCTTTATACCTGATAGAGTCCGCTTATCAAGGATAGGGTCCAAGACACTGTTAAAATCTCCTAGCCAGTTCGAGCCCTGCTTAACTTTCTGGATTTTATTCATGAGTTTATTAATAAAACTAAAATCGGTGAACATTTTGGGACATAAATGTTCACTAAAGTCCAAGCTGAATTATTAAACTCTCCCACGAATTGTAAACCTGCCCTCCGGATCAGTTCCAACATACCTCAATTTAACATTAACGTCCTTAGAAAATAACATAGCCAGCCCCCCTTTTCTTATTTGTAAGAGACGCAAAGATGGAGAAGGGCTGTCTCTGAAATTTCAATTGAACATTGTCTGTTGCTTGCTGGTGTGTTTCCTGGTTTTCATAGATTTCAATGTGCTCTTTCCCTAAACATTGTAACATAGAACATTTATTGGGGGAATTAAGGCAATGGGCATTAAAAGTACTTAACCATTTATATTTCTTATAATATATTTTCCCCCCTTCACCTTCCCTTTCGTCCCTCCCGCACCCTACCTCTTCTAAAAATATGTATATTTTAACAGAAAGCACAGAAAAATTGATAAACATATGCATACTAACATACCCTTATATCCTAGAACAGGGGGAAGAAATGAATATATACACACACACAAACATGTATATATCTAATCTATTTATGTTTATATTATGTAGAATAGATAACGATTAATTTATATATATATATATATATATATATATATATATATATACACACACACACACACGTCTCTGGAGCAGTTATTGTGGCAATATATATATATATATATATTTAGCACTGTCTGCTTAGGAGAATAAACAGTGAAAAATATCTGCTTCTATAGTATACAACAAATGGTATTTATACACACAGCAAAATACTACACTACTTTTTCTTTATAGGTCTATGATTTGCTAAGATGAGATGTTCCAAGCAACTGACACTAATTCAAAGTGACAACACTTATCAAAATAATGCTCTCCACAACAAACAAAAACATATATAGAAATCACAAGAGAACCAATGGTTAATTAAACATAACTCACATTTTTATTATACTCCATAAAATATACAGGAATTTCAATGTACTGAAAGAGTGCAGGTAAATACAGTATTCAAGCAGTCACTATTTCTATATACATGCCAATATTGTGGTTTTTTTAAAAAAAAAAAAAAAAAAAAAAAAAAAAGAAAAATGACAAAAAAAAAAATACACAAAGTTATCAAATAGATCAAAATACTGTCCTGTTTTCACTCTGTTCAGAAAACCAGCAGATCATTTACAATTTAAAAGTTTTCCAGTTTCACAAAAAGAAATAATAATTAGAACTGATAATCTATATTTAACCTGGACACAAAAGTTTAGTGTGAAAATTAAATAATCAATAGACAAAACCCGTTGTTAAAAGCAGAGCTAAGTAAATGTATGTTTTAGAAACCAACCAGGACTGTAGTCACTTGCCTGCTTTATAGGTGTAAAGTGTATCATCACTGATTGGGGAGGCTTTTTAATGTCAAAACTGCAATATGTTGCACACCTTTAGTCCAACAACAATTAAAAACAAAAGTAGAGTATGTTTTCTGCTCCGCAGGAAACTTGTGTGTGCCAATATGGGTATAAATATATATATATTTAAAAAAAAAAAAAAAAAAAAAAAAAGAATAATCATCTGCACTTTACATGTGTCCTGTGTATTTTATCATTTTTTTTTTTTAATGAATTTCAGAATTTTCATTAAATATATCTTTGTGTCCGCTGCCCACAAATGTACATATTATAGTTATTTATAAAGAATAAAATAAGCCTATTAAAAAAAAAACAAAAAAAAAAAAAAACATAACTTGTCAACCAATCTGGCTCATGTGAGCATGTGCAGGTTTCATAGTTTTTGGATGCTGTAAGTCTGGTGAGACTTTTTGACGAGAAATAAAAAGAATCCAGTTTCTTTGACCCATACAAACCCAATCTTTTTTTTTTTTGATAATTGCCAATAAATGAAATATTATGCCCATATGTTTCTGTCTAACACAATTCATGGGAAATGCAGAAGGGAAACCGTCCCAATCCATATGTTCTGTACGTCACATGCTGGAAAAACAGCCAGCGAGTTTTTTTTGCAGTAATAAATGGCATCTTAGTTAATATAAGACCATTTTTGTGGGTGATGCCTGAATATGCAACCCCTCTTTAGAAAAAGATTGTGTTTCAAAGTTTGTGTATTTGTATTAGACTTTGATAAATGTTGTATAACATGGTCATAAACCAAGCAAAATATATTCAGTTGAAATACCAAATTACCAAAAAATTGCTTGCAATTACTGATCCCCATTATCAAAGTGTTTTTTAAACCCTTACAGTGCAATATTAGCCTGCTACTGTTAAACATGTGTAAAAATGTCTGATCTTATCCCAGCCTTCTCTCATAATAAAGAAATCACATATCACCCCTTTATAGTGTCAATCATGGATGGATGGAAGAAATGACCCCCAGTAGCAACCAAAAGTGAATTCTTGTGTACAAGAGTATTTGGTAGGCAACACACTGTAAACACCCCATCTAGCACTCAAAGGTCATTTGTAGAGAAAACAAAAAAAAAGTTTTTTTGATTTGATGTAAAGATCTAAGATAAACTCACTCCAGCTTTTCACATCAAAATAGAAAACAAATATAAAATAGAAGGTAATCCTATTTGGTCCTTTGGCAAATTGATTTACACACAATGCCAACTGTACCAAATTCATTTATTGCCACCAAAATGTTTCATTTTATTTATACAATTTTCACTATAGTGTATCCTGTACAATGGTAGGAGTTCTCTGACAAACTAGATATCTGTGCACCGTCATAAAAAAAAAAATCCTCTTGACACAGACAATAAAATATTAAATAAAACAGTACTGACTGCTTAAATTCTCTCACAGATCCCAATATATCTTTCTTTCCCGTGAGATTAATTCCACATATTCAAACCTTTACTGAACACTTAATTCAAGGGTAGAAAAAAATAAGGGATAAGAACTCCTTACCCGATAGAAGTGGTCAAGATTAAAACGCTCCTAAATTTATATAATCAGTGTTTAATTTAAAAAGGGGTGGAAAAAAACAAAAACAAAAACAAATTCTTCTTGAACTTGACAAAGTAACCCCTGCATGTCTGGTCAATCCAGCAGTGCAGATATAGGATGACGCTTTCAATTTGCACAGTCGGAAACTACTTAAAACCAGGGCTGTCACAGTAATTCAGTAGGTCTCAGAGTCTGAGTCATTGAGTTCATCTTCTTCTGTATATGGGTAGCCATCTTCCCTGCCGATATTGTTGAAACTGCAGTAAGAGCTGTGCTCATTTCTCATTAGGGGCAAAGAGTCAAAAGTGACAGTCTTTGAGGTGTTGGTGTAGTGGTTAATGGCGTTTAGAGTCAGAGCTGGCAATGTGCTGCTGGATGACACTGGCATCATTGTGGCTAGGATGAGAGCCAGGCAGTCCGCGACATCCTTATTAGGAGCACATGCCAATGCAGGTGTATAGCCTGGGAGAAAATAGAAATTAGTTAAAGAATAAATAGTTCAAGAAAAGCAAAACATGGAAAAAAACTATTTTACACTATTGTAAAATGACAGGCTTAGGGACAAAATAAAGGCAGACTAAATTCTGGTTTCTATAAAGACTGTGTGGACATAATGGATGTTCCAAATAAAGGTGTGTGTGTGGAAATATCGCCTAATTATGGCACTATCATAACATGTGCCTACTTATAACAAACTCATAAGAGTAGTTGGGAGTTAGCACTATCTGTGCGGATGCTACAGGACTAAAAGTTTTGCGGGCAAGAGTTGCTATGGAGGTGTAAAACAGACAGGATGCGTAAAACAATACTGATTGCCCCCTTTTAACTATCCAATACTTTGTGGTAATGTATAATTAAACTGACTTACCATTTTCATCCACAGCTAGTACACTGGCTCCCTTCCCAAGAAGTTCCTGTACTACAACTGTTAATCCATTGCGGGCAGCTACATGAAGAGGTCTGCCAAAAACAGAATAAGCCAATTAGCGAATAATACCTATTAAAATGCAAAAGTAACCAGCATCTTTAATGCCAACCAGGATTACTTGGTCTAGTGCGAAATGCATGCAGGGTACAGTTAACCATGGTCTCATGACAAACTAAAACCTTACCCTTTTAGGATGCACATTACTTCACCGGTGGACAAGAAATTTGACAAATGTGCCTGCTTTATGGTGCTGTGTAGGGCCTCTTTAAACAGCTTGGCAGTTAAGCTGGTTCCCAAGTGTTGATGACCGTTTGTCACCAAAGATAGGTCAAGCAGACCCTTTTATTTAGCTAGAGACGGCTGCGATATGAAAATGTGGACATGAATTTGGCTCTTAGTGAAAAGACTGCATTGGTAGCACCACTGGAAAAATCATGCAGTTCCAAATAGGAACTGCATGAGGGGAGAATAATTAATTTTTTAAATAGACTTTTTTTTAGGGTGGTTATAATGACAAATAGATTGCAGTTAGTAACACTGGCGTTTTATTATTGTTTTAGGTCAGGGCTCGACAAACCCCGGGCGCCAGGGCGCCATGGCGACCTGGAAATGGAGCCTGGCGCCCGGGTGCCGTTGCCCTAATGTTCCCCTTGCCGCTGCCATCCGTCTTTTGCAGCGCGAGGGGACAGACAGCAAGCTCCGCCCCCTCGCGCAACACGTGTGTGAGTGTTCAGCCGAAAGAGCCATGAGGATCGGCTGCGGCACGAATGTTCCCCCTCCCCAGCAATGAGGTAAGGCAGCAGGGAGGGGAAACATTCGTGCCGCAGCCGATCTTCATGGCTCTTTCGGCTAAGTGCTGGGTTGTCAACCCAGCACTCAGAAGTTAAGAAGGGAAAAAAAAAACTTGTGTATGTTTGAGTTGTATATGTGAAGTGGGGGTGAGGGATGTATATGTGAAGTGGGGGTGAGGGATGTATATGTGAAGGGGGGGTATATATGTGAAGTGTGGGGGCAGGTGTATATGTGAAGGGGGGGAGGGATGTATATGTGAAGGGGGGGTATATATGTGAAGTGTGGGGGGGTATATATGTGAAGTGTGGGGGGAGGTGTATATGTGAAGGGGGGTATATATGTGTGAAGTGTGGGGGGAGGTGTATATGTGAAGGGGGGGTATATGTGTGAAGTGTGGGGGGAGGTGTATATGTGAAGGGGGGGTATAAATGTGAAGTGTGGGGGGAGGTGTATATGTGAAGGGGGGGTATATATGTGAGGTGTGGGGGGAGGTGTATATGTGAAGTGTGTGTGTGTGTATGTGAAGTGGGTTGGTGTGTGGGGTTTGTATATGTGACGTGGGTTGGTGTGTGTGGGCTGTATATGTGACGTGGGTTGGTGTGTGTGGGGTGTATATGTGACGTGGGTTGGTGTGTGTGGGGTGTATATGTGACGTGGGTTGGTGTGTGTGTTTATGAATTGCGTGTATGTTTGCGTGATTGTCTGGCTCCTAAAATTTTTTGCTGGCTCCTAGAATAAAATAAATTTGTCAAGCCCTGTTTTAGGTGACATCTTAGGTGACTGACTTGGTGACTGATTTAGGTGCTCCACTGAGTTCACTTGCTAAATGGTCATCTGTCCATATCACATTTGAGTTTTTCCATGATAAAATCATGTGGAAATACTTACGTCTGTAATGCTGAATTTGTTGCATTTATGAGGTTGCGGTCTGTGATCTGCTCTAATATTAACAAGGCACTGGTTTCATGACCCTGCACAGCAAAAAACAAAACAATACACAAATCATGAGCCTTGTGTTAGGAACTTTGAAACATTCCTTTTAACAATACTGATGCAGAATTACAAGATCAGATAGCGTATACATTTCACATATCCTTCTTCAGACCTAGTGCAGATTACAAACGAACCACTAATGAATCCTGGCCTATGCATTTGGGGAGCTTCCGCTCCCACAATCTCTAGCTAAGGTTGCAATTCACAGAGTTGTAGGAAAACCTATATAACCGCTACTATTTTTGATTAGTACAATGTAAAGATGCAGAGGTGTCACCCCCTGGATTTCCTCCAATACCATGCCAAACAGATTCCTTAGTAATGCCAGTCAGATGGCCCATTAAGTATGCCACATACAGGAACCCCACAAATTATGTCACACACAATAATAATATGCCAGTATTATTTTGCCGTTAATAAGCCAGACAATTTGCCTAATATGCCAGTAATATTTTGCCATTAAGATGCCATAATTATTGTGCATTTCAGATGCCAGTAATATCGTGCCATTCAGATGCCAATAATATCGTGCCATTCAGATACCAGTAATATTGTGCCATTCAGATACCAATAATATTGTGCCATTCAGATACCAATAATATTGTGCCATTCAGATACCAATAATATTGTGCCATTCAAATGCCAGTAATATTGTGCCATTCAAATGCCAGTAATATTGTGCCATTCAAATGCCAGTAATATTGTGCCATTCAAATGCCAGTAATATTGTGCCATTCAAATGCCAGTAATATTGTGCCATTCAAATGCCAGTAATATTGTGCTATTCAGATGCCAGTAATATTGTGCTATTCAGATGCCAGTAATATTGTGCTATTCAAATGCCAGTAATATCGTGCCATTCAGGTGCCTGTATTATTGTGCCATTCAGGTGCCTGTATTATTGTGCCATTCAGATGCCAATAATATTGTTCCATTCAGATGCCAATAATATTGTGCCATTCAGATGCCAATAATATTTTGTGTCATTCAGATGCCAATAATATTGTGCCATTCAGATGCCAATAATATTGTGCCATTCAGATGCCTGTATTATTGTGCCATTCAGATGCCAGTAATATTGTGCCATTCAAATGCCTGTATTATTGTGTCGTTCCAGTGCTCGTTTATTCCTCCCTCCTCCCTGGTACTTACCGCCTGGCAGCTGCTCCGTGTCCCCGGACGCTTCCTCCGTCCAGTCTTCCCTCCTGCACGGAGGAGGGAAACACCAGACGCCGGATGTGACATAATATCACAGGGATTTTTTTTTTTACTTTTTTTTTCCGGCGGCTGAATCCAGCAGATGCGGCTGCCAGAGAAAAAAAAATAAAAGTACGGCAGCGCGATGCGCTGCAGAGGGATGCCGGCAGCACGGGTGTCAACCGGTGCGGTCCGCACGCCCCGTGTGATGTATAGATGAAATTGTATTCTTTCGAAAGTGACACAAGATCATTATGGTAAAAACAAAATGTAAAACTAGTTTCAACCCATGTTATATACTGTAGGTCACATTTTCACTAGCAACCTACCTTACTACATGCCAAATGTAGTGCAGTATTTTTACTGTTATCTTGCAATGTTAGATCCGCTTTAGCACTGCTAACCAATACCTCTGTAAAACACAGGAAAATATGTCTCATGTAAAAGGAATAGATAGCATTGATACATCTTAGGTAACACATTACACACATTTCCATGTGTGTTAATTTGACAATATGGTGTGACCAAAGTCATAAAGCCGAGCAATATTCAGCCTTTCACCAAATAATTGAATAGGCAGCTACAAAACCAACATCATTCAACAGCCAATAGATTAAAAAATAGGACTCTTTAACAGCACTGAATTAGTTGTATGACAATAAATCTAAAAATATGTAATTGCTCTCCACAGTCAATATTTATTGACTACTGTTACTTATTTATGTCACATAATTTTAATGTACAGATATATCATACCTACCACCATTTGTGGGTGAGACTGGGCGGGGTGGAGTTGGGTGACCCTGCAAGATCAAGCTCCAGCCTCCCTGGTACAAGTACCAAGTGCCTGGAGTTCATTTCATCATCTTTCAAACTATATATATGTCTGGTAGACATACATAGTGTAATTGCAATGCTGCGTGTGTGTACAGCGCACTATGCGAATTTAGAAGGAAAGCCAAACAGATTCTAGTTTGACAGGCCTAGACACCCAAAAAATTGACTGTGTCTGCAAAAATTCACATTTACAATCTCACCCTTTTCATCCTGAACATCAAATACATTTCATGTTATTCAACAAGTTGCCCGAACAGTGTAGGCAGCAGAAGCAACAATAGTGTAGAAGTTGATCTTACCTACTGCGTTTGTTTGCCCGTTTTCAGCAGCCATCATTAGTGGTGTCTTCCCAGAAGAATCCACAGCATTCACTTGAGCATTGTGGCTGAGCAAGAGCTGCAAACATTCAACGTGGTCTGTAAAAGCGGCAGCATGGAGGGGCGTCCTGAAAAAATATACAATATATGGAATTTGAAACAGTCTGCATAAGCATTCAGATATTGGAAAAATAGACACCAAATGCACCGTATAATGACACATAATAACACTTTAAAGGGACTTTCTGGTGTTCAAAATGCATCTTCCAGATATTAATGCAGGGCTCCACAAACCACAGGCGCCAGGTCCCCATGGCCACCAGGAAATTATACTTGGTGCCGGTTGCGGTTAGCCACATTCCCCCCTTGCCACTGCTACCCGGTATTTTAAATTTGTCAAGCCCTGTATTAATGCATATTAATGTGCTTTCAAAGTACTTTTCAATGCATGTCTTACATTTTGCATTGCTTAAAATATCAAATACATACAGCAGTTTGCAAGAAACCAGGACTGCCCACACTAGCTGAGTAAATATAATTTTTTTGTAAATGTCTTTTTTTGCTGCAGGAACCAATGAAAATAATTTAATTCAAATGAATGGAATTTCCTGACTCTCTAGTGATGTCATCAATGTGTTGCACTGTTAAGAGATCCTATTGTGTACAAAAGCAAGTTTATCACAGTCCACACACTATTCAAACCTAGTAGCAAAAGGAAGTGACTAAATTAAACAAAACTTTATATCCTCGGTGTCTATATAATCAGTGCTGCCACACCTGCAGTAAACATGCAGAGTAATCACTGGAGAGGGCTTGAGTCAAATATAAAAAATGTGATTTATGCAGAATGCCTGCATCAAATCATACTGGAGAGAAAAGCCTGTGCACTATACAACCAATAATCTTCATCTTGCACCAAAGTTTGTTTGGGGACTAGACTGTTCCTATAATGTTAACCAAAATGTAAAAAAAATTATAATAATAATGCGAACATTTAATAGAGCAGTTAAAATGTCTATTTGTGTCATAGTTTAAGTGTTTATTGGAGTTTCCATGACTGTTCTATGTTGTAGAAAACATATCATCTTAGAACTGGAGTTTTAACCTCTGACACAAAGTTCTTTTATTCTGCTCCCAAAGTGAAAGGCATAGTTTTTACTTCAAAACAATACAAGCGACCACCTTAAAAACTCGGTTATCAATTGTAAGCGAAAATAGGGCTAACATACGGCTGGGCAGTGAGAGACTGCTGCTGCTTAGGTCCACTCTACTTTTAAATTAAGCAATTACACAAGTCACACTGACCCTGGCTTCTTAAATAGAAGTGTTTCTTAGTAAATTTTATGGTTGTCTGTGGCAGCAAAGTAACTGAATTCAGCAAAACAAGAGTCCATCCTCTCTAACCATAGAAACAGAATCTAGGTCTGAAGTTTAGACAGCATCAGGTTTAGTTTTGTACATTTTTTCTATTTATTGGCACAACATCAATCACTTTAAAACACTAAATGGGTAATGTTAATCAGCATCTGTGTGCCATGCAAATGAATATGTTTTAACATTCATACCTTCCTTTTGAGTCCACTGAGTTCACAATGCTGGTACCTAATGTATCTATTAACATCTCAGCAGCACCTTCATTGTCATTTATGCTAAAGAACACAAAGAAAATAAGGTTACATTTTAAAAAATGAAGCTGCAATACTCAAATTTTTACATACAAATATATTTTTCATTCTGTGAGTCACTTACACTGCGCAATGTAAAGGGCTAAAAGAATTGCCTTCCATTTTCTGAAAAACTTCTTGTTCCAGCAATAGCTCTACACATGCATCATGACCTGATCAGGGCAACAAAAGACGCACTGTTTATTGAAGTTAACCAACGATAAAGAAATGAGAACCATCCCCCCCCCCCCTTTTTGTTTTTAACATAACTTTTTCATTGAATCTAGATTGCATGTAATTGTGATGGTGATACATGTCAGGAGGGAACTGAAGCAGATCACCATCAAACATATAATACATACATAAAACATTCAAGCTCTAAAGCAGTATATGTGGGAGGAAAACGTATGAATTAGATGTAAAATTGCACAATTTTTTCTTTTTTAAAGATCAGGAAATTCAGCTTAATCACTTGGCAGTCAAAATGCACCACAAACTAGAAATGATTATGACAAAGCAAAAGAATAGTGAACATATATGAGCATCCTTAAGAAAAAAAAAACGATTTTATATTAAGTTGTAGTGCACTCTTTATTTGCTTATAAGCAAGAAGAAGCATATTACATTTATATTAAGTTGCTTGACGAAGCTACTATAGATGAAATAATAAATCCGGATCAAATACAAATACTTTTATATGAAAACAAACTTCAACAGTCATGGCCAGTGAGGACAACGCTTAACCCATTCAACCAACGCTTGCCGTTTAGGTCTCCATATTAAAGCACTATTTATAAGGTCTCCTGAGAGCCATCTATGGTAGCTTGTAAGTGGCTTTATTTGAGCGCCTGGATTTCCATTTTACAAGTTGAAAAAGAAAAGAAGTCGAGCCCAGTATTTTGAATTCTATCAATTCCTATTAAAGACGCAAACAATAAAATTTAGCGACTGTTAATTATTCATTTAGAAAATTGATATAAAATATTAATCTTACAGTACATTCTACCTAGGCACAGACTTAAATTCAGGCACAAAACCTACCATTATAACATGCCCAATGAAGAGATGTGTATCCATGACTGTCTGCTATTGCTGGGACAACATCAACAGACACCGCAGTCTGTAGAAGAGCACCCAAAACACCTATATGGCCGCAAGCTGCTGCTAAGTGTATAGGTGTCCGACCTCTGCAGTCTCGTAACAAGAAGTTTGCACTGTGCTGCAACAAGGCTTCCACACACTCCTCATGCCCAGTCACTGCCTAGAAGACAATAATGCATACAATACAATAATGTCTTACAGTACAGGTACATCTTGTAGACTAATCAGAACCTGGAGTAGTAGAACATGCAGAGTATTCAGATAAAGATACAGAACATATACAGTTTCACCATCATGCTATTCATTCCATAAATATAATTTCTAATTCAGGTTAAAATTTAGCAACAGACTACACAAACCGCATGTCCACTATGAAAACCTCTTTAGAGCATTTCTTAAACCCAAGTAATTAAATGAAACAATACACATTAAATCTATCAATAGCACGACCATTATAAGGGATATATTAATTAATGATAAATAACTTTATTAAAACAATAACTTGTAAAACAAAAACATCCAATGCTTTAACCACGGTTCTGCAATCACAGCTAGGAATCGGACAATTTAAATTCCACCATAATCCCAAATCCAGCCTCTATGCCCACCCCATTCCCTCTTTAAGGACACTCCATTCATTTGTAACTATAATACAAGCAGAACAATAATTGCAAACATATTAAATACACATTAAGTTTACATAATGTAAAGTTTTCCTGTATATTTCAAAATAATTAAATTTTTACCTAACATTTTCCCATCTCATTTCTTAAGTTGACTAACTGAACAGTCACATAAAATGTGATACAAATTAACACAAGCGAAGTCTACTATGCATATGACAAGACAACATAATATATACATACAGATATATGAATTGTTCTCAAAAGGTCTTACCCCTCTGTGCAATGCAGTCCTTCCCCATTTGTCTTTGGCATCTACATTAGCTCCTTTGTTCAGCAGTGAATAAACGCATTCTGTGTGCCCGTTCAGGACAGAAAGCATCAGCGGAGTCCTGAGCACAAAGCAAGAAGAGACTCAGATTTTACCGGAAAGAGCATCAGTCAGCAAAGCTATTCCCTTATGGCTATTATCCAGCAATGCACTTAACCAGCAAATGGAAGTGCATTGCAGGTCCTTGGTCCAGACAGCCAATATGCAGACAATTTCTCTTGAATGTGCCAATAACTGATAATTCTATAATCAGCACTGCTATAAATGCCTCAATTGCATCACCTACTTCTGTTAATCATCATACTAATGCCCAATGCTGAAGATGACTAATATCTACTTAAAGAATGGCCAAAGTTACCCTATAGTAATTTTTTTTTACATGTTTTGAAGTAATAAGAAAATACACTGGCAGGGGGCGTGGCTTGCCTGGAGAGTGGAATGGTCGCATAGTGGAGCTGCTCCCTCGCTTCCAACGCTATAATATGACATAACACCTTGGTTCCGTGACATGGGGAAAAATAAAAAGTGCCCCCCAGGTGCAGAAAGAGGAGCTCCTTATCAGAGGGCAACTTCCTCGTCGCTATGAGATTTCTTTCGAACACCAATGGCTACCACATCCCAGTCGGGACACGAGGGTAGGTCGCAATCTCCCGCCTCGACCTCCTCGCATGCGGGACAGTGACCCCCCCGTCCCCGGAGCTGGGACAAAAGTCACAGGATCCAGGGGCATCTACACCAGCCCTCTTCCAATCCGCACCCTCTAAAGAGGATTTTTCTAACTTAATTACAGAGGTTCGCAGAGCAGTGCAAGAGGAAGTCAGACACGCGATCACTGACGCACTAACAGACCTGAAGGCCTCTATTACTATATTAGATGGCTCGGTGTCTGCTGCAACGTCAGACATCTCTGCTCTGAAACCCAATCAACAATCAACCGCATCTACCCAGCGACGTTTAACTTCTGCTGTAGTGGACATGATTTTATTGATCGAAGACCAGGATCCGCATCCGAGGCCTACCTGAGACAGACTCCGCGGAGGATTTACCCTCACGAAGCTCTTCAACGGGATTCTGGGGGGACCGCCGGACACTGTTGTCAAGTTGGACAGAGCCCACAGGGTGCTTCGACCACGGGCTTCCCCGAACGCACCTCCCCGCGAGGTGATTTGTTGCTTCCACGACTTCGCCTGAAAGACTATTTCATGCGGGCAGCTAGGGAACGGAGGGCCTGGGAGTTTGAGGGCCAACAGATAGCCTTCTTTGACGACCTCTCTCGCATCACTTTGGGCAAAAGAAGAGCTCTGAGAACCCTGACCAACCTTTTAAAAGGAGCACACCAGCGCTACAGATGGGCCTATCCGTTCGCTCTGCAGATCCGCACAGACGCAGCCGTGCATACTATCCGCAACCCTGAGGCTGTTCCACCGCTATTGTCGGCTTTGGAGTTGCCCAATATTGTCTTACCGGACTGGACCTCCCTGGATTTTTACAATTTGCTGAATAATCCACCTCGACCTCAACCCCAGCGGCTGCGGAGATCCACCCGCCCGAGTCCAAGGCCACATCTGGAGAACCTGCCGCGAAGACCCTTTGATCCCGAGGAATGAGGCCTGGAGATTATTAGTGTACGGATTTCTCTTGCGAACATTTTTATTGTACCTCGCTCCACCCACTATCGTTTCCTATGGACATTTGGTGGCTCCGGAGCTATGTGCCGAAGGACCAGCGCGGACACTATACAGTTCCTACTTTATTGTTTTTTTCCCCCCGAAAACAGCTGGGTACACGGTACCTCCGTACCGAGACACCTGATTGGAGAGTGATGTAATGTATATGGATATATTGTATGGGTCGAATTGGTTGCCCCCATGTCTGGGATACTTATGTGGAATTGCCCCTATTACCCCAAGCAAAGGGCTCCACCACTGTTGTCCTGCCTTCTCGGGTATGGGTATTTGCCATATAGTCCCCGCGCTATGCTAGGACCCAAGGGACATCGTTTTTTCGGGGTCCCGGTTGGCTCCAGCAATAGGTTGGGAACTGGCGTTAACGATGATACGGGCGTATCTTTCCCGAACCCACGGTATGCTAGGATCTAACACCTGGTAGTGCGGTATGACCAGAATGGAGGGAGGTTGTAATTTCTATCTGATGCATTGTACACCCACGCCCGATTTTTCTGTGGCACATTTCCCAGGTCCAATTATACTGCGACCTGTGTTGCTGTATTTACCTCTGTTCTCAAAATTCGCTAGTTGGGGGCGACGGTCCCCTTTTCACTGTTTTACACCGAATTTTGTTTTATATTTTTAGTGTACTATTTGTGGTTTGTGTGTTTGCTCATGTGATTTGTTATACTGTGACATTGGTTTTGCTGACACCAGGCAACCACGTTCCCCAGGGGTTAGTTGTCCCCCAACAGTGACTGTTGTAGCCTGCAGGGCTGTGCCCTGGTTGGTCTACCTTCACACAGGTGACATCCCACTTTTCTTCCCTTGTTTGGGTTCCTCGCGAGTGTATCTCGTGATTGGCTGTATATAGGTTTCCCCCATCTCTTTTTTATTTCCTTTCCAATTTTCTATCTCCCCTACCCTCCATTTTTGTTTTTCCCCCTCTTTTTTTGCCCCGCTGCCCCCCTTTCTTTCTGGATCTCTACGAAACGTCCTCTATAGAGATGACTTCCCCTTCTTCATTTAAGATACTTTCTATCAATGCGCAAGGTCTGAATAAGCCAGAAAATAAATCTAGAGCTATGTGAGAGTGGAGGGTCCTTAGGGCATCCATAATTTTCATACAAGAAACACACTTTAAGCAGAATCATGCCAAGTGGCGTAGCGTGGGGGGTGCAGGGGGGGCCGGCCGCACCGGGCGCAATATCTGCGGGGGCGCACTAGCCCTATGCGGCCGCCAGGGCCGTCTTTAACGCGGGGCAAACGGGGCAGCTGCCCTGGGCCCATTTACTCCTGGGGGGCCCCAAGGCAGCTGTCCCGTGGGCCCCCAGCCCCTGCTGCCGCGTTCACAGCGCATTGCGCTTGTGAACGCTTTTTTCCGGCAAGCCGCATCCGATGGATGCGACGGCCGGGAAAAAAAAAAAAAAAAAAAACTGCCGCCGGATGTGACGTCGCGTCACATCCGGTTTCTGTTTCCCTCCTCCGTGCAAGAGGGAAGACTGCACGGAGGAGACATCCGGCGGGGGACACGGAGCCGCTTCATGTAAGTACGGGGGGGGGGGGGGGGGGGGCTGGCTGGCACAATATTCCTGGTATCTGAATGGCACAATATTACTGGGCATCTGGCACTATATTACTTGGCATCTGACTGGCACTATATTACTTGGCATCTGATTGGCACTATATTACTGGGTATCTGATTGGCACTATATTACTGGGTATCTGATTGGCACTATATTACTGGGTATCTGATTGGCACTATATTACTGGGCATCTGATTGGCACTATATTACTGGGCATCTGAATGGCACTATATTACTGGGCATCTGAATGGCACTATATTACTGGGTATCTGATTGGCACTCTATTACTGGGTATCTGATTGGCACTCTATTACTGGGCATCTGAATGGCACAATATTACTGGGCATCTGATTGGCACTATATTACTGGGTATCTGATTGGCACTATATTACTGGGTATCTGATTGGCACTATATTACTGGGCATCTGATTGGCACTATATTACTGGGTATCTGATTGGCACTATATTACTGGGCATCTGATTGGCACTATATTACTGGGCATCTGATTGGCACTATATTACTGGGTATCTGACTGGCACTATATTACTGGGCATCTGATTGGCACTATATTACTGGGTATCTGATTGGCACTATATTACTTGGCATCTGACTGGCACTATATTACTGGGCATCTGACTGGCACTATATTACTGGGCATCTGATTGGCACTATATTACTTGGCATCTGATTGGCACTATATTACTGGGCATCTGACTGGCACTATATTACTGGGCATCTGGCTGGCACAATAATACTGGGCATCTGACTGGCACTATATTACTGGGCATCTGGCTGGCACAATAATACTGGGCATCTGACTGGCACAATAATACTGGGCATCTGACTGGCACTATATTACTGGGCATCTGGCTGGCACAATAATACTGGGCATCTGGCTGGCATAATATTACAGGCATCTGGCTGGCACTATATTACTGGGCTCTGACTGGCACAATATTACAGGCATCTGACTGGCATAATATTACAGGCATCTGACTGGCACAATATTACAGGCATCTGACTGGCACAATATTACAGGCCTCTGACTGGCACAATATTACTGGGCTCTGACTGGCACAATATTACTGGCATCCGAAAGTTACAATATTACTGGCATCTGAATGGCACAACAATTATGGCATATGTGTGTGTGTGTGTGTGTGTGGGGGGGGGGGGGGGGGCTAACATTAGAGGTACAGGATTGAGGAAGTTGGCTCCATCTAGCCCAGTCTTGGATCATCTCCAGGGTATGGTTCCATTTTGATGTTTAGTTTTTGTTCTTGATATTTTTTGTCGTTTACGATGGTTGTGAGACGACATATAATAGCATGGCCCATGCTAGGTTACTACATGTGTATATTTGTATTCATAGACCTGCTGAAAATGTGGAGAATGTGTGTAATGCATGTTCGCACTCAATAAAGTGTTGGAAAATAAACTTGTATTTAGATGCATTTTACTTTAATTACATAAGTATTTTCATAACAAACAATACATGTGCTTGGGGGGTAAGGGTTTCTTTAACTAATCTAGTAGAAGAGACTCGAGTGCTAAAATCCACGGGTTAGGGGGCGCAAATTACTTGCCTTGCCCCGGGTGCTGACAACCCACGCTACGCCACTGATCATGCCCACAAATTTTCGAATGGTTATTTCATAAACAGTTTTTGTGGAGACACTCCAGACTCTCAGACTAAAGGGACTGAAATCTTATTTTCCAAACACATACCTCTGATTGACCCGATCGCCAAATACGATACGGAGGGCAGATATACTTTCGTAAAGGCGTCCATCGCAAATGTTCGGTACACTTTTGCCAATGTATATCTCCCCAACCGCAAACAGCGTAGAGCACTGACCCGTATACTCAGGAGTCTCTCGGACTTCATGGAAGGAGTCTTAATTCTTGGAGGTGACATTAATCTTCCACTGGACCCACTGCTGGACACTTCCATGAATTCCACGAGTATCCCGTCCCATATCCTCGCCGAGGCCTCCAGATCACTACACAATCTTAGACTGGTGGATTGCTGGAGGGCATACCATCCGGCTGACCGTGATTATACTTTTTATTCTTCTATGCACGACTTATACACCAGACTGGATTACTTTTTTATTCAAAGTCATAATTTACACATACTTCAAGAAGTTAAAATAAATATAGCTACATGGTCTGACCGTGCACCAGTACTGATGACGGTACGATCCCCACTTTTCAAACCTACACAGACGACTTGGAGACTTAATGACTCCTTTTTATCGGACAACACCATAGTAACTGACACCAATCTGAGACACTATTTTGAAAGAAATTTGCACACTGATGTCCCACTCCCTACTATATGGGAAGTTCACAAGTGCGTAATCCGGGGCCATTTTATATCCAAGGCAGCGGCGATTAAAAAAGCCAAAGCACAAGCCATTCTAAAACTGACCTCAGACATAGCCATTCTGGAAACAAGACATAAAGCTACTTTAGACCAAAATATGTATCAGGAACTGAGACGGGAACTTTCCGTGCTAATTAATACTAAACTCCATAGACAGGCACAACGAACTACATCCTTTTTCTTCGAACATGGTAATAAAAGTGGACGTCTGTTGGCCCGAATGATACGCGTCAAACAACAAACCACATACATTCCCAAAATAAAAAAGACTGCTGGCGGAACTCCCCAGTACTTACCCACTGAGGTCCTAAACACCTTTACTAACCATTATAGAGAGCTCTATCAACTGCATCACCCACAACTCACATCTAATTCGCATGAGAAGAAGGGACAAATTGACAGTTATGTATATAAAAATGTCACCGCGACATCGGTAGACATTGACCTAACAAACATAGAGTCCCCCATCTCAGAGTCTGAGATCGGAGAAGCTCTGAAACAATCGGCCACGGGCAAGTGTCTGGGTCCTGATGGCCTCCCGATGAGTTACTACAAAAAATGTAAGGATACCTATTCCCTATCCTGGCCAACACATTGAACGCCCTACTGGAGGGTGACAACCTTCACGCTCACACCACAATGGCACACATACACGTGATCCCCAAACCAGGGAGAGATGTGGAGCTATGTAAAAATTACAGACCCATCTCCCTCTTAAACTCCGATCTCAAACTTCTGGCCAAAGTCTTAGCGTTACGAAAACAACAATACATGCCGACACTAATCCACCCTGACCAAACAGGATTCATACAAGGTAGGGAAGCAAAAGACAACACCATGAAACTAATCAATATCACTCATATGGCAAAGGGAAGGAGGGAACCCCTAATTTTCCTGTCCACAGATGCTGAAAAAGCATTTGACAGAGTGAATTGGGATTTCATGAGCGACCCTACCCCGATACGGTTTTGGCACAATATCCAAACTTGGATAAACGCACTTTATTTCAATCCCACGGCCAGGATTCGAGTTAATGGTATATTGGGAGACTCATTTTCCATTTATAATGGTACACGACAGGGGTGCCCACTTTCCCCGCTGCTATTTACCTTGACGCTGGAGCCGTTTATTCAGGCCATTAGACACAACAAATCCATCACGGGCTTTCAAATTACCAACAAACATTATAAGGTCTCAGCATATGCTGAAACCTTTGCTATATTTATTCTATCGAATCCACACATCTCTATACCAAATATTTTGCTGGAATTCAAGACATATGGGGATCTCTCCAATTTATTGATTAATTATACTAAATCCGAAATCCTACCAATCTCATGCGACCACAAACTCAAAACGACGCCGAAATTAAATTTTCGGTGTAAGATCTGTGAGGACAAAATGCTCTATCTTGGAATATGGCTCACACCTCAATTATCTGATTATGATTTCCCCCTGTAACCCTAAGTTACGTGCTGATTTGCATACATGGGATTACCCACACATTTCATGGATAGGAAGGGTTAATGTAATCAAGATGAATATACTACCCCTAATTTTGTATCTTTTTCTTACAATACCCATTTTTCTCCCACCAACATTTTTTGGCACTTTGCGCTCCGCCATCACTAAATACATCTGGGGCAATAAGAAACCCAGACTAAGTTATGTGTTGCTGACTAGGCGCAAATTGGAAGGTGGTCTAGCGTTGCCGGACCTCTGTAAATATTACCACGCCACACATCTTCTCTGCACGTTGGAATGGATGCATTCCTCGCCGACCAAACATTGGATAGAGCTGGAAAATAGCTCCCTACAGATAGACCCTCTTCAGACTAACGCCTTATGCAAATATCACCCCACCATAGGGCCCACGATTCGTGTGCTCCATTCTGTGTCTAAATCCGCACATATTACATCCTATCCGTCCCCCCCTTACTCCGTTAAGGGGAAATCCAGATTTCCCACAAGGGACTCACTGTCAGGGGCTCGCAGCTCTGCTCCCTCATTCGGTTCTACATTTAGCTGAAATTCTGACTTCTGACGGGGGGACTTCTCTTTCAACATTACTGCAAACAGAACCTACCTTAATGGATCGATTCAATTACTCACAAATCCAACATTTTCTAACCCATTTACCGAGACAACATAACTTGAGACGAGACAAAATATGGTATGAATGCTTGAGCACCTCTTCATCCCCCATTGAGCATGTAGTGTCTCGGATTTACAATAATCGGATATCTGGGTAAACACATAACCCCAATGGGATAGGATTTTCTTCTTCACGCACAAAAGTACCAAAGCTGTGAAATACCAGGAGATTAACTATAAATTGCTGTCGTTTTGGTATTGAACTCCTCTGAGACTTCATACTATGTTTCCAGATATTGACCCGGTGTGCTGGAGATGCTCCTCTGACATGGGCACAGATTTCCATATCACAGCAGGTGATACAGAACCAAGCTACTTTGCATACATAAAATATTTCCTTTAAACCACATGGATATATATTAATTTAACGAGGACATTACTCTGTATTCTCATCTGCTCTAGAGAAGGTCAATGTGTAATGTGAAACAAGCACTTACTGTCCATTTCCATCGTGAATATCCACAGCTGCTTGAACATCTGCATTACCAATCAGGAGCCTCAAGCACTCTGAGTGACCATTTATAGCTAAGAATGGAAATTGCATGTGTTAATATGCCAAGCAGAACACAAAAAACTTCCAGAAATAATGTTAAAACCAAAACATGAGCGTGATAAACTGTTCAGTCTTTCAAAATACTAATTGTAATTAAAGAGACTGTCTTGTACCCAAAATGCCTACTCCAAATATTAATGCAATTTAAAGTACTTTCAAAGTATTTTTAAAACGCATATTTTACATGGCTTAAATTATGAAAATGGCTTAAAATAAGAATTTTAATGGAATTTCCTGCTTCCCTAGTGATGTCATTAGACAATGTGTTTCACGATTGGAGATCTTAGTGTCATAATGTCAGTCATGTCAAAGCATTCTCTCTCTCTCTCTCCTATAAATAGCAGCTGGCTGAGGAGTGTAGACAGTCCATCTCTCTGTATTACATTTGCCCATTAAAAATAAGCCCCCATTCTTGGCTATGAATGGGGTACCTCTATCTGGCAGTCCATATTTCGGTACTGTCCTTAGCTGGCAGTCAGTTTGTTTTAGTCAGGTAATTTGGAGAAGGAGGAGAAGAGTGATCAGTACCGTTGATCAGGCACACAGAGAACATTCTGCAGGTTACTGCACAGGAAAAGACTAAATTATACTAAAGTCAATGCTGCTGCACCTGCAATAAACATGCAGAGTAATCACTGGGAAGGGCTTAAGTTATTAAAAATTATGATTTATGCAGAATACCTGCATCAAATCACACGGGGGAAAAAAAGCCTTCAAAAAGTCTTCAACTTTCTCCAAAGTGAATTTGGGGACTAGACTGTCCCTTTAAGGGCACATTCCAGATATATACTAAATTGTTCAAGAGTAAACAGAACATTAACTTTAACAGACATATGGCATCTTCAGTCAGACTTTTTAGAATATATTATACAAAAACCTGACTGCGTGTGTAAGTGCTGGCAAACACTTGAAACAGTAAACAGAGAAGAGCTATGACAAGCAAAAATGCTGCATCCCAGTACATGAATAATACCAGGAGGTCACATACTATAGCAATGCCCAATTCCTACTTTTACATTTATGTTCTTAAAACTTAAAGTAGGCAGAGGCTTTTGGTTTTGTTTTTACCTTTAACATACAAGTTACAAACTTGGTTCCAATTCTACTATAATCTACTACAGAGTGCATATTGATAGATTCATACCAGAGGTTTTCACTCTGCTCTCTGAAACGGACATTTGCCTACAGTCTCCCTCAACTAGTGCTAGCTGAAAACTGCTCCTTGATTTCAATCGTTGAATAACCAGTATTGACAATATAATTAAAAAAAAGCAAAATCAATTATTTCAGCAGAACTGGGTCAATATTACAATGTTGGTTTGGTGGCTGAAAAAAGCATATGAATTTTCAAATATCTGAGAGACAAGCTTTGGGGGAAAAAGTAAATATACTCCACAGGCAGGCTAAGCATTGTGGCACATTTTGGGATTAGTTAGAAAGCAGGGTCAAGAAACAAACAAAAAAAACCACCATCAATCAGCATGAGTGGATGTTTCAGAATTACTGAGTGGCGAATTGAACTGCCTGGTGGGACAAAATCATGGACCAGGTCGCGAGGAACAGATTTAAATACTGACCCAGAACTGAAGACCTAGCCTATGATATTGCATGGGCACAACCACTTTTAATGGATAGTCATGATAATCATTGTATAAACATGTAATGACTAAAGCCAAAAGTAATTCAAGTACAATATAAACAATGTCAGTTATTTGCTTACATTCAGCAGCACATAAAAGTCATACCTGCAGAATGAATAGGAGTTCTTTTAACTACGTAATCCTTTACTAATATTGATGCTCCCTGGTTGATTAGAACATCAACACATTCAACGTGCCCTTTAAAAGCAGCGAGGTCCAGAGGTGTCCTTCCAGTACTGTTTCTTACATCAAGGTCCAGTAAAGATTGCACTAGCACTTCGAGTGCTTGGTGATGCCCATGATAAGCCTGGTAAACAAGGAATTTACACAGTTTTAAAATGGTAAATCTCAACCATGTGTATAGATGCAAACAACAAGGTGAAAATATATACCATACATTTAATTTTGCACATGCAAACAGAATGAAAGCATTTAAGTATATTTCTTGAAACACAAATTCATAGATGCTGAAGTACTTACGGCGAGGTGCAACGGACTGATAGGTGCCCGGGTATCTGCATCATTCAGCATGTCCGTACCTGAAGTTTCCATGAGCTGGAACAGAAATGGTTAACATTACAAAAGCTTAAAAATGTAATACACACATTTTTTTTTTTTTTAAATACCTTTTCTCCAACTACAATTAATTATAGTGACAGCTATTAACTTGATAACTAAATGTAATTAAACAACTGTCAAGAGTAGCACAAACCAGATAATCTCCTGTTGAAAGTCAAAGAAAAAATATAAATGATCACTGGCTATAGAAGTCTTGCTTTTTACAGATACGGCAAGTCTTTATACTCACATTAGTATACCTTAAAACAGATAAATAGTCTACCATGACAGCTAATTAAGACACAAGGCTATATTCTCAGTAATGTTTTTAAAAACAGAAACCCCCTCCTCCCACTTACTGTTTTCATTACATTTTCTATAGTTGCAGTATTCACAATGAACCATGTGCGTGCAAAACCTACAAATATCCTCACAATTACTTATCTACAACTTGAAAGTGTAGCCACTTACGACATCGAGAGGGGTTTCTCTTGCAATCTAAAAGCAAAAAAGAAGATAGGAAAAAAGAAAGAAAGAAAGAAACAGAGACAAGCGTATAAATATAGAGAAGAGTCTAAATACACCATATATCCATCAATGAGGTACTTTGTCACAGACACTTATAGTATCTAAATAGAAACTCAACATTGATTCTCAGGAGAGGAATACAAATAAATATATAAACCCAGTAAGAAAACAATAAACACACTTAAGATGAATAACTCACACGAGCAGAGGGCTGAATTAGGATGTATAACCAATATAATGGGACACCAATACCTAGAGCTGAATGTTAAAAGTGTACTATAAAAATAATCTATTTTTTCAGTATTAACACCTTCGCGACAAAGGACGTGCCAGGCACGTCCTGGGAGAAACTCCCTTAACGACAAAGGACGTGTCTGGCACGTCCTGCGGTGAATCAAGCGGTTTTCGCGATCAACGATCGCGAAAACCGCTTTAACGGTGCTGGTCTATTGCCTCGATGTCGAGGCAATAGCCAGCACCGAAATTTCTATTTTGGGGCACCCATGATCGCCCCAGGGAGCCCCGGGCATGCTGCTCCGTCAATAGGGCTAAGCCCTCTGCCGGTCTGAGCTTCAGAAGTGAAAGTAACTTCACTTCCGTCGCTCTGAATATGCTACTTGACTGCCCCTAGTGGTAGTTAAGTAGCATTGCAATGGAAAATATTTAAAATACACATTTAATTAATTAAAAACAGGTTATATAGCTATATTAGCCTATAGGGTTAAAATTAAATATTTTTTTAGCATAAGGGATAGGGTTAAAATTAAATTAAAAAATATTAAGGGATATAATAAGGATTAGAGTTGGGGTTAAATTTAGTGTTAGGGTTAAATTTTGGGTTCGGGTTGGGGTCAAAAGGTCAATATAGGGAAAAAAACAAAAACCACTATTTTTGGTTTTTGCCCCATAACTCGCAAAAAAAATACCGAAAAATATGGAAACATGCATATTTTTGAACTCGGGACAATGTTTAGAAACTATTTAGAGGGGGTCTTTTTAATGATTTTATTTGTATAAATTATATTTTAGGTCAAAGATAGAAAAAGTGGATTTTTAAAAAAATGTCATCATATTTTATGATTTTTTTGTAGTAATTTATAAGATATGATGAACATAATGGTATCTAATAAAAGCCCTTCTTATGACGATAAAAACAACATATAATTTGTGTGGGTACAGTATGTGAGAAAGAAAAAAATTACAGCTAAACACAAACACCCTAGAAATGTCAAAACAGCCATTGTCACCAAGGGAAAGTCAAGGTGAAAATGTCTTGTCACTAAGGGGTTAAATAATATTTTAGAAATCATATGTAAGAGGCACCATAGTAGCTATGAAGCTATTTAAGTTCAACTTCCTTGTTAAGGATCATGTAAGATACAGTTGTAGCAGCAGCAAGAGAGCCATCAATTAACTACTACCAACTTGTTTATACACCATAAGGAGAACTTGATGTATGTAACAACTTTTTTTCATGCAAAATATATTTAAGATTCTCTGATATCTATCCTAAAATCCCACTTCAACCTGTGTTACGTATTACAGTGGACACAGTGACTCAGATCCCTCGGCATATATGTCTCGGCGTAACTTTCATTTTTATATATTTGTGTAACAGTAAGTTCATGGGGAGTAATAATTTTTAAATCTACTGGACCGCAGGAAGGTTCACCAATACGAGCACCACAAATTATTGAAAACAAAAAGTGGTTTTATTTAATAGTAGACTCATTAAAGGAATGTATGTATTTTTATGTAACAAACCACTAAGCATTATTAAATATTGCCAAGTAATTCCATATTAACATTGTTACCAACACTCTCCATTTAATTCTTACCAGCTCAAGACACAGACGGTGTCCATAGGCAGCTGCATAGTGAACTGCATTATATCCGTGTCTGTCCCTGATCCCTGGGTTTGCATCATTTCTGAGTAAATATTCCAGGCACCTGTTGCAAGGGTGAAATATAAAAGTAATATGACATAATACAATTTCTGTAAAGTGCCAACTTTAAAGCATGACTGAAAATACAGATTTAAAAACAATGGAAGCTCTATAAAGTAAAAACAAATCATCACATAATGTAGTCTAACCCCAGAAACACACCATTGATTTGCTCTTATTTTTAGAGTTTTAAATAACTTACAAACACTTGGAAGCAGTACACAGAAGAGCTATGATAAGCAAAGCTACCACCACATCCCTGTACACTAATACCACCAGGGGATATTTGCCAAAGGCACATTCATTGCTTGAGTATTGTTAAGAAGAATCTGGTTAACCCCCAGCATGATGCAGCCAAGTGTACACATACAGTTTAAAAGGGGCTGTCACCGAAAAAAAATTATGTAATGTAAAGCATACAATGTACCGGTATTTCTGTGTGGTGTTTGCAAAAGCGCACGCAAGATTCATATTTAAAAGTATTGCTTGGCAAAAGAGCCACTTCAGTAAGGAATGCATAATTTGGACATTATTCAAAAAGATGATATAAACGGGAGACAGCACAGACACATTTGAGGTGAAAAAGTCAACAATCTATATATTTGCAGGGAAATTGCCAGCCAGCATACAGCTTTAAAGACATATTTCCCTGATGGTTTGTCTCACCTCTGCAGTATGGTTGTCAGCAGATATGGCGATTGAAACTGATGCGCAGGCATTAATTCACTGCAAAACTGAACTACCCCAACTTCTTTATGCATCATGCTTCTATTGTGCTATAATAACCTAACTAGTATTTAGTAAGAAGTGACATGGTTAAGCATTATGGAAGGACAACTTTAGCACCACTATGCATGCTTATATAATTATTGTTCTGGTAGCATTGAAACAATACAATACAGAAAGTATTGTAGGTGAGTGATTTTTTTTTAAATGCCACTAGGTGGCATACTAGCTCAAATTGTGATCAGGCTGGTTGAATTATTACTTTTGTTTATATCTTATTTTCCAAATGGGTTTTCCAACATGTCAGTGGGAATTTTATTTGTTATCTAAATAAAGTTTGCTCTGCACTGGGTGCATCATTTGTTGTAGCCCGCCACATTTCATTTGTGTTCGCTAATAGATTTCCCTGGTGTATTACAGTACTATTGCCTTTATAGCCCTGATAAGGAGAATAAGTCTGCCGTTTGCACTTAATGTGTCAGGAGCACACATTAAATGTATTTATAGAAAAGCAATAATTTACGCAGTGCTTGGTACAGAGCATCAACAGAAGTTACAGGCAAAGTTGGACAAACAAAGAATTATACATGCTCACAAACTTACAATCTGGAGATTTATGAGATTTTACTAATGACTAATTTGACTTTGAGTCTTCCTCCCCATGTATTAAAATCATTTCTAAGTTACACGACTTCACAAAGATAAGTATTTTAAAGTGAGATATAACTGGAGTCTGATATGTCATATCCCAACCATGTTGATGCTGTTCTCATGGGCTGGTGTCAATAAGCTTTAACACATAGTTTTACAAATGCTTGGATAACCACAGTCACCTTCCTTTTAGTATGACTGTTACTCAGGGTGCAAATTAATTACCCTAAAAAAACTTAAGTTTCTGAACATTTTCAAGAAATATGGAAAATCGCATATGAACAGTAGAAGCATCTTCACGTTCTATGGGCATATTACTAGAATGTGTAACTATTCCATAAGCTTAGTATAGAATTAGAAATAAAGTAAAGCTATAAGAGGCATAACACTCCTGTATAAAACAGAAGTTTTAATTTTACCAACTTTAAAAAGAATCGAGTCCAGTAACCTCAGGCCAAAATGTGGATGCACAAAAGTCATATTATAGATCTAGAGGGTACAAAACAAATAAACCTTTCATTCCAAATTCAGAATTAAAAAAAATCTATCCTCATCCAATAATTTTCTGTGTAGCAGATTTGTAATTATACACCCAGCTCTGACTTTGCATATGAAAATGGGGATTATGTGGTGAATCAATGAGGCTTTGAGCAAATTCCAAACAGCATGTCAGACAGATGTCTTCAAAGTTAGAATCATTGGAAAGTTCAGATTTTCCGTGAAAAATGTGGAAAGAACCTATAGGCCAAGAATATGTGGACACTTACTTGCCATCTGTATCTGAAGTAGCTGCGTAGTGCAAAGGTGAACAGCCCCTCTCATCAAGGTCATTTACACTAGCACCGGATCCCACAAGTGCAAACAGGCACTGATAATTACAATTGGCAGCAGCATAGTGAAGTGGAGTTCTTCATAACCGCATGTAAACAAATGAGAGAGAGAAAAAAAAAATCAGGTCAGAAAATAGCATATATTCCACACACTATAGGAGGAACACTGACATGAAGAGGAAGGCAAAGAAACTTTACATCAAACAACTTGGAATATGTGATTCAATATGTAGAAACCCATGTTAACCACCTAAGGACCAGTGATCGCCCTGACATTTCATGACTTTCAAGAAGTGGTACAAAGGATCCACAAAATAAAAGTAAACAAAGTTAAGCACACCTCAGAAATACTAAAAAAGCTTTGATCTTTGCTGTTAATTATGTGTGGGTGTATTTAAATAACAATACGGTATTGTATCATGAAATATTACGGATGCTTAGAAGGAAAATGGTGTTGCCTGAGAAAGAGCATACTCAGTGTTTATGTTATCCACCAGGTCTGTGAGGCTGTCATGCAAGTGGCATGGGACCATATTAAACAGATTATACTAAATATACTAAGGAGTCTAGATATCATATCTGGTTCTGTTAGCATTCAGAAGTTGTTGTACTAAAAGGCAAAGCATAAAGAACAGTACTGTGTGAACTGGTGGTTACGCTAGGTACCAGTAACACAGCATAAAAAGCAAAACAAAATCTTACCTCCCAAACTTGTCTTTTTTGTTGAAGTCTGCACCTGTGTTTAGCAACAAGTTTAGACACTCCAGGTTTCTATGAAATAAAAAACAGTCAGAGTGCAATTCATATGCACACTAATATTTTCTAAACATTTGTTTTATCATTTGTAGAATTGTGCTGCATAAATACTAGCATGGCTATAAAAAAAAATATATATATATATATATATATATATATATATATATATATATATATATAAAACAAATAAATAATGCCATATGTTGTAAGAAAGATCCCTGCATTTTCCTGGGAGTTTTTATCCATAGCATTGCTCAGAAGTTTCCTGCTTAAAGGAAAGCTACAGCTTGATTTTAAGCACTGGCTACTAGATTGTTTGGTAAGCAAAAGAAGGGCTACTAAACTGGTTCATGGGTTGAAGGATAAAACTTACCAGGAAAGGTTAAAGCATCTTAACATGTATAACTTGGAGGAAAGACGTAACAGGGGGGATATGATAGAAACATTTAAATACATAAAGGGAATCAACACAGTAAAGGAAGAGAGTATATTTAAAAGAAGAAAAACTACCACAACTGGAGGACATAGTCTAAAATTTGAGAGGCAACAATTTAAAGGTAATATCAGGAAGTATTACTTTACTGAGAGGGTAGTGGATGTATGGAATAGCCTTCGAGAGGAAGTGGTAGAGGTAAACACAGTCAAGTATTTTAAGCATGCGTGGGATAGGCACAAGGTTGTTCTAGCTAAAAGATAGGGAACTGGGCAGACTAGATGGACCGAATGGTTCTTATCTGCAGACACATTCTATGTTTGTGTCTTTCAAAACAAAGTCTTGTTGCATTCCTGTGTATTTCGATTAGGATCAGATCTTATGCTGAACGTATCACTAATTACTTAAAGCAGAGCTCCCTATTGTGCTCACTGCAGGTAGTTGCAGCAGGATATCTATCACCTGTCAGATGAGGCCACTTTGAGTGACCTCAGGCTGACAGGAAAATGTAGCAGACGCTCAACAGGAGCACCAGCTACAATTGTCTAAATTGCTCGGTGCCTGTACTCTGTGCACACAGGGTCTATTAAAGGAACACTAAAGCGTTATAACCCTTGCTTCCTTGAAGGAAGCATGTCTCAAGGGTTTGGAGTAAATATCTTAATAAATACAAGCAGGTTTACTATCTGCTGTGTCTCACATCCAAGACACAGCAGTTCCTGGTTGTCATGAGCTGACAGCCAATCAGATAGGGGGCTCGTCCCGCTCAGACTGCTGAATGTGAGGGGTCTCTTGCTGCTAGCACAGAGAGAGCCAGTCGCCGACCAGACGGCTGCCTGCATGAAAGCGGTCAGTCAGAGGATAAATGGACATGTATTATCAAAAGTACACACCAGTTCCTCACACTAGGAACATCTAACATTTTACTTGTGCTTCCATATTAAAATAACAAGTGAAATCTAATGTTTAGTGTTCCTTTAAAAAGACCCTGATACGGTCTCTGCAGTTGTGTTTCTGGTTACCGATCATCTTGTGATTGGGGCCAGGAGCAGACAGTGGCATTTTGGTGCTTGTGTCTTCACAGACCGGGACATTAATAACCATAATAAGAAATGAGGGTGTCTAACTCTAGCCATAAAAGGTCTATTGTGTTAAAAGGTAATTCCAACACATAAAATAGTATATACTATATTGTGTGTTGGAATTACCTTTTAACACAACAGACCTTTTATGGCTAGAGTTAGACACCCTCATTTCTCATTATGGTTATTAATGTCCCGGTCAGGAATCTTTACCATTGTAAGAAATGTTTCTCGTTTAAAATAGAATGATAACTTTTTTAATGGATTAAGTAATTAAAATCGAATTAAATAAATACATGAAAATGGTGATGAAAAGAGATCGGAGGTCATTTTAATTTCACTTGCTTTACTTTTCTATACCTGCCAAATGGTTGCTGTAGTAACAAAATCATTATTTTCATGCTAAAACTATTACTATTTATCAGTCTATTGCACCAAATAGTAAGTTAAAAGACAACTGTTGGCAATTATGTTTAATTGAAAAATTGCATCAAGTGTAGATGTTTTAAATAGAAATGCTCTAATACGAATAAAATACCATATAGTGCATTTGAGGGAGCATGGCCCCTTAAAGAAGTATTAAATCCTACAAATATGTTTGCCATTTGAATTGCACTATGTTGCAAAAGCCAAGACAAGAAGGTTTCCATGTGATAGAATATAGCTCTATAGAAGCAGAGAGGGCCTAGAGTCAAAAACCATCACAACTGATCGGAAGCAGATGGTCACACTATGCCAGATCTCTGGCCGAATACGTTATAAGGCACTGAAAACTGATAGGTTAACTAGCCAAAACAACTCCTCTCAACCTTCTGAAGTCAAGGGGCATAAATCAAAAAACACTGGGCAACAAAATTGTCCAGTTATGGCCGATGTAGGCTCTTTCTTATCTTGGCTGTTATGATCAACGCTAGCCACACCCAGAACCTCTAAGGTAATGGGCTATATATTTAAGCAGGATTGCTTGGAGGACTCCACCAACTCACTACTTACTTTGCCTCCCAAGCAGTTGGCAGATATGACATGTCGCCATTGAAAAAAGTAGTATCTACTCTGTATACAACAACTGCAGTGACGCAACGAGAATAAACTAAAGATCAGGTTAGTCAACTGACAATGATGACGCATAGACTGCAAACTCAGGTGCTGACACTTGATACTAAAGCCAGGCAGGTGAATGTGAGGATACAGGGACCAACAGAGGTAGATGGATACACTGTGCTGTGGGCTTTCCTAAATGGACTTTTGAAACAGGTACGACCTGACCTAGAATTAGATGACCACATTATAGTGGACTGCTACAGATTTCCAAAGGCACCACAAGATGATGTGATGCTTAAATTATGCAGTATCTCTGACAAACTTGCCTTCCTGAAGGCTTTGACAAAAACATTGAATATCACATATGCTGAAATTTCTATTCAACTGTATGAAGACCTACTTCAGGAGGTAATAGTCTGGAGGGGATCGGTGTCTAGTCTCACCACCCGCCTGAGAGATCTCGATATTAATTACCAGGGGAAGTCCCTTACCTCCCTGACGGTGGCCAGGGAGAATAGGCAACTCACTATAGAGGATCACTCTGATGCTGCAGCTGATCTACAAAGTATTGGAATTCCCACCTCCCCCAACCACAAAATGCAGACATGGGTACTACAGAAGAAGTACCCCCACGATAACACAGCAGAGACAAACTCTATCCTCAGTGTGGACTTACCTAACAGAGTGGGAGACTGAGTCACACCATCCCTAATCTACACAAGTACTATTAGTCAAATCCACCACCCCCAGGGAACTTCTGCTGTGCTGGTTGGACATGGTGGTATTTTTCAGTCCATAAAATGTGGCCTCTACACATTTGGTGGGAATGCCCCCTTATTATACACTACTGGACATCGATCCACTCCACGCTAAAGAATTTCACAGACCATGTCCCACCGTTCAAACCTGAGGTCCTGCTCCTCCACCACACTTCACAACCTGCTACCCTTTACAAAAAAATCCATTGTCATGCATCTATTGAACGCAGCAAAAGCTCTTATTCCCCTACACTGGGGTGAAGTGACACCTCCCTCTTTGCGAGAGTGGGTAGCTAAGGTGGAATCGATACGTAATATGGAAAGCATTATTGCTAAATCTGACGACCGCATACAACGACACAATGATGCTTGGTTTTATTGGCTTGAGTTCCTGGACTCTCCCCAGCTACAATCCCTGGTGTAGATGTTCCCCACGTGCCTGGCGAGACGCCGCTCCCTAAATAGATTGATATATGTTTATTATCTCAAGATTATCTGCTAAGATAAAAGTCAATCATTCAGTTGTATTTCTTTATGCATATCGAATCGGTATCGATATTATGTTAAAGATCCACGTTCATCTGACGTGTTCCAATATGTTTATTTAGGATTGTTCCCCTTCCGTGCCTCCCCTTCTTATTTTCTGTAAAACCCCACCCACCCACCCTTTATTGTTTATAAAATACAAAATACTATAAAATTTGATTTATGGAAAAAAAAAAAGTGGCCTCTGGCGCCAGCCAGCAGTCAACCTCTTGGACTGTTACTCTACTCACTAATCTACTCCTTTGTTTCCCTCTCCTCTTATTTATCTCGCACTATTCCTTTTACTCTCACTTTCTATTTCCTTTTATAGTTCAAAGCTTATCCAGTGCCTAATGTTAGTGTTTTCAGATTGAATATTTACTTGTTTAAATTGCTATATGCTATTAGACCACTAGGTGGTGCTAATCGATCTATGGCTAAGGCCTTAATGCTGTGTCTGTCCCACTTGTACTATGGCTCCCCACAATCCCGGCAGATAACCCACGAGGGACAAGAAGTCATTTTACTAATCTAAGTGGATGCACTTATACAGTTCCTACTAAATCATTGTCCATTTTATAGTTTTACATATTTCCTACTTCTCACTGCGCGAAGCGCAAATCACTTTAGCCTGAGAATGTACACATTTATAGGGGACTTTGCTATTAATAACACAAAAATATCCTGAATGAAGACAGTCAGAGCCCACTTGTGGTTACACAATGTTCAATTATTTTAACATGGTTTATTTTCCTGATAAATCTACCATACATCGTCTAAGCATAAAATTTGATTGCTCAGCTCGGCACTGGGTGTAAGCAGGTACATTTGAAAGATCTATAAATAATTTTGTACATTCAAGATTAATCTAGGTTTCTAAAATGTAAATGGCTATGACTACTACCTTATATAATTGTTATGTACTTATGCCAATAAAAACTTTAATTAAAAAAACCCCATAACAATCAAGCAGACGTGATCTTCTTGGTTTTAGTCCCTCAAATCATTAACAATGTTTTGCATGCTTAATGCATGTCACACCAACTTATTTCTGCAATGTTTGAGCATACAGTAAAACAGGGCTTGACACATTGTTGTAGTATTTAGGAGCCAAGCAGACCAATTTATGAGCCAGACTGTTTATTTTTATGAGCCAAGTTAATAGAACTTGTAGTAAAATAATAAAAAAAAATAATTAAAAAGTAAGGGATATTAGGAGCCAGGGCTCCAGGGATTTGTCAAGCCCCGCAGTAATAGCATTAGGAAAACATACCCCCCAGCTGCAGCTGCATGAAGACAGGTCCTGCCAAAGTCATCTGGAGTATCGATGTCAAAACCTGCAGAAAATAACACAGAATTCACCCAATGAGTCAGTTTTGCAAGGTAAACAAGGTGACACACTTTTCAAAACATGTTCGGGGAAAGATCTTGACCATGGTTTAATAAATATTTAGTTGTAGATTTTAATACGGAATTAAAATTTTCATGGCTGTGGCAGATTACAATTTCAATTATTCTCTGGCAATCTGATCACAAGGAGAGGAAGCTCATAGCTGCCGTCTACCCACCTTCTCATTACAAATAATCAGAGTAGCCAATTTAGGAGCATTGCTTCTGAGGTTTGTAAAGCCATGTACTACATAGATTTTAGAAAAAGCATAGTGCCAGTCTTAAATTTATATTGTCAATAACAGAATCAAATGTGGAAAGGGCTTAGACAATTTACCTCCTGCCTCACACATTGTAAAACATAATCATAACAAACAGAAATAATATACATAGAAAATTTGTACAGAATTTAGAAATTTGTGCACTGTGCTCTTTAATCCAGGAGTGTAACCCCAATCTGCAAAAAAATACCATTATATAAAAGAACCGTCAATGTATATTTCTTCTAAAACAAAATCACAGCAATAAATGTCCATATGTGTATATAACATATTACTAGCAGAACATTTCTACTGCATGGAATTCTGAATTATGTTTGTGGAGTATATCTGTGTATAGCTAAAGTTGTAATATTACTATACCAAGCAGCTATTTATCTAGGGGCGCTGTCTAATTCTTTTTTTCACTTTTATTATGTAATCCATGTGAATCAAGCCATTAGACTTGTCATTTAAACTTTTGTTTGCAAGTGGGTGGTTGTTACATATAAACCAATATTTACACTTATTTCATAATACTAATATATTTTTTTTATCTCCTATGATTACATCCTCCCGATTCAGATTTGTATGTATTGCATTACAATTAGATTGTATCCCTGAATTGATGCTTCCATTTCAGTTTAGACAATATTAATGCTGTCATTTAGATCACTGCCATTAATACTAATTTCGGTCCATAATCTGCAACTTTACAATAAAGAGCAGTATTTATCTTGATTATTTTAAACTGATTATTAAGTGTTGAATGGTTGTCCATATACATTTTCTGCACGTTTTGTTTGTACATGTTTAATGCTTTGATGGCTTATTTAAATTTTCAGTCTACATATTATATGAAACAAGCATTGTCAATGCTCCAGTGCGACTTGTGTGAGGCAAAGGGCAAATATTTCTACGATTGCTCTTAAACAGCATGGATTTTAAACTGACATTTCATGAGTAAAGTCCCATCAATTACTATTGTTGAAGCACTGTAGTGACAAGCCAACACACTCCCTCGTTCTTCTGTCTTTTAGAAATATGCTGAACTTAGTGGTACATAACTTATATAGCACTGTGGGCAGTGTTTTATTTCTGCCTAATTCTAGGTTCTAGGATAGCAGACTGGAGAGGGTGACAACAGAGTCTCTCTACCATTGTTGGTAGTTAATCCTCCCACACTGCCTTGTGCTGCCGACATAGATATCTGGGCTTCCCCCACTAGATCACCAGGGAGCAAAATGGTGCACTGGAAAGGCATGTGGGGCACTGCTGTCAAGCAGGCGATCTGGTGCAGTGAAAAGGTTATGCTACCTGGAGAGGAAGGGTGGAACAAACGCGGTTTTGCATGTGTTTAGTCAGGCTTATAACAGCACAAACCCTAAAATACACCACTGGCTGCAAGGGAGGGGAACTAAATAACAATTAAACCAGGGTTTAACAAATCTGGAGCCAGGTAGCCATGGTTGATAAAATGCTTACTCCTGGATCCTAACTTTCTTGGTTGTTTTACATAGAACTCTATAGAAGCATCACCGATTGCCACTTGGCTAACACATTGTGCATTTTCTTTAAGGTTTCATACAGCCTAACATCAGGAACACATGGGGTGAGAGATTCATTAAAATAATCAGTTGCAGAACACAGTCAGTAATCTGTTAAAGGAATCCCTTACATGGGAATGTGTGAATCTGTTATGGTGCAGTTTAAATCTAATGAAATCACTAGTTCCAGAACACAAACAGATTCTAACAATGGCGTCAGTTCTACTATGTAAACACCTCTCTGTCCATAGAGGTTAGTTTTACAGGTCACTAGTGGAGCAATCACCATGGAAACTAAATGTACCTGCCGATTGCTCTACTTTTAGAACTTTCTCCTTTAATTTACATTTATAGAGCTGTGGTCGGGGATTAAAAAAAAAAAGCTAACCAAACACTTAACACTGGACCATTTCTCCGGGCATGCTCATGCCAGCCATGTACTATACAAAAATTGATGGGCTATTCAAGCTTTAATAACACTGTATTATTACTTATATCTACATCGTTCAGAATACAGCTTCCTATGTCGATAGTATAATTTTTATATAATATTTTACATAAAGCAGGACTAGTACAAATATAACAAAAAGGTACATACAATTCAGGAAGACTGATAAAAAAGTGGTTTATTTTTAAGGTTAGTTTGTTGAATAAGCTTATCCTACCTTAAAACAAGATAATTTAGGAAGTCTTATTACATTCGGGAGATATATAATAAAAATCATCAATTCTACCAGTTAACATGAAAGTCCGTAGTCAGTTACAGCTTTCTTTGGACACCATACACAACTATAATCTACATTTTAGTATTAAAAAAAATTTAAAAAAAATTAATTATATTTATTTATTGGAGAGTGAAAAACAATTCTCAATTTTCCTTCTGATTATATATATATATATATATATATATATATATATATATATATATATATCATATGTTTCCTTTCCTATTAATGGGTAACTAACATTTTCCTCCTACCAGGATACCCCTCTCCTGAGCCAACAAAAAGGTATGCAATGGGCAGGAGGTATGGAGGTTGGTTAGGGGAAAGATTAGGAGAAACTCCCAACTCACCCAGAAAAAAATCCTAAAAACCCCCCCAACAACATCTATTAAAATACTGCAAGGACAAACTCAATTGCAAGCAGCTCTCCTCTGCAGGCAATGACCTAAATCCTTTTCAATATGACAAACCTGAAGATAGGAGTTTTCTGCAGCAATCTGAGAAGCCACTCAAAGCTGCCAAATGAAGTGGAAACATTCCATGGATGCCTCTCCTAGGATATAGAACAGATCAGGTTATCCAGTAAACGATCATGCAGCCAAGGTAACTAAAATAAGGAAATACATTTCAGCATTACACTGTACACCATGATGTGTCTGACACTGGTGGATACTCACTTTGCAGTGTCTGCCCCACTGGAAATTAGTGTATTAATGAGAAGCTCATGTCCGTATCTGGCAGCTATGTGTAGTGGGGTATTTCCATTCTTATCTTCACAGTCGATCTCTGCTCCTATAACATACAGTTTAAAGGGATTATAAAAACGAGCTGATCATGCTGGTCACTGTGGCAGCCCAATACAACACATTCACTATCCGATTGGTCTAGTAAGGTGTATCTAACGGAAAGCAATCCTACACTCCAAATAAAATATATCAGGAACAATAATGGTAAAACCCCACACATATCAATTATTCTTATAATCATGTCAAAACAGCATATTACAAAATATTGCAAAAACTTTTTTTGTTCTCAATAAAACAAACAAATCGAGGTTTCACTCCAGGATAAAAATGCAGAAAGATAATCACAGTAAATGACTTACCATTTTGGATTATGGTTTGGGATCTTGAGAATCGACCGTGAATAGCCGTCATGTGTAGCGGCGTCTTCCCATCCTTGCTCTAAACATGGAAGATAGTAAGCATATTTAGAATGCAGTGTAAAAGCTGCGTCACAAATCATAATCTTTCTCGTCGATAAGCTTATATACATACAGTGTCTCTGATATGCCCGTTTCTTCAAGATCACACAACACATTTCTCACTTGTGCCTCTAATGTAGAAGTACAAGCAAGAAGTTCAATCAGCCATTGAATAAGGATAAAATGGCATGAACCTAGCAACACATGACATTTTATTGTGAAAGGCTGATCTGGTTGGCCAGAGTCTACCTGCTATGACAGTGAAAGACCTTTGATTTTTCACATAATCAATAGAGGGGGTCCTAAACAACACTAGAAGAAAGACTATCCAACCGGACAGATGACCACATCCAAATCAGTTCTACCTGTAAGTAAAGTGACATGCAAGTGTAAAGATGCATACTAGGGTTACCATAGAGAAGGTGCACTGATCTACATTCAGGAAAAATAGTTCAGTATGTAAAATGATGCAGAACAATATTCGGAGACCACTTATTTTATGGATTAGAATCCCAAACATCTTGACTGATTTCCCCCAAACCAGTGAAATGAACAACATAAATAAGAAATTAATTATGCCAAATAAACCACTTTATGAACACTCTATGTGCCAAATTTCTACCAGAGGTTGACAGTCCAAAAAGAGACCATAGACCAATTAGGAATACCTCTGAATTAGCTGTATCATATTAACCATTAAATCCTCAACTTCACTCATCATTCAACTAATAGCTTACCATTGTAATAAACATTGTTGTGTGTTCTGTAACCAAGGATTTTCGATTTGGAATTTTAAAGGCTACATTTTTGTGGTCAATAGCTAAACTTGACAAAAAAAATGAATGCTATAAGTATAACATTCTTGAGATTAGACGTCTTTTAATGTTCAAATAAATGTAAGCCTCACAATACGTATTCTCAACATCTAAAAGGAAGCTTGTTCAACCATAATAAATTTGCCATATGCTTAAAACAGTTTGTAAATGCATATTCAAGGCATTCAACCATGTAAGATATCAGGAAAGTAGGTCATCTTTCATTTGCGTTTCCTGCACAATGCTGTCAAAATGTGATACGGTGCTTTAGAAATAAGAAAATGACTGCACATCCTTTTAGAGCTTAAAATAACCCCAAGAGCATTTTCTGGGCAAAGTTTCCACAAAAGCCACCTCCATTAACATGGTGCCAACCATGATTTCATAGATCTCAGGGGAGGTAGAACACAGCAAGAGAAAGATTTCTGATTTATGCCAAAGATACCCTGCCTGATTTTTACATCACTGAGGATTCTGTAATTCATAGAAACAGAAACCACATCTACTTCAGATGAGCAACCATAATTCAGCTAACAAAGAGAGGCTGGAAAATAAATGACCAGGCAGTAACACTTTCTAAATTGCTATGGAGAACTGCATGACCTCCATAAAACTCAGCCCTATATAAACACAATGTCACACATTGATGGCTTCTGGAGACAGTTACTTCCTACTATGAAGAACAACTTGTATTGCATTATATTTATTACAGAACATTGATTACTATTCAGGTATTGGACAATTAGGGGGAAATAACTAAATATCAACTCTGTGTCAAGCTATAATTTGTCTCTCTCCCATTTATCTTTAGGTGCCATTGATATTTTGATCATATCATATTATCTGTAGTGGCGTCATCTATCCTATTTCTTTTAACAATAATCCTGGCCAGGTGTGTGAAATGAGTGGCGTTGGGGTTTGTACTTTACTGGTATTTTAAGACCATTAATTTATGCAGGGTTTCTACTATATAATTATCATGTGTTATATACTTATATACATGTCCTGTGTTAAAATGAGTAGTGGATGCGATCAATACTACCACTTAAACGTATTGCTGTAATGCCTTGATGTAGATGCATTAATCAAAAATGTAATTTAGTCCCACTGGGTAGAGAGATCACTCCATAAACATATGGGAAGGTAGCATGCTCCTCTAATAGGGAACTACTTACACTTACTTGATTTTTCATTTTTCAAACATTCAATCATTTTACCCAGTAGTTCCTAAACGGAGCATTATTAAACATTACTATATAATCACAGGCAGACATGTTTCTCCAATCCCCCAGTATACAGTGCTGCATGGAATTCTGGGTGAGAATATGCAGCAAATAATGCCGATGGACTGCGGTGTATTTTCCAAGGGAGGACTTTATCCCACCATACAAACTATTTTATAGCAATACATCTGCGTATTTTATTGCTAAAGCACTCCCATCTGCTTTTATTTACTAGTAAGAGATCATTGCTAGTTATTCTTGTATCGAGTTTGTGTAGCAACAAATTAATTTAGAAGCTAGTAACTGCCTGCCTATTTTTTGGCCAGTTTCTGGACACCCAGAAGTATGAATGTAAACCCATAACTAGAAACTAAATAGATTTCTTTCACATGGATTTTTTTTGTAACCAGGATCTACATTAAGGAGATCTGTTTACTAGATAAAGATACATTGGTGAAGAAGAACTTTTACCTTAATATTCACATCTGCTCCATTACAGACTAAGAGCTCCAGACAAAGTGCTCCATGTGTTGACGCTGCGGCAAAGTGTAACGGCGTAAAACCACGCTCGTTTACTTGGTTCACATTAGCACCACAGTCAATAAGTTCATTTACCACTACATCTTGCCCATTGTAGCAAGCCACATGCAGCGGAGTGTTTCCATACGCATTCGATTCATTCATCTATTGAAATAAAGAGGGAAAAAACTTTATAAGACTGTTTTTTCATATCAAAGGCAGAAAAACATGGATAAAACACTAACTTATTAGAGATTCAAAGGTTATTCAGGGGTTGTATGCCATAGTGAAGGTATAACATGGTAAAGTACAATTGTAATAGATAAAAATTCACTCTAGAAATGTCAAACAGGGTATGTGAAAATTATCTTTAAACAGAAAACAACGATCTGATATTACAGATTGCACTGCTTCAGTGTGTTGCACACAGACTGATATAGTGGGACTTCAAGGATTTCTCCAGTAGGCATGTTTGTTTGAGGCTTAGTAGTACGGTTTTGTATCAGTTCAACTTAAGGTGTATGATGCCATAAATCAGAAGTCTACATTATCTACTGTAGATGACCCTCTGATCATTAAAGTATGACTGCCTAAAAATAGCAAAAGGAGAATAGGAATGCAACACGGAATGGTCAAAATAGGCGCACTGGGTGGACATATCACCAGTGGTCTTCTGTCTAGTTAGTAGAGAGACGAGTGTGAAATATTAAATCATCCTGGTTATTGCACATTTATATCGGATTCCAACAAAACAAGCATAGCTAACCAAAAGAAGATAAAATCTGTGTGCACTAATAATAAAAATCCTATAAAAAATATGCAAGTAGATAGCCAAGAGCTAGCCAGTAAAGCAACACAAAGAAACATACATTGAGGTATGCTCAGAAAACAAAGTGTTTCAAAACCTAAAATACATCTTACCCCTAAAAAAAGAAGGCCTTGAATATAAAAATTTAGACCGCAATTAACTAAATGAAAAATATTCTCAAATTGCAAATAGATTTTAATGTGCTGCTAACTATGGGTCCAATATGAGAAAAACATGTCTCCCATTAAAGTGTCCAGATATTTTGTTATTCAATATTCACTGCATTCAAAAAAAATGTAAAAAAGCAGCCTAACTAATGGGATTAAAGTGATATTAACACTTGAGCACTTTCCACTTACATCAACTCCAAGATCTAAGAGATACTTCACTACACTGATCATCCCACTAGAGGCTGCTGCATGCAATGGTGTGTAGGATTTCTTGTCTTTGCACATTACTTCAGCTCCATGTGTCACAAGTAACTTAACAACTTCAATATGACCTGCGGAAAAAAAGAAACAAATACAACTTGTGTTTATATTTTTATCCAACGGAATCACCATTTCTGACATCCTGCATAACACCGATAATAACAAAGAAACAGGAGGTGTACTTGAAAATGGAAAACATGGCTGAGATGACATAAAACAATGTGTAATACTTAAAATGTACTGGAATTTAAATTAAAGCAGAACATGTCGGTGTTATATTTTTAAGGAGAAGAACTGTTGCTGGGAAGGAATGGCGTGCTGGCCTGAGATTTTTGGCCACATTATGTAACAGATATTAGGGAAGTGTAGTTATCGGTCAGATTATCTCCGAGATCTGAAATCACTATGTGATTTCGCACATGCAGATCTATCCTCACGCACATGCGTCTTTGGCGCCAAGCCACATTCCTTTTTTTTTCTTCAGAATACCGGCTTAAACTTTTAACAGTTCCATTTCGAAATACTCTGAGGATCATAATGTGTGAAAAGCTCAGAAGTATGTCTTATCTGCCAGTGTACAGCTCAGAAGTATGTCTTATCTGCCAAGAAATTATGGTTACCGCCTGTCGAACGTTGCATACAAGAAAGGAATAAGTGTTTAAAAATACAAGCACATAGATGCTCTCTTTTCTCAATTTAGCGTTAGGCATTCACCTGTACACAAAGCCGCCTCTCACAAGAGTAAGCCTCCTTGTAGAACTACATTTTAAAGATCAGTAGGATATAAACATATTGCATACAGCTTTCAGATTTACTGTATATAAAGCATACTAGTCAAGCAGCACAAATGATGACTTTGTGGGAGTTTTTAGGAAGCAGAAGTAGTACTGATCAACAATCTCACGCTTTATACTTTAGCCTCCTACTGTACTACATTTTGACAAACTCAATAAATGTAAAAAGCATGTCACAATGGGGAGATTGATCAGCATCAACAACAAAAGAATAAATGTTATATTTATATAACTGGTACACAGAGAAATGGCCCCTGTGCCCTTTTGTTTTGTGCTATTTGTTATGGATTTGTAGATTGCAAGCATTTGAGTAAGGCTCCCTGTATGCATCAGTTTATTTCTACACCATTAAGTACTGGATTAAGTGCAGCATGAAATGCATGCATTAATAATCATATTCATATCCAAGGATACACTCTTTCGGTCAAACTGGTTTCAAAGTTCTCAATCCATTGTAATTGAAGTTCTTTTTCCACCTAGCACATCACGTCATTCTTCTCCCCTCACAACAATATGTGTAGTATTGCAAGAGTTCAGTGTTTTATTTTATTTAACCCACACCTTTACAGTAAACATGAACACCTTATTATATACATATTCCATCTCTCTGGACAATAAAATAACATGACTAATGAAGATGAAATAAAAACCCATTAATGCAGGAATAACTGCAGTTTTTGTGTAGTACATTTCCCATGTTGCTCAGCCTTCCATGGGAAATGTAGTCCACAACTGTTCCGCTGCAGGTTAGCGATCCCTGCAAAAATGTCAACTACCGCTCTGTACACAGAACCGAAATGCACATTAAAGAGATTGGCGGTTTGGATGTTTCAGAGATTTCAGTAGTAAAAGTACAAGCAATAGACAGTCACTGGGGAAATATTCAGCTGTGTGGCCTTCCTAAACCAATTTAAAGGGAGGGAAGCATGTTTACCAATGAACTAGCTTTGCAACATGTGCTTTTATTTAAGTGAGTTATGTGAAAATGTTGTTTGACTGTGCAGTTTACAGAAATGGCAAATAGCAACAGAGGGGTGGGGTACGGAGTCATGATTAAAACGATATATTATGCCGCTTTTGACAGCTTAACCCCTTAAGATCACATGAGGGTACGGATACATCACGAGGGTTAATTTTTAAAAAAGATTCAAATTTACGTAGGACGTACGACCTCGCTTGAATTAGGAGCCAGTAAAGGATACATCCAAAAAGACCATTAACAAAAACAGAGGAAAAATTTGCAGAGAAAAAAAATATATATGTTAATATAGAAATGGAACAGACTGAGATATAGTAACTTACCCATATATGCTGCCCAGTGTATTGCTCGTCTGTCTTTTTTGTCAAATGCATTAATGTTGGCACCTCGAGACAGAAGTAAACTGACCATCTGCGTTAAACAAAAAATACACACATTCATACTGTAAGAAACTTACTTTTTGAATGCATAAACGCAGTTTAACCCCTAAACCATCAGGCTTCTTTTACACTCCAAGATAAAAGTAATTTTAGCATGTTTACTATGTCCTTGTGTTACAGAAATTACCTGTCCCATTGTAGTGTACCCCATGAATTAGGCCTATATTTTAAAGGGACTGTACCACTTAAACAATGCTTATACTATGTTTAGTCTTTTAAAATGTATCTGTCGAGTCTCCAGCTTATGACATCAACGGTGGCTTGATATGCAAATCCACTTGTTTGCATGGGAAATGTGTAATTTGCATATCAAGCAACAGTCGATGTCATAAGCAGGAGACTCTGCAGACATTTAAAACACATTTGCTCCTAATTTAGGCATTTGCATGCAATTTTGCTAATACATTGTATAGATGTACTCTACATGCACAGGGAAAAAAAAAAACTATATTTAGGTGATAAAAAGTAATGTTTTTAAAGAGAGCCATACTTTGTATTTAAAAGTTAGTACATATAAAACAAATAGTGTGGACAATTGAAAAAAAAATTTCACAGTGCAATTATATACAGCTTCTGTGGACCACATCTCTGGCTATCCTCTGGCATCGCAGTTGTTGTAAAATACAGCTCTGCAACTTGAGCCAGCAATTTAGGTATCAAACTTCAGCACCCACTGCCTTCTTCAGTACAAACTTTACTTCCTTCCCTACATTTATTTCTCTCTCCTCTACCATCTGTATTCTCTCCCCTCACTTCCCTAAGAATGCATGAAATAAGCAGAAGGCTATCCCGGACATAATAATCTATGAGCATTTTCCATTAAGTAATGTTACACAAGCTTTATAGTTCATATTGTCCAACACATTCCACCTATTCTATTCCCCTCCATCACTATACTTAAGTTTCCTACTAACTCCTTTGCACCATTCCCTCTTTCTCTGGAGCCATGTGCAACATGCAGCCACTCACCACCCAAGTGCTGCCTATAAAATGTCAGGTCAGCTACAGACTAATGAAAGGGGAGCACATGTCTTTGTGCCTGGGCCCCAGGTTGCTATTCATCTGCCTCTGCTCACTGTATATTCTACAATGTGAATTCCTTTCACTTACATTTTCACTGAATTCTTTGCTGCATGTTCAACAATTTGATTTTCTTACTCTGAGATGTTAACAGGCTAATGGGTCTAAAATAAGTATTGCAGTGGGGCTTTTGTGATTGCTTTGCCAGATGGCCACATGCATTTCATCATCTGCTCATGGTTTATCACTATCTCCCTTACCTCAACATGACCGCTGAAGGCCGCATGGTGTAATGCCGTTCTCCCTGCTCTGTCTGATACATTAACATTGCTAAGAAGAGGCACCAGTGCTTCTGCACACTTTACAGCTTTGTTTGCAGCCGCTATATGCAGAGGGGTCTGCCAGTTTTTGTCACGGGCATTTACATCTGCTGAGTGCTTCAGCAACACCTGAACAGCATCCTAAACAAAACAAAAAGGTTAAAACATGGACAGTAATAAGAGATGGTATTAACATTATCAAATGACAAATCACGTTTTAAAAAGTGGTTGGAAAAATGTAATGTGACAGCAATTCTATAGAAATTTAAAGAAAATATACTATATTAAACTTGTGTACAAGAGCATGAAACCCCTCCTTCAAGTATTGAAAATATCCAAGCTCCTCCCCGTTTACTGACCATAAGTGAGGTAGTATGAAGTAGCGAAAAAGGATATGTGGAGCCAGCGCTAAACAAAGCCCAAGAGCCATGGCTTCTAAAAATCTATACTGCTGGCTCCTCACTTTCAAAATGGCTTTACATATAACTATCTGGAAGAGCCATTTACCTGCCTTATAAAAATAATACGTCTACAAAAATTTGAGAAGTCTTGTGTGGAGTGGTTGTCCATTAGAAGCTACAATTCTGATGATGCTCATCCAAGCCTTTTACCAGACCCTGAAATCTGTATTACACATTGCATAACCTGGTTCAGCAACTTCATACTATGACAGCACTGAAACATTGATGGTCACTGAAAATAGAAATGCTTGAATAGAGTGACCCAGGCATCAAAAGTCATGTGAATGATAATGCCAGCATTAAGTAGGTATTAACAAAATGACCAACAAATGTAAAGATTAAAGGGTCTACTCAATAACAAGAGAACTGAATGGAATTAAGTTGGGAATTTCAAACTTTAGGCCAAAGTCAAGTTGAAAATGTTTCAATGCAGCTGAATGGGAGAATGTTTCCAACTCAGCTATTTTGGCCTTAAAGGGACATTACCACTTACATAAGATGTAACTAGATTACCTGTGCATTTAGAACAAACACATATATAAGACATATGCCACATGACACTGGTGGTGACTACAGCACAATATTTCACAAAATGACGGCACCCAGTCACACTTGTCAAGTAAAATATTTCATAAAATAAACTCTCATAACTATAACAAAAGACATATCTGAAATCAACAATGCAAAATAAAAAAAATAAGCCCTTTTAATATTTTGGTGGGAGTGTCCTTTTAAGTATGAAATGTCCGTCTCAATTCCCTGCAATTGTATCTTTATTGAGTAGACCCTTGAGATATTCTTAACTAAAGCATTTCTCTAGGATGGCCATTTGTGTGTCCAAGATGACGTCACAACGGACCCCCATCCACTTGCCTCCAAATTGTGCCACACTTATCCAGGAAAAGATTAAAAGTAAAATTTACAAACAAAAAACTATGATAGTATAGTTTGTAGAGAAAAAAAAAACCATTTATTTGAAGGCTTTTGTCTGAACCATTGTTGTAACTTTAACATTTCAAGTTTCTTGAAAATGTCAGTAATATATATAACTGTTTTGGCTAATTCTGCTTAAAAGACAAAGCAATGTTACAAATATCCCCGCTGACTTCAAAGACAAGAGGGTTTCCTTAAAGACAAAAAAGTTGTAAGAAGACAATAGATCTCTCACATGCATCCCAGTGAAAATGTAACAAATACAATCTTCAAGTCCAACTGAACAAATAAAACATCAAACAGAAACTGAAAGGGTTTTTTCTCTGGCCCATTTCCGGCTTTTAGACAGTCCCAAGCCCTGCTATTCAGATTAAATAATGATAGTTAAGTGAAAATATTATGCACAGTAGCCAACTATTCAAAAGATGAAATATTGATATGTATACCTCACTGCAGGAAGCAACCGCTCTGTGCAGAGGAGTCAACCATTTGCTGTCTTTGGCATTTACTCTAGCTCCTGTAACACACAGAGAAAGAAACATTTAAAAAACTTCACATGAAAAGAAAAACAAAACATAGTAAATCACTGTAATATATTGTGTGTTCCCTCATAAGCAGTATGCTTTGGCCTAAAACATACATACTGAATCTAACTTCGTGGATTAAGACTTCTTTGGGATTTCAATTCAATTGACAGGCAAATGTTATGTTTAAAGTTTAATGGTCTCTAAGGGGCACTTTAAACCAATACTTAATATAATTCAAATTATAAAGCCAGTGTTTCTTAATATAGTCCTCATTGACAACTAGAAGCCCTGGCATGATGGATATCACTATTTTAAATCACCCAGTTATGTTCCAGGTAGTATAATGGTTTTCAAAGTCCTGGACTGTCCTTCAGAACAGGTTTGAGAGACCCAGCAATTATTTGGAATTTGTATTACAGATTAGTTTGCATGCAAGGTTATCCTGTCCAGTTCTAAGTGTAAACTCTACACTCTGTAAAATAAATGCACTGGTTCCATCTTTTAAAAAAAATGTAGGACTATTTTTTGTTTCTTATATTGCATCCAATATGTAATATTTTTGCACTTTCAACAATAAAAAGTAAAAAAACAAAAACAAAAAAATAATAATATTGATTGGGGTTTTCACCGAGCTTAGATGAGGTTTATTACTTATAGCATCAATGATGAAACCTCACCAGTGTATCTATTATTTCCAGCAGATTAAATGTCTTCAATAATAAAAAATAAAAAAAAATGTAGGACGCTCTGTGCATGCTGCTCACACATTTCATCCATCCCAAGTCTTGCTAAAAAGAAAAATGTGAATACACATAGCCTTTGTGCCTGGGAAGGGGCATATCTATTGTAAGTACCCGTTAATCTTGAAGGTACCCTTGTGACTTTCATAGAATAATATGCTAAGATGGTTCAGTTAGTGAGAATCTGACAGTGGATCCTGTCCAGCAGAGTTACTCCAGAAGACTGATGCTGGGAAATATTGCCTCTTAAGGGAAGTTTAGGCATGCCTTTAATCTTTTTATTAGTCCTCGGTGACCTTTTGAAAAGCATGATTCAAGTTCAATCTAGATGAAGCAAGCCAGTCTTAAGGGCTTTATTCGGGAGGTATTTAAAATACGTACACAAAAGAAAGGGAAAGAAAAAGAATGAAATGAGAGAGAGCTGCTATGATGTAGAGTTATTCCCTGTCACACAAATGGCAAGATCAGGTAACAATGGTGCAAGTGCTAGAACGGAAAGAGATAGTAGAACAACATACAAATGAAATAGTATTTCTACAATACCTACCTACCTACCTTGTATGTAATACAAGCGCTTGCACCATTACCATGTTCAGGGCTTTATTCATGAAAGAGAGACTTGCAGGGAATTAAGAAGGGCAATTCAAACTTAAGGCCAAAGTACCTGAGTTGGAAACCTTCTTCCATTCTCTCTTTCATTAATATAGAATTTTCTAATCCAGGGGCTGAATGTGTATAAATAAATAAACTCTTGTGTTTTGTTACTGTAACACACTGTCTACCGGAGGTAGTAGACCCTCTGCCTGTTGTAGGGAATCACCTCCTTAGCCCCCGATTAAAGCTCAGTATGCACCCAGAAAGTGTTTTCTGGACCCTTGCTCTTTGTACCCAAATAGCAGACAAAACCACTAGCAGTTAGGTACAGCAAGAATGAACAACCACTTTATTTGTGAAACAACACAGACTTATAAAAAGACAAACACGACATCACAGACATCAGTATACAATAGGGGGATGGAACTAACATAGTTCAACTAACTGGGGACAGGAATACATAAGACTTTCAGGCTGCAAACCAAATAGGAATTACCATACAATGAGTAGACGTAATTACAAAACACAGAGTAAGACACATAATGCACACAACATAATCAGTTTAACAACAAATCCAGTTAACACAGAACAATGGATGTTGGAGTAAACTATCAATTATTGTCATTGACACATTGTAATCCTTTTGAGTTGTCTACTCACAGAATTATACATTACACATAAACCAATATAGTAACAGAATCTGACTATTTAACAATGTTAAAGTATAGAGTTATATATAGCTCATAAGCCAGGGCCCATAATCTTTGAGGTGTTCGCCCCTCAGGCCCCTCCAAGAACCCCAGTCACGCAGGCTGCCAGGATTACTTTTTTAAAATGGTTAGGACAACCTGCACATCAGGTGATAAAACTGCTGTTTAGGTATTAGATTACCTGAATATTTTGTAAATGATGACATTTAGACTGGCATCTACTGTGCTCCATTGTGTTGCTATATTATTAATATGCATCTCTCTCAGTAGGGAATTGATCCTTTGATTATATTCAACAGAATTTCTTGGTTTAAAAATCTTGTTCCAAATTAAAAGATACGATCTAAGATTAAAGATAGACTATGTTGGGTCACTAAATCAAGTCATACACACTGTAACCATCATACTTTATGCTCACAAACGGTGGCCATAGATGGTTTACTGCATTTCCTTTACAAAGCTAAATAAATCTAAATTTGCCATATAATACATGACTCACTGTTCTTAGCAGAAACCATAAGAGTGTGTAACCACAGCAACAAGCAGTGATAATGTGACTAATACCATTGCACATATTATAGGAAAAACATAACAAGAAAAACACATCAGGAAGTCTGTGGTAGTTTTGCCAGGTTGTCCAGCTCTAGTTTGGCTTTTGAACACCACAAAAAAAATAAAATAAAAAAAAAAAAAAGCTTTTAAAAGGACAACTATCAGTAAAAATATTTTTTTAAGGGACTGTCAGTCTATAGATTGCTCATGCTGTGAATGCAGATTAAAAAAATATATGAAAAATTACATCCCTATTGTTTTAACAAAACTGCATACAAAGGCATAAAATAATAAATATATATTTTAAAATTTGGCAGTGGATTCTCCTGCACATTTCTCACTGAATAGTCATTCATTTACATTTCAATGCACGGTTGATATCAAACAGAAAACCCCACAGAAACTTGAAACATTTTTTTTTTATTAATTTGTGCATACAATTCTGCCAACACAATGTATTGATCATGCCTTTATTTTCTACAGTCACAGTACCAGCAATGTTTAGGCTGACAGATTACCTTTAGTTGAAAGACTGCTTCAAGTGTAGGTATTCTTAATATAAATACATTAATAAAATAATTCAAATAAATTGCTCTTTGCTCTGTAAAGCACTATAAGGGAGCGGACATGTTTAGAATCTTAGGTCAGATCTTCCTTTATCTCACTCAATATTCTACATAAAAGTGCTCTTCCTGAATTCACAGAAGTAAGGGAGTAAAAAATTGTGATGCTGCCAGAAAGGCGAATGGTAAACTGGTGGGCAGTATCAAGATGTTGCAAAAGATGTGTGTGTGGGACTATTTACATAGTTCCAACTATTATAGTCAAAACTGTTGACAGCACAGGGGAAGTACAGCAGTATCAGTAACTTCCATGTTGGTTACATGCCCAGAGAACCACAATGGGGAGGAGGGAATAGAGCTTTAGACTAGCTCCACCCACTACAGACCAAATTCTACCTGTTTATTTCGCTACAACATAACTACAAAAGTATAATACAAACAAATATATTATGTGATCATTAGTTTCTAGGTAAGGTCCCCCTTGCTGATCCCATGCAAAAACAAGGGGTTCTTTCTATGCAAGCAGAGAGAGACGGTCGCCAACCAGACGGCTGCCTGCTTCCTATGGAAGCATGGCAGCTGTCAGTCAGAGGATAAACTGGCGTGTACTATCAAAAGTACCTGCCAGTTCATCCTCATACTAGGGACAATGGACATTTCACTTGTGCTTCTATATTTGAAGCACAAGTGAAAAAAAAAAGTTTAGTGTCCCTTTAAACTGGCAAGGATAGTTTGGCGACACACAACTATTCATGCATCAGCTATTGTAAATAGATTTTGACTCAAGCTTTTATGTGAAGAGTTGAATTCCTTTGAGTCAATATGTCTTTTATAAACTATGCTAATCCATTTCAGTCCCATAACCTTTTAGGATGGATTTGAATTCAGTGATATACTGGCTCAGAATCCCCGTAGGATAGGTTTCACCATTTCATTTAGGTTTAGTTAGGAACTGTTTAGTTGGAGATCTGTTCTGTCAATATTTATTATTTCACTTGCTTATAATTTAGTTCATATTCCAAATTTCCAAAATAACAATAGCAGCTGTAATAATCTCAGCACTACCTTCAGTCCAGTTGCAGAAGGAAAGCAGAGATATTTTCCAACAGTGGATTAAATTATACTTGTACTTCTTTATCATTATCCTTGGTTATTGATTACCCAGCTATGTCTGTATATAATTATCATACACTTCAATAAATAAATCAGAGAAGTTAAATAAGCAAATTATAGACAGTTAATACTTGTGTTTCAGCACAAGTGACACTTTGGCTAAAATATGTATATATTTTTAACATTTAAACACTAGTAATGTTTAGATGAATGCTCTGTACTAAGACTTGAGGAAGACTGTGTGGCTTGAGATTTTTACAGATGACCTACATTTGGAATTTGAGAAAGTGAAGGATTGATACAATCAACGGTTTATTTGTCTATTAAACGGAGCAACAAAAGAGACTCCCAATATATGTTTCATCGGTAAAACAGTGTGGAATCGTCTCCGAATCAGATGTGTGTACTTGAGATAGAAAAACATAGAAATCATTGTTCAAAGCATTGCCTGTGTTTTGTTCTTATAGGAGAGTTAGGAATATTCCCATATTGAGATATCTGTTTGCCCAATGGAATGTTTTTTTTATCAGTAATGATGAATTAGCTAAGCCTTAGCAAGGACGTAGAAAAATAATTGTAGCTTAATATATGCTCAGTCCACCAACCGATATACTGCTTTTTTTGATGTTTTAGGGATCACAATTACAAATGTAACATCAAATTCTTTCAGCTGTGATAACACACAAAACAAGAAGGTTAGATAGAACTGGAAGCACTTACTATTGCTATTTGGGAGTGTGCCCAGATTTACCTTTTTAAAGAACAACTAAACTTTTATTTTTCACTCATGAATAATTAGATGCCCTCAGTGATCCCCCCCATTAAAATGCAGGGAGACCCCTGCACAATTCAGAGTCTGCATTTACAAACATTTATAAAAAATAAAAAAAAGTGTCATTCTGTAGAGCTCATTGAATTGAAGTGAGATACTATGATAGGATGCTACCTTTGCATGTAAGTGGTATTATTGGAAAGTTGAAGTGTTTAGGAACAGCAGCAACTTAGCCTTGAGGCAGAAAACCACGTAAAATCACAAGAGTGCTGAGATGCATGGTGCATAAAAGTTGTCAATGCTCTGCTGAGTCCATCACTGAAGAGTAGCAAACTTCCACTGGCATTAACCCCTTCGTGACGTTGGGACGTTCTATGCCGTCCTGACTTTAAGTGCCTTAAAGTCGTTAGGACGGCATAGAACGTCCTTTGTTAAACAGCTCATCGCGGCTCCCCGCGATGAGCTGTTTTCGGATCCCGCTGCAGTCACTTGCAGCGGGATCCCACCTGTCATCTGAGGCCACTTTGAGCGAGCACCGGCTACATTTCTCTAAATCGCGCCGTGCCCGAACTTCCGGGTTCGGGCACGTGACGTCCGGAGGTCTCGCGATATTTTGGCAGGGACCCACAGGGTCTATTAAGACCCTGATCGGGTCTCTGCCAGAGTGTTCCAGGCTACCGATCCCCTTGTGACATGGTTAGATGAATTTGGTGTGGAAGAACTTGATTGCCCACACTGATCTCAACCCTACTGAATGCCCTTGGGATGAACTGTAACTATAAATTAATGTCTATATATTTAGAATGTGATGTTATAAAATTCCCTGCTGGTGTAATGTTCAGGTGTCTCAATATTTTTGTCCATTTAATGTATGTGAAAAATAACTTTAAAAGAAAATGCTCCCATATGTCACTTATAATGGACTCAAACGGTTTAATTTAAACAGTTACATGTAGTGATATAGCTATAGAAACAGAAATGCTTACCCGATAAAATAAGAAGCTCAATAATTTCAGCATCTCCTAGGTAGGCAGCAGCATGAAGGGGTGTTCTTTTTTCATTATCCTAAAATAAAGAATACAGACTGATATTTAACAAACTAAAGACAAATATTACAAAAACACCAGTACTTAAAACAAAAAAAAGGAACATCAAACATGTTACTTGTGTCCCAATAATAGGGACCAGTGTATGCCCTTTATACAAGTTAGACTTTTAGAATATTTGTAATTTAAGCAATATCAAAGAGTAGGAAACCAAATATGCTGTATAAAACAGAATCTTTGAAAAATAAACTTTGGTATCCAACGCCATTCAAAACACTAAATTCTTGTCTTTTTCACTGCATATAAATGTTTATTAAATTAGTCAACTTCAGTGAGAGGAAGAAAATTGAAGATGCATGATATGATTAGTCATGAAATCCCTGAATCACCAAGCATAAAAAAAAATATAATGAGAGCAACTGGCATAGTGAGGGAGCATCCCTCCTCATGATAAGGGCTGGGAATACAATAGTCTGCCCAGTTTTTAAATGCTCAGAAAATGAAGAAAGAAGGAAACAAAATGAAAAAATAAAAGCCCTTACTCAAAGATGTGATTGAATTTAAAGTTGTAGGATCTGATGCTTAGATGCAAAAAGTGGTGTTACTTACCAAAGTTAATCCTTTTAAGGTTTCACTGTAACAGCTGGATAAAGCCTAATTGCATTTTAACTATATAGCAATGTGGGTTATTTTCTATCACCATCAGAAGCTGGCTAATGATATATTGAAAGTAAATATAATGCCTGGCTAATGATATATATACTTTATTGACTGAACCCATCCCTATTATATTGATAGTCTGTCCACCTCTTTTAAAGGGTGCAGTGTCATCAACAATAATCGCTGTTTGTTTTGCAAAACACTGGCAGCAGCTATTTTTTTTGCAGTGTGCATGGTTCTATCAATCAACATCATCACAACTGGCCTGTCAAACAGCATTACTGACCCTATGATGTCAGCGACTCTAATGAAGAAGACCCCATTTAACTGAACATTGATTACATTCTAATAGGGAATAAGCACAGTCAGGGAAAACAGGTTAAAATGTTTTGCGTACAATAAGAGTTAATGTCACATGTGACATATTTACAAAACCCACACAGGATAGTTTGTTACTAAATTGCATGGTGCCGGTTATTTAGAGCGTTAAATCATTTGTCCTTCTGCTAATATCCATACCCACATCAGCAGCCAGCCAGTTTTTAGTAAACACCAGTTCTTTCCAGTGGCAGGTGAAAGCATTACATAACTGCTGTTGAGGTTCGCATCAATGTCTAAATACAAAGTGAGCTTTCTTTTAGGGGGTCAAAAAGAAACAATGCTAACTCCATAAAACTGCATTGCAAAACTAACTAAAATGAGTCTAACATGGTAGATTAGGTAGTTTGCACTGATAGAATACAAGAGAATACACTTCTTATTGGAATAAAAAGGTTCTGTTCACTAAAAGGTAAGTTGAACATTCATTTCATCTACTCAATTATGCATTGTGCAGAGACAAACCACAAATCGAGGTCAGACTATAAGACAGGGATCCAGGTCCCCCGCAGAGCTGCAGGGACCTGGATCCCCCTCCCTAAGAGCTGGAGGATGTCTGCATGATACGCAGACATCCACCCCTGCCGCCAGGCACGACCGCCAGGACTTCTATGATGAAGCCGGGTCCTATCGTGCAGACATCCCCTGGCTGCCCCCACTAGCCACCAGGGAGAGTGAGACAAGGTGAGGGGGGGGAGGAAGAGAGACAATGTTTGAAGGGAGGGGGGGGGGAGAGAGAGAAATGTTTGGAGGGAGAGAGAAATGTTTGGAGGGAGAGAGAAATGTTTGGAGGGAGAGAGAAATGTTTGGAGGGAGAGAGGGAGATAGAAAGAAGTTTGGGGGAGAGAGAGTAAAGGTTGGGGGGAGGGGGAGAGAACGCGCTTGGGGAAGGGGGAGGGAGGGGAAGAGAGAGACAGCGTTTGGATGGGGGAGAGAGACAACGTTTAGGGGGAGAGCAGCTGCATTGGAAATAAAAACAAGAAATGCATTTATATCATCATTTTTTTTAAATATTAAAAAGCAATTTACATGTGAATATATCCAAGTTGAACTGTTTTCTTATAGAGTAGTCTTATATTCAGGCTTTTAGTTTTTTCGTGAAGGAATATTAAAGGTTTGGGGGAGGGGGAAGGCGGGGTTGTCTTATAATCAGGGTCGTCTTATATTCGAGAAAACACGGTATGTCAGTCCATGGCCACTGAGCTCTTCTGGAAGGAAAAAAACATTAAGTTTGGCCCTGCTTAATATATAGTTGGTGAGATTAAATATTGATTCATCTAATAGTAAATGGGCCCAAAATGAACATTTTAGATGTTGTGGTCATGTTTGACTATTACTAGTGCAGCCATGCTAGAAAAACAAATTAAGCAGCAGCAGCAGATCAAAACCTATACTGTACACAGTCAAGTAAGAGGTAGTGGGACTGAACTAAACAGACATTTATGGACAATTAACTAAACTTACAAAGATAGTTTGGTAGTTAAAAAAGGTGCTTTGATTAAAAAGAAGTAAACATGGGAGTTCATAATAAATAGTGAGTAAACAGGGCAGGGAGTATTAAGGACAAAATAGATTGAGATGAGATCAAAAGAAGTGGAAGGTAATACGATGAGTAAGTTATAATAATAATTTTTAAAAAATCCTGTGATCTCCTCTCTGTATGCATTAATTTTCAGGTGACTAATTTACATTAACATTTATTTATATAGCCAACAATTTATGTAGTGCAATGTACAGAGCATAGAAGAGGATTAAGTATAAACGAGAATAGACTGATACACAAGGTAGAGAGCCCTGCTTGCAAGGTTCTAATCTAGAGAAATATTATGATTATAACACTTTATACACATGAATGCAAATATACATAAACTCCTTGTGTTTTCTAACACACTGTAGAATCTGTCCTTTTCGCTTCCCCTCAATGAGCACAGAGCACAAATGGTGTTTCTTTTTTGCGTGTCAACAAAATTCAAAAGAAATCATTATTTAATCAACTCCAAGTTGACAATGCACCTACTGTTCTATTCTGCATCAGGCAGGGACCAGATGAAAATACTATCCACTTACTACAGAAGTCATTATAGTTCAAAATATTTTAGATGTTTCTGTCAAGAAAAAGCATATAAAGACATGTGGAAAATGTTTAATAGCCTGCTGTTGAAAATTAAAATAAGCAACTGTTAATAACTGTGGTCATATCGGTGCATATAGAGGGCTCAAACACCCTTAAGATGGCATAGAGAATGTCCTCTGTTTAACAGCTCAACGTGACCCCCCACAATGTGCTGTGCTGCATATCCCCCTGCAGGGGCCTGACAAAGACAGCCAGACAGTTACATTCCTTAAAACTGTACCATACCCAAATGTCAGGGTGTCATCACAAGGTCTTGTGATCTTTGGACAGGAACCTTCTGTCCAAAGTTCTGTAGGCATTGAAGGGGTTAAACTAAATGAAAATATACTGTAATAAACATATAAAAAATAATTTACTTAATGTGTCATTAGAAGTCCCATTATGACATGGAGAGGTCTATTTACAACAAGGCAAGATAGGGCAAGAATCGACAGTAAAGGGAACACCTTTTGAGTTGCTGTTGTGGCACAATGGGATGCTGCTCAAAAGGTGGCTAATGGTGGCTTTCTATTCTGAATAGCTTATTCCAGGGCTTGACAAATCCCTAAAATTCCTACTGCTGGCCCCTAACTTTTTTTTGATGGTTTTACCTAGAACTCTGTGGAAGATCCATTTCTCCTGGCTGCTAAAAATAACCAGGCTGGCTCCTGCATTGATCTATTTGGCTTCACATGTCTAAAGAAATGTGTCAGGAACCTGGCTTATTCCTTCTCATCCTATCAATAAAAGCATAGGAAATTAAATGACCCGCAAAGATCCATGCACATACTACTCCCTCTGATGAACAGAAATGCATAAATAATAATTAATATATTTATATCTATCTAAGCCTTGCCAATAGTGCTTCCCTTAATGCATTTTCTCTATTTTTCTTTCACAGACACACATATGCATCTAGCAAAGCACTACAGGCAAGGCTTCAGCCCAAACTATGGAGTAACACTGAGGAAGCCCTACAAAGCTTTCAGTTGAGGTGGCCCAAGGAGTGCTACTAAGCTGATCCCTAGAAAAGAATTAAATCCCAAACACGGTTTTAAAAGCTCAAAAGAACTTCTTCTGACTAAACCGAAACATCCTCTGTGCTCCTAGTGTGGATCTTACCAAGTCAGACAGTATTTGAGATCTCCTACTGCTGCATATTCAGATCCAAATATACAATGTATTAAACAATGAGCATCTAAAAACAAACCCTGCCATATTTAAAAAAAATAAAATATAAAAATAATAATTTTTCGAAAGATTTGTGCTGTAATAAGAAACTACTTCCTGCGGTAATGGAACGATTGATAAAAAGCAGCAATGCTGAATATGCAAGCCAGGCTATAGCTGGCATGATGCCTGGACACAAGCTTTATGGATGGTAAATAGCAAACGGATCTGAACTGGACAAAGAAAGTTAACTATTAAGGCTTAAAAAGACTTAAAAAGACACTACCACTTACATAAGATGTAACTAGATAACCTGGTCATTTAAAACAAACATATATAAATCATATGCCACTGTTTTTATATGATTGACTTAATTCCATATAAAAGGAAAAATAAAGTTAGGTGTTTATCTCCTGGCTCCATTTTTTTTATAATATTTCCCATGATTCAACAGCGCCCAAAATCTTCCAGCCAGTCTCACTTTACAACTGTGGCAAAAAGCAATTTAATTGTAAATCTATGCTAACCCTAGATTTTAGCTAATTAGGTCTTTTTTTTAATGCAATCTTGCTGACTGCCTCTAGGGGCAGTCAACCAACAGCATAAGTGTGTTTGAGGTGATTTTTTTTTTCACTTCCGAAGCTCAACCCTAAAAAGAGTGCACAGCCATATATGAGCGCACCCAGAATCGCTCCATGAAGCGCTCGTGAGTATCCAAGAAACCTATTTATTCAACTTCGAGACAATAGAACAGCACCGCCAGAGCAGTTTTCGTGATCGCTCATTCCACCAAAGAACGTGTCAGGCACGTCCTTTGTTGGCTGACATCAATTGTTGTGAAGGGGTTAAAGACTGCATTCTTTGTCCCCAGCAACAAATTGAGAAATTTGTACTCTTAAAGTCACTGGGGGATGGCAACAAAAACACTATATTTCACAAAATGGCGGCACCCAGTCACACTTGTTTAGCTACATATCTTATTAAATACAGTCACATAAGAAAAACAAAAGACATATCTGAAATCAACAATACAAAATAAAACCTTTTCTTTTTTTGGTGGGAGTGGCCCTTTGAAAGGACAAAACCTTTTTTTAAGGAAGCAAGGGTAAAAAAAAAAAAAAAAAAACCCAAAAAGAAAACATGTCCTGTATTTCCTTAGTAAACCCTTCATAGATACATGTGGATCTACTCTTGGCTGTGTCTCACAGCTGAGACACGCCAGCTTGTAGGCTGGCACCCGCTGACATGCATAGCCAATCAGAGCGGGGGTCATCTGATAGGGATCTGCAATTTGTGGGGAGGTCTCTCGTCTAGCGATAAAGTCCCTTCTGTTGATCCCACATAAAAATCAGTGTCTATCACTTCACTAGCAGAGAGACAGTCGCCGACCACATTGTGATGGCTGCTTCTCAGGGAAGCATGGCGTCTGCCGGTCAGAGGATAAACTGACATGTACTGTCATGCTAGTTTATCCTCATACTAGTGACAACTAATATTTCACTTGTGCTTTTATATTAGAAGAACAAGTGAAAAATACAGCCTAGTTGCCCTTTAAAATAATTTAAAATTTAAAATAAAATATAAAAAAAATGTAAGCATTTGTTGTAGAGCACCTTTAATAATACAAACACAGAATAGGCTTTCCAAGCATTTACAACAACCAGAAATACCTTACCATGAATCAGTATCAAGAGAATGTATACAATCATCAACTAAAAATAAAAAGTCTCTTGCTTTAAAAAGTGCAAGCACAAAAAAAGAACCTATCATAATACATAAAATATTTGTTTGCAGGAGGCAAAATTGAGGGGAACATTTAATCAAAGACTTTCTTTAAACTTACAATATTAAAAATAAACATCAAGTATTAATACAAAAAAATAAAATAGAAAAACTAAAAACAGAACATGCAGTTCAGGCAGTTATTTTGAAACTGTTTAATTGTTCACTATTTTTATTTATTCAGGTCTTTAAACAGAAACAGCACGCAGCATATTATTTATGGCAGAATCTGTTTTAGTACACATGAAACTACATTTAGCAAGCATACAAAGTTTCTTTCCACAACATATGTTTCATACAATGTATTTAATTCAAACTCGCACAGCTTGCCACCACTGTAAATAGCAGCAGAATATAACTGACCCAGAGCTGCAATGCCTTATGCAACCTTTCAAACAATCTTAACATTTTCCAAACAGCAGCTCAGCTAAATTTAAGAGCAGGAGGATTGTATAACGTATCGGCATGTACAAGGTCGATAATGTGTTTATTCTAATATTAGATCTGTTTTACATTTTCTTAACAAATGTTTTATTTTTGAAAATAGTTTCTTTTTTACAGGACAAAACAACAAAAGCCCAAATATCAATGATACTATTATTTAGCTCCTGGTAATAATAATGAATCAAAATAGACAGACAAAACAAATACAGATGTACATAGTGTGACATGGCAGTGAACAGGAAGATTCTTTCTGATACATACATACATACATACATACATACATATATATATATTTATTAATAGTCAATTAGAACATACTTAGAATGAATTATAATGTCCAAATATTAGAGGTAATAGCCATGACACACTAGTAAACCGCCATATACCAAGGGTTATTGCACTTAGCCCACTAGCATTTGTGCATTCAAAGTTCATCATTTAATAGTGAGCCCAACCATGGGGACCACAATTTAACAAAATAGATGTTATTCCCAAGTTGAAATGAAATTCCACGTTCCATATTATATTGAAACTTAAGCTGGTTCTGGATATATTTCCAAGTAGGGATCTCTTGTTGCAACAAATATCTTGAGATTGCAGCTTTGGTAGCCATAATCAGTTGGATTATCAAATATCTTTTTTGGAAAGGAATTTTGATATATTAAAATGGAATAAAGCAATCGACATATGGTCCCCAATTATTTTCTTAACAGATTAATAAAAAAAAAATTATGATAACTCCCACACATCACTTAATACATTTAATAGTTTAAAAGTACTTTCATTTAAAAGGACTTTAAGGGGAAGAATTACATTAAATATGTGGACATCTATGGAATAAGTGGTACTGAAAAGATTAGAAATTCTTGTCTCAAACATTATATTTCTGAGATGGAAGAGGGAACTTTGTGTTAACTCTGGAGATCTCGGCTTCCTGCTGGTAGCAGAAACAAATCAACAATGGGATGTGAAATTCCAATTTGCCAGTAACTTACAGATGTCGCTGAGAGATTTAAGTTAAAAGGTTTGTTATGCCATTTACCCTAAGTTATGTGCAGGAGCACTAGACATATGTCAAATAAATGGAGCAATGGTTAGGAAAAAACACAAGTACATGGGCTGTATTGTAATGGAAAACACCGAACAGTATAAAGAATATCAAAGAGTGGGTTCATCCTTTGCCTTCAGAACAGTTACAGTCTTGTTTAGAATGCCGTCATACAAGTTGTGAACTATGTGTAACCGGATGTTGCACCCTTTGCCAAGAAGAAAGGACTTTGGAAATGTGTTTTGCTGCCCACCCCCTTTCATAACTGTTAGATAGAGCTGGTGATTTAGGGGGATCAAGGAAAGTGTTAGACTTCATCTTGTTCATAAAACTACACTTGAATTTGTTTAGCAATGTGTATGGATCATCATGAACATAAGGGAATAGTGTTCACTTTCAATGTAAATGGCCTTATATTCCTTGGTCATAACACAAATTTGCAGAGCAATAATCAGACAATGACTCCAACAAAATAGCTGTTCATGGCATTATGGATCACCTTTGGATCAGAAATGGTCCAGCTGATAAGTGAGTCAAATGGCAGTTCTAGATCTATGCATGTAGTGTCTGCAAAGGAGGGAATAAGGTAAGAAAAATGCCAAATGTAATGAATTTCCCATGATAGTTGGCCACGGAGGGGTTACAACCTTTGTCTAGAGCAATGTACATAGAGACAACACACAATCACATCATATCAGTAAAGTAAACAGAAGTTGTTTGCATGTTGGGCACTTCAATCCTGATGTACAGAGTGGAGCCTAAGGCCCAATACAAAATGTGGTCTTGACCTACCCCACAGTACATGTATAATCACATTGCGCAATATAACTACCAGGATATTGTAGCAATTGTGTTAGATGCATAATGATTATTATAATGGCCACGGTGGAGAAAATATTTGACAGGTTTTAAACATTTATTGTGTGAAGAGATCTGTGGGCTTATTTTGTGTGTTCTGGATATACATGTGGAAATATACTGAAATAAGGCGTATGTTTAAGTGAGGTTTATAATCTCCAAGGTAACAAAATATCGGGCAGTCATACAAAGAGCATGGCATGTGAATTTGAACTGAAAACCAAGCCACACTTTCCAATTAATCCAATATACAGTACACTTCTGTTGCAAATCTGACATTTTGCCAAGCAAATTTTTCCAAATAAAAAGTCTAAAATTTACACCATGACTTGCCAAAACCATACATCTTTTCAAACTTACCAATGTGCTATAAACTGGTATGGAATAGTGGTTTTAAAATAGTAAGAAAAATTACACAAGATAAAGCACACAAATTAATTGTACTGCAACTCCCTTAAAAAGGGACTGTATCACCTAAACATTGCTTATACTGTGAATGTACAGAATAAAAAAAATATCTATATATTGTGTTGAATTGCAATTAGGAGAAAAATGTGTTTTAAATGTGTCTGCAGATTATCCTGCTTATAACATCACCTGTGGCTTCATTTGCAAATTACACATTTCCCTTTGAAATCCAGTTCATTTGCATATCAAGCAACAGGTGAGAAAATCCACACACACATTTAAAAACAAACAAAAAAACAACTCATTTAGGCATTTGCTTGCAGTTTTGCCAAAACAATATAGCTATTTTTTAATTGTAAATCTCTTCATGCACATTAAAAAACCATGTTTGTGACACATTCCATTTAATATATTCTAGATTTTTCTATGTGGACCATCCAGCACTTTCTAGGGTGAAGGCTTTTTTACTACCCAAGTTTAATACCGAGTGAAATCCATGGTATTTCTGGGTATTCTATTTAACATTTTATTCAGTGCAGTGTTTATACAACATTTCTGGAATTGAAATCTGAAACTGAGCCATGTTTATAAGTAGCTACAGAAAATAAGGCAGCAACCATTCTGTTTAATGTAGATTTAAAAAGAACAAATTACCTTTTATTTTTAAATAGCTGCATACATTAACACAGTTTTGGTTTGACTTTAGTTCAAGTAGCCAGTTGTCAGAGTTACAACCTGGCATTTTGGAAGATAATAAATGAAGTGCCAAAACGTTGTAGCTCCTACCTTTTCTGTGATATAGAGCATGGCCGCCCTAGTATAACAGGCGTCCATGCAGCTGGCAGGGAGAGGTGCCATCAAGGCAAGGATTTAGTTCTGAACTCTTCCTGCTTTTTGTGGTCACTGGATCTGTCCTCCATTAAGAAGATCAGACCACATATGGGCGGTGAAATGCTGCACTGAAGACTGAAAAGCCAGACAGCAAGGCAAAAGACTACCACATTTATGCAAGGAAAAAAATATGGGTTTTCTAGATCTTTCAATCAACTAGGATGAGTTCATATAATTATATTTCATGCATTAAATACATTCAGTATTCCATCAAGAGGACCATCACAGATCATGCTATTGCACGCCTTATAAGATTTTATGGGCCTGGCATAATCCAGAGTAGAGCTGGAACCCTAACAGTTGACATTAGTAGGTTAAGAGATCCAAATGAGACCACAAAACATTACTGTATGGGATGGTGTATTCTCGTGCACAGGGACTGAAGTAAAAACTGTTGCAAGGTGGTTCACAGTTCAAACTTAAATTCACAGATAAAAATTATCTTAAACGTTTATTAGTAAACCTGCCCAAAAGTAATCCAATATTCTTACATAAAGATCATGACGATATGTGTTCAAGAAGGGGTGACATTTGAACTTTAAAGTAAACATTTACTTTATGCCAAGGAATGGTGACAGAAGCAGGGTGCACAGATGCCAAGTCTATCCTGAGCACAGATAATTGGGTAATTAAAATGCTCATAATGTGCTCGAATACATCTCACTTTCTGCTTTGTTACTAGGGAGGGTTACAAAAAAATACCATATAAGAACTAATTTCCTCCTCATATTTAATAGAGGCATGTTTCTCCAGTTATTTTACATAATTAGTTCACAAAACAATTACAAGACTATATAATTTGTAGAGATATTACAGCTGTCACAAAATAAGACTATAATTGTTCAGTGAATTTGTTGCCACCTGTGTGGCAAAACTAAATATAAAAATAAATAAAGTGATGGCCATACCCGAAGCAAATGTCATTTAGTAGACTTCAGTAATTTCAAAAGGGCTAGCTGAAGATTGTTTGATTTTCAGTCACTGATCAACTCTATACCACAATGCGCACAGCCCTGCCCTGCAAATGTGCTGAAGTCCAACACGTATCACTGATTTGTCTTAAAAAAAAAAAAAAAAAATTACCATTACCTATGGCAGGGCTTGACAAATTTATTTTGATTTTAGGAGCCAGACATTTTTTTTAGGAGCCAGACAATCACGCAAACATAAACACAATTCATAAACACACACGCCTACTTCACATATATACAAACACACATACTTTACATATACACATATATACAAACACCTCACACACACATATATACACAAACACCTCACACACACATATATACACAAACACCTCACACACACATATATACACAAACACCTCACACACACATATATTCACAAACACCTCACACACACATACATACAAACAACTCACACACACATATATACAAACACCTCACACACACACATATATACAAACACCTCACACACCCATATATATATAAACACCTCACACACCCATATATATAAACACCTCACACACCCATATATACAAACCCCTCACACACACCTACTTTACAATACATACAAACACACACCCACCTAACACAGTCTTTTCTTGGGGGTTTCTTCTTGATGTGTCCCCCTCCCAGCTGCTTTACCTCACTGCAGGGGAGGGGGACATTCACGCTGCAGCTTAACTCCGTTGGTCGGCGTGCTGAGTGCCAGGATGTCACGTGACGACACCCGGCACTCAGACACGCGTTGCGCGAGGGGGCGGAGCTTGCAGTCTGTGCCATCGGCACAGACTTTACCCCCTCGCGCTGCGGAAAAATCGGATGGCACCGGCAAGGGGACCATGAGGCTGACAGCACCCAGGCGCCAGGTCTAATTTCCTGGTCGCCATGGCGACCTGGCGCCTGGGGTTTGTCGAGCCCTGACCTATGGGTCAAAGAGTGTCTGAACGGTACAAAAAAAAAATCATAAAATATGATGAACAGTTTTAAAAAAAAAAGCCACTTTTTCTAACTTTGACCTAAAATATAATTTACACAAATACAAATCATTAAAAAAGACCCCGACTAAATAGTTTCTAAATCTTGTCCCGAGTTCAGAAATGTGCATGTTTCCACATTTTTCTGTATTTCTTTGCGAGTTATGGGGCAAAAACCAAAAATAGTGCCAGGCACGTCCAATGTTAGGAACGGAGTTCCCAGCAGGATGTGCCTGACATGTCCAGTGTCGCGAAGGGGTTAAGTTAACTGACTGTTTTGAATTTAAAAAAAAAAACAATATCCAGTATGTGGGAAATCATTTAAAAAGCGAGCATTAACTTTTATTTAAACACACCATCACTAAAGGTGTAAAAGGATTCTTGTCCCAAATGAACATCAAAACAAAAACATTGTCCTGAAAGTTAACCCCTTGACGACAAAGGACGTGCCAGGCACGTCCTGCATTGAATGAAGCGGTTTTTCGCGATCAACGATCGCGAAAACCACTTTAACAGTGCTGGTCTATTGCCTCGACATCGAGGCAATAGCCAGCACCGAAATTTCTATTTCGGGACCCCCACGATTGCCCCACGGAGCTATCGTGGGGAGCCATATTGACCGAGCATGCTGCTCCGTCAATATGGCTAAGTCCTCTGCCGGTCTGAGCTTCGGAAGTGAAAGTAACTTCACTTCCGTCGCTCTGAATATGCTACTTGACTACCCCTAGTGGTAGTTTAGTAGCATTGCAATGGGAAATATTTAAAATAAATATTTAATTAAATTAAACACAGGTTATTTAGCTATATTAGCCTATAGGGTTAAAATTAAATATTTTTTAGCATAAGGGATAGGGTTAAAATTAAATTAAAGTTAAAAAATATTAAGGGATATAATAAGGATTAGAGTTGGGGTTAAATTTAGTGTTAGGGTTAAATTTTGGGTTCGGGTTGGGGTCAAAAGATCAATATAGGAAAAAACCAAAAAACACTATTTTTGGTTTTTGCCCCATAACTTGCAAAAAAATACCGAAAAATATGGAAACATGCATATTTTTGAACTAGGGAGAACATTTAGAAACTATTTAGACGGGTCTTTTTTAATGATTTTATTTGTGTAAATTATATTTTAGGTCAAAGTTAGAAAAAGTGTGTTTTTTTTAAATTTTTCATCATATTTTATGATTTTTTTTGTAGTAAATTATAAGATATGATGAACATAATGGTATCTAATGAAAGCCCTTCTTATGACGATAAAAACAACATATAATTTGTGTGGGTACTGTATGTGAGAAAGAAAAAAATTACAGCTAAACACAAACACCCTAGAAATGTCAAAACAGCCATTGTCACCAAGGGAAAGTCAAGGTGAAAATGTCTTGTCACTAAGGGGTTAAGCTTGAGAAAATATTTGAACATTTATCTCCAATTTCATAGACACAAACACATATACACAGATAAAGTATAAATGTATTTGCAAAAGCTACAAAAGCTCACACTTGCTTTAACTGTAACATACCTATAAATAAACTTAACTGACAGAAAGCAATCCATGCAGAGACATATCAATATTTTTTCAGAACTGCATAAAATTACTGCTCAAAGCCAAAGACTGGAACCACAAGGGCATAATTTTAACAAAGTGAGAAACTGCAGACTACAGAAGGCACATATCAATAAAAGGTTACAATAACCCCAAATAGCTCAGCTGAAAAACTGAGGCTTGGGCCACACAAATGGCTACTTTATTGGGAGAGCAGACAAAGCCTCAACATAGCAGAAGGAAGGAATGAGTCACAGCTGCATAACCATGCAAAATGAATGCTCTATTTCACAGTAACACAAGGAATTTCCCTCACTGGAAAATGGAATTAAGATGCGAAAAATGAAATGATTAAAAGGAAAAAAGAAATATTTAAAATGGAGGCCTCTAAATAAGAGCTTAATCAGAACCCCACTAACAAAAAGTAAACGCACTGAAACCGAAAGCAGATGCTTCATAAAGCAGCCCATCTATAAACATCCAAATGTGATAGCTTCATTTTCCACTGAAGCAGATCTGATGATGTTAATGATCTCGACCACCTTTACAGTAATGTTATTCCCTGGAACAGTCGTCTTATCAGACTTTAAATCATCTCAACATTTATCATTGGGGCAACAGCTAAATCACTGCCAATGAGGTCAACCAATGTATAAGTACATGTGACATACACGTGACATTTATTCTCCTTCTCCAATCAGCTGGATAAACTCTGAGTTATGCTATGGGCTGGGGGAAATGGTGGCTCGTTCCTCATATAATTAGTATTGCTGGGGAATGGAAAAGGTAAAGTTTCCCATTTCTTCATACTGGAAAAAACCCCATAACCATTAATTTAACCAAATCATAATAAAATTATTATATTCTAATTTCTGTAATACAAAATGAAGTCATACAATACAAATTTGAAAATAGACGTTGCGAACTAGCTCTCCGCTTTCCAACACCAAAAACTAAAATTTTGAAACAAGAGTGGCTTTTATGGGAAAAAAACATCAGAATCAATTATAATCTTATTTCGTTGTTCGTTCCTGACTGGATGATGATTGCTAACATGTTGTATATATTTTGATTGTATATAATAATATAGTGTATATAAACTGATAAGTTGTTTCTCATATCCCACTGGATGTTTGTACTTGTATAGTTGATGCCCTGTTTTATTACTATTTTATGTATGAATTAATATTATTTTCTCTTATTGTATAAATGTTTACATTGCTATTTGAAAAATCTTCAATAAAAATATTTGAATAAGAAAAACCCCCATGACTTTTTGTTTTGATATATTGTGAAGAGTATTTATCTTAAAAAAACAAAAACTACATTACATGTTCCCCTACTCCAATAGAATTCTTTTTCCCAGCAGAAATTAGGACATTTGTAAAAAAAAAAAAATGATATATTTATATATATATATATATATATATATATATATATATATATATATATTTATTTATTTTAAATGTTTTTTACAAATGTCTTATACATACACACGACCGGACAGGAAAGTTTTTTAAGATTTATACATCTCACACCCCCCTCCTGGGCAATTCAAATAGAAAATGACTGACAGGTGGTCATGTTGTGAGTACATTGATCACATACAGTGATACGAAGTTTATGATCCAAATTTAGTATGGATTAATTCTATACACAAAGGTCAGGAACAAAATAATAAAAAATGAAAGTAACTGAATGTAGCAATGAACAAGAGATGTTTAACCCCTTCGCCTGACACGTCCTGCGGTGAAACGAGCTGTTTTCTGACGGTGCTGGTCTATTACCTTGATGTCTAGGCAATAGCTAGTACCGAAATTTGGGCTCTGGGGCACCCACGATCGCCCCACGGAGCGATCGTGGGTGCTAAATTGACGGAGCAGCATGCTCCAGCAATATGGCTGTTCCCTCTTGTGGTCCGAGCTTCGAAGTGAAAAAAAAATTCACTTACGTCGCTCCGAATATGTTGCTTGACTGCCACTAGAGGCAGTCAACAACATTGCAATGGAAGAAAAAAAAAAAAACAGTTTAAATCTAGGATTAGGGTTAGATTAGCTGTAATGGTTAAAATTAAATTAGGGTTAGCATAAGGAATAGGGATAAAATTAAAATATATTAAGGGATAGCATAAGGGTTAGAGTTGGGGTTAAATTTAGGGTTAGGGTTAAATTTATAGTTCGGCTTGAGGGTAAACTTTTTTGCCCCATAACTCGCAAAAAAATGCAGAAAAACATGGAAACATGGATATTTCTGAACTCGGGCCAACATTTAGAAACTATTTAGATGGGGTCTTTTTTGATGTGTATTTGTGTAAATGATATTTTAGGTCAAAGTTAGAAAAAGTGTTTTGTTTTTTTTAAAAAAATCATCATATGTTATGATTTTTTTTGTAGTAAATTATAAGATATGATGAACATAATGGTATCTAATGAAAGCCCTGCTGATGACTATAAAAACAACATTTAATTTGTGTGGGTACAGTACGTGAGAGAAGAAAATTACAGCTAAACACAAACACCCCAGAAATGTAAAAACAGCCCTGGTCACCAAGGGAAAGTCAAGGTCAAAATGTCTTGTCACTAAATGGTTAATAGGACCTTACAAACCATTACTGAAATGGCATTTTTCAATGAAAACCTGGAAAAATTTGCACCATTTTTCCACAAACATTTTTTTTTTTTAAATCGAAGTTTAAAAAACATACAAACATATTCTGACATTAGCAAGATCAGCTGACATTAAATTCAAAATGTACTTCAGTTTGTTAATAAATGAACATAATGAGACAAACCTAGCATAGCTCCTGATTTTGGTCAGTTGAAAAATACCCCAAACCAGTGCAACTGCAGTTTTGTAGAAGAGATCCTTCTGTACAATGTTTATTGCCGACAAAAATCTATTTTGGAGCAAACATGATGGAAACCCTTTTAAAATAACATCCATGATATTTGGCATTGCACTCTCAATGTGTTCTATATAGCCCGCTTTTTGATTTCCTAACCTTTTCAGTCACCCAGCAAATTGCTCTTTTCTACTTTTTGTATTTTCCCCCAAATTATATTTTGTCAAAAGTTCGCAAACTAAGTTAATTTCTCTTTCTAAAAAAACATAACATTTTTCCAGTGAAATGACTCAACATTTGGACAACTCTATAGATTTTTCTTGTCTGTTTCTACACTATCACAGCTACCTCAGAATTTGCCCATATAGCTATTCCAGCTTGGAATGTTCAGCAAGTCTAAAAAAGCATGAATTTCACATTATGTTGCCGAAACAGGTTTCAGCTGTAATTCTGTATATAGAGATTACATTACAGATACAGGTACTAAGAACTATATTTGCCCCTACAGACAGATCCTGGATTTCTCGTTGTTTGCATTACTTCTTTGCGGTATATAGATGGGTAAATATTGTAGTGTGCCAAATAATCCTGAGGTAGGTCTTGATTCTGGGATAGCTGTAAATTGGCATCAGAACCACAATTATAAAGAGGAATAAATGACAGGAAAAAACATGATAGCAAGGAGGATAAGGTTTTACATAAAAAGCCTCAATGGGATGTTGCTACATGAGAGAAATGCATCCAAAACAGGTGAAATGAGCGACCTTTTCAGTAAATTGGTGACCTAATAAGGGGGGAGTTAATTCACCAGAACTTTGAACGAATCTGCACTCTAGAATGTTTTAGATAAACCCAGTCTGAATAATAAGAAAGAGTCTGAATAATAAGAAAGATGCCACAGCATATGAGAAATACCAAGTACATATGTTTTACATGGCCACGCATAGCAAAAAAAAAAAATATATATACTATATTTTAGGGATCGACCGATATTGATTTTTTTAGAGCCGATACCGATAACTTGTGAACTTTCAGGCCGATAGCCGATAACTTATACCGATATTTCGTGCATTTTAATTTTTTGGGAAAAAAAACAATTTCTACACAAATCTGCTGTTAAATGAACATGTTTATTGTTAACGTTTAGCTTTTTTTTGTAAATCTTTTTCATTGCTAAATAAAAATAAATAATGCAGCAAAACAATGGTGATATGGTCAAATACAACAAATTAGGGAGTGGTTAAATTTGGCATTTGGCAAAATTTGCACTAGTATATTATAAATTAATAAAGCTCTTAGTTGGTACTGGTAGTCAATTTATAATATACTAGTGCCAAATGTAAATTTCCACCACCATCCCCCCTCCCCCTGAATTGAACTTCCAGTTCCAATTCAAACCAAGGGATTAATTATAATTAATTATAATTTAAGATGCCAAAGTGCCACTGCAAAATGCAAATATAGTTAGTGTGCCACCATGTGGCATCCGACCACCACCACCCCTCCCCCACCTCACCGACTAACCTCTGAAAAAAAACAACATAGTATAAAAAAAAAATCATAGAAAAATATCATAAAATAAAATTACCTTTTTAGTAGACCATAAAACTTGGCAAATCAAGCGATCCGACTGGGCTGGCAGTGGCACACAAGCGGCAGAGCAGACAATTGGGCTGGCACACGACACTGACTGAAGCCACTCCTCCAGACAGCACTACTTCAGGGCCGGGACTTCAGCTCCTCTCCCGCGATTCGTGCGCACACCTTGTTTTGCTGTGCGGAGCAGCGAGATGGATTGGGGGCGCACGCGTTGGACGCATTATCGGCATTATCGGCAAAGTTAGATGCCGATACCGATAGTTTAGGAAACTGTGAATATCGGCCGATAATATCGGTTAATCCGATAATCGGTCGATCCCTACTATATTTTATGCTATTGCGAATCCTTTCAATTTTCATCTAATGAAAAAGTTTGTTTTTAAATCAAAAGTATGAGTGCCTTGTTGGAAGTTATACCTGACACAATGGGGGTTATACACAAAATGCAATTACAGGGCAATTACTACAGAAGCAAACAGAATGTTCTGCTTTTAGAACTTTGGCCCAGAATCCCTCTAAAAATAACATGCAATGTCCCAAGTGCAATGAAACAGGCGTCACTTCCTGTGGGATAGCATTGTACAAGACAGACACTTATAGGAGCCAGACAAGAGAGATATCTAAAAAACGACAATACTTTACTAACCTGAAAGTTAACATCTTCTTTCTTGAATATCAATGCGCGAACTTCATCTGGATCACCATTAAAAATTGCTTGAACCAAGGGAGGCTGCAACAGAAGAATGACAGCAGGGTAACTGCACCTAATAAGACTAGATTCAAAGGCAAACAAGCAAGGCTTATAAAAGAGCAGGGGCCAGATACTTCAATTCTACTAAAACTGTTAACATTGAGAAATCCAACATGAATTAATAATTTAAGGGGACACACCAATGTGTTACTGCTGCAATACAGCATACCTTCAATATAGCATATAAAAAGTAGGTTATAGAAGTAGTGTTCCAAATAATACCTACTAATATGGCTTATTATGGTATAAAATATTCCAGATACAAAAACAAGAGGATAGTAGAACAGAAGAATAGAACTCCTCAGCTGATCAACTTTAAAAGTTAATTGTCCAATCAGGACCTTTTTTTGTCTGTGTATATACCAATGTGCTGATTTTCCCTAGTAGCTATTGGAATTGTGTGGCATCCTACCTTTCTGGGGTGTTTCTCCCAGCATGCCTGGAAAGTATTGCACAACATATATGTCATTTTGTACAATGTATGAAAAATTTGCTGATGGCCAACATATTGCAATAAACAAGCCCATAAAACAATGATGAAAGTTAACATTCCTGGTGTGCTTAAAATTCCTAAGCAAAAATAAAATAAAAAAAGTCATGAAAAAGAGTAATAAATATGCTGTAAAGAGAATAACTATTCATAAATACATAGGTTTAAAGGAATGTGGTTAAAGTACAAAAAGGTATGAGGCTTTATTTGGAATAATAAAGCATACACGATTTTCATTGTAAAACCAGTTATAGTAGAAAAATATAGCTAACATTTCATAAGAAGACTTGCTCGGTTATATTAAAATGAATTAGATACATGAACCTGCTTTAAAATTTGCCTACAATTGAATGGTAACACTTTACTACATAGGTACTTCAGTTATAAATCTTTACAATTTCAAGTCTTTGTTGTTTTTAAAAGACATTTAGATATCATTAATACTAAGCTCTCTTCCGAAAAACGCATAAAAGTATAGTTTTAATAATACGTTCTCCATAAAACGCAAATAAACACCCACTTGTATGGATGTTTTTCACTGTATGATTGCAAAAAAAAAAAAACACATTTCCAGCATAAAATAAAAAATAAAAACCGCAACCGCAGCATGGACTGTTTTGTCTCAGGATCTCATTAAATTTGGCATATTCAAAGCATGTTCATAACTTAATAGGAAACATAAGCTATTAAATTCTCCATCTATAAAGGTTTCTTTAGATCCAAAGCAAGTTCTTTTTTTCCATGATAATGTACAAATAGACCTTCATTGAACGAAGAAACACCATTTTTGACATTTTTCACATCCAAACAAATATATAAGGAAAATATGTGCACTTAAACCACATTCCTGAACCTACTCAGGGTAGAGCATGATTACCTGTCCTGTATGTTATATGACTGCACTGTAGAGTCAAATTTCCTCCTACCCCCCAACTCTATGACCGCATCATTCATGGAGTCTTACCGTCACAGTTCCAGAGGGCGAGCGGCGATATGTATTTCCACGAGGTAATTTGGAAGTAAAATTTGGAAAGTCATCTTCGCCCTCCTCCAGGACCACTATGCATACACGGCTCATTAGCTCAATTTTGGAGCAACGGCTCAAATACATGCACTAAATTAAAAACTATACATATATATGAAACGGCACAGAGCTGCTAATTCTCACTTCCACTGTGTTATTCAACTAAAGACTCCAAATGCACTTACAGAAAAGAAAAAAAGAACTATAAAAAAAAAGATACTGACTTTTCAAACCACTCAATCTTTTAAATATAGGAACCAATGACTAGGGGGAGTAGGTAGAAGCAAAATCGTTTTGATGGAAGACATTTAATTAACAAAAAAAATATATAATGGGTGCTCTATATTCCAAATAAAATCCAAGGGAAGAGAAAAAATAAGTTTTTGTGAAGAAAAGTTTACTGCCACCCGAATGCTTCACTTTTATAGAGCAAAATAATCCTTAGACTTGCATTAATTAGCAGTATTAAAGTGTTCTTCATCAAGGAAGAAGCAATGATGGTAAACAGCTCTCCTGCACCCTGCAAGGTCGATGGCTAAAAACAGATTAGTCAGCTTTTCAGTAGCAGTAAATACTTGCATGAAGCAGAATCAGTACTGCGTTTCTCATGTTAAATGAGTCTGAAATGGTTTTTCATTCATTGTATTCCTTTTCACCAAGTTTAATCCAGCATTGAACACTTGCACGAAGCACAAAAACCCAGAAAGGTCCACAAAAGCAGCAACAATAAAATCCACTGTGGACTGCTGGACCGCAGTCCATTCACACGTGATGACTCAAGAGACCAGGGGACTCCCTGAGAAATGCAGCCTGTGGTATTCCAAAAGATCCCACATGACGTGAATGCATAGGATGTGTTTACTTCATCACAGCCGATGCAATAAAGCAAATGTTATGCTACCCGTTGGTGGGGGCCAGCAACACTATGTGCACAGCAATCGGAGAAGGCAGAAATAAAAGGTTGGGGGGAGTTTGAAATTGTGTATAGAAGTAGTTTATCAGCCACTAAAAATAGCATCCTTTCTAAATCCTCGTTCAAAAAAGGTATCACTGCCTCCTTAAATGTGCAGCACACTTCATTTCAATTCATTACTTCCAAGTTTGATTTCTCCATCACCCGAGCACTAATTCATATTCGTTCTTTCTCTATTTCAGAAGCCTTTCTTTGTTCAGTAGATGGTTTCGAGAGCTGCAGAGCCTCAGGCAGAGAGGTCGATTATAGGAAAGCACAAGCAAAAATCACTCCCTCAGCAGTAGCATTCTATCCCAGCTGTTATGGAAAGGAGCAAACACACTGCAGAGCTGCAGAATGAAATGCTCACATGTTAACAAGAGATTTGAGACACCGCACTGGATGAACCACCAACTTCCTGTAGTGGGGAGGGGCCTCAGTCCCCATTCTACAGTCATCACTCACATTGGTGATTTAGTGACTAATCCGCTTTATATTTAAATTTAAAAAAATCCTAACTGAAGTTTAAACATTTTCCACTGTAAACCGCATGGGAAAATGGTATGTACACTGCCTCTGACAAACTATTCCAGCTTAGGAAAAATGTCTAACTACTTTCATGTGTGCACATTTTAAAATAACCCATGTCAAGCAAATTGCATTCATTATAAAAATGATCACTGGCAACGGTCCCTTCAACATTAAACCGTACGTTTGATGTACTTTGTAGTAGTCTGAAAAAATACGCCGTTCAATGAAGAGAAAAAATCCTTGAAGTAAAAGACTTTTTGGTTTAAACGTTGCCTTTCCCGGATAAAACTCACCTGCACAACAGTGGTGCTACGCAGTGTTTCTTTTTTTCTGGATTGCGTGAGGGCAAGGTGGAGCCCTGGCTCAGGCATCATACATTGGGGGGGGGGGGGGGGCCTGTTCCTACCACTCTACTAGTGTGTTAATTTTTAGGAAAAACAAGGAGCCTCTACAAATCCATATCAAAAGGAGTTAACCCCTCAGTGACAAGACATTTTTACCTTGACTTTCCCATGGTGACTAGCTGTTTTTCCATTTCTGGTGTGTTTGTGTTTAGCTATAATTTTCTTCTCTCACATACTGTACCCACACAAATTATATGTTGTTTTTATCATCATAAGAAGGGCTTTCATTAGATACCATTATGTTCATCATATCTTATAATTTCCTACAAAAAAATGTAACAAAAAACCTTTTTCTAACTTTGACCTAAAATATCATTTACACAAATACAATCATTAAAGAAGCCCCCTAAATAATTTCTAAATGTTGTCCAGAGTTCAGAACTATGTTTCCATGTTTTTCTGCAGTTTTTTGCGAGTTATGGGGCAAAAATAAAAAAATAGTGTGTTTTGTTTTTTTTCTATATTGACCTTTTGACCCCAACCCTAAATTTAACCCAACCCTATCCCTTATGCTAACCCTATATTAATTATAACCCTAGCTGCTATTCTAACAACAACACTAGATTTTAGCTAATTAAGTCTTTTTTTTTTTTCATTGCAATGTTGCCGACTGCTTCTAGGTCAGTCAAGCAACATATTCAGAGCGTTGGAAGTGAATTTTTTTTTCCACTTCCAAAGCTCTGACCACAACAGGGCACAGCCATATTGCAGGAGCATGCTCAGTGGAGCGATCGTGGGTGCGCCAGAGCCGACAACACAGGACGTGTCAGGCACATCCACTGTCCGCAACAGTTCCCGGCTGGACTTGCCTGACACGTCCATTGTCTCGAAGGGGTTAATTGTGATCATGATAATGTACAAATAGACCCTCACCTGTATATTTAGTAAGTTGTATTAGAAAACAATGAACTTTACATGTTCTATAACCAAATAATAAAAAAAGAGAGTCTATTTCCATGTATTATGGTAAACAGTACAAAATACAGTGGCACCGGAGGAGCTTGTTTGAGGTTATTGATGCCAAAGGAGGTCTGACCAGTAATTAAATCAAAGGGTTTACTTACTTTTTCCACCAGCACTGTGAATGTTTAATGGGTTCAATAAAGTTAAATACATGAAAGATTATCATGGTCTCTGTGTTATTAATATGCAAAGGGTGCTACTATGATTAAAGGGGGGGGGGGGGGTAACTTGATCTACTAGAGATAATATTGAAACAAAGAGGGTGGGAGGGCCAGAGTATAACTGGCAGGCCCTTAGGCATATAACAGGATGAAACTTTGGTTTTTATCCTGTTATATACTCAAGAGCCTAGCAGTTACCCTTACCTATACTCCCTCCCTACTATCTCTCTGTTATTAGCTTAACCACTATGGTGGTCATGTATAAACACGGCGCACACGCAGATTACGCCAAATTGTGTTAGGGGAGGAGGTGCCTCTCCAGCATCGCAAAGTGTCAGGACTTATTATAAAAAATGAAATAAAAAAAGGTGCAATCGTCAGTACTTGTGACTTGGATAAAGATTAGATGGCATTTTATGAAAAATGAATGCTAGAAAACCAGGTAATTCCAAAGGTTTGTTTAGTTTTGCTTGCACTGTATTATAACCAATTAAATCAAATGTTTATCTAGTGCTAAAACCTTATGATGTGGCAGCAACAACAACAAAAAAAACGCATGACTGCCTGTGATCCTACTGAATAAGCAGCATGCCTTTCGTTAAAGTAAAACGGCACATTACATTCGGAGTCCTAATTATGGCTAATTTCATCTACAGTTTGTTATGGTTAAGGTAAATGAGCATTGTGTGACAAGATACAAAACAGTTTAAGTACAATTGCCTTTTTCTTTATGTGAGATGCAACATTTTAAGCACTTGAATAGTTAAAAATACCGTATTTGCTCGAATATAAGACAACCCTGATTATAAGATGACCCCCCCAAACTTTGGATATTCCTTTAGGAAAAAAAAACTAAAAGCCTGAATATAAGACTACCCTAACTTGTATATATTCACATGTAAATTGCTTTTTAATATTTAATAAAAATGATATTTAAAAAAAAAATGCATTTCTTGTTTTTATTTCCTTTTATGTGCCAATGCTGCCTCTCTCCCCCACTGCCCCAGCTTTGTCTCTCTCCCCCAAGCGTTGTCTCTCCCTCCTCCTGTCTATCACCACCCCCTCCCCTTGTCTCTTCACCCCCCCCCCCCCCCCCCCATCACCTTATTTCTCTCTCCCTGGGTAGTGGGGGCAGCCGGGGGATGTCATAATAGACGGAAGTGTCGGGTCGCATCGCGCAGACATCCACCGCCTGTTAGCGAGGGGGATCCAGGTCCCCTGCAGCTCTGTGGGGGACCTGGATCCAAGTCTTTTATATGGGATTATAAGATGACGGGTCTTTTTCAGAGCATTTGCTCTGAAAAAAAACCTTGTCTTATATTCAAGCAAATACGGTAACTATTGCAGAAGTAAACCGCAGTGTGGAAGATGGAGTTAAGGGGATGATATGCCATGTAAATAGTCTGGAACTGTAATCTTAATTAAGCTTTACATTTAAAAAAAATGGTTTGGATTAAACATTAAAAATAAAACTTAACCATACCAAATACTAATCTTAAATGTGCTGGAACAATAAACTTGCCTCTGAATTTTAAGCATGCTTTGTACATCCTCTTCTCTCCAGGACTAACATTTTACGCTACTCATCTAGCTAACCCAATCTTCCATTCTGCCTACTCAATCCTACAACACTCATTCTTTCCAGCTGCTCATAGCCTCATTTGCATTCTCCTTGGCAATCTCATTCGCATTCCCATTCACAAATATGTTTTCTCCCTCCCAGATTACATGGTCAACCTACTCAGTGAAGCAGAAGCTTCACAAAATGATTTCTACCAAGTCTTTATGGAATATCTTTTGAAAGGTATGTCAAATTGCAAGAGCCAAGTTATGTAAAAACTCTAGGAAGGGGTCCTTTCCAGACATATAAAATCATTTGTCTGGCGTCTGGGTTCCAAATTAATATATGTCTGGGCTAGACATCAAGGGATAGTAAAGGTTTATAATCAAGGCCAATGTTAGAACTCTGCATGTGGGTATTTAAAAACCTGTAGATCAGGGCTTGACAAACTTAATCGAGTTTTAGGAGCCAGCAAAAAATCTAGGAGCCAGACAATGGCACAATCACATGCAGTCACAGAGACACACAGTCACTTTATTTTTATTTATTTATATTACATATACATATATACATACACACAGTCAGTTAATTATACACACACACACACACACACACACACACACACACACACACATCTACAGTCAGTTGCATACACATACACACATCTACAGTCAGTCGCATACATACACACATCTACAGTCAGTCGCATACAGTCAGTCGAATACAAACACACATCTACAGTCAGTCGAATACAAACACACATCTACAGTCAGTCACACACACACACACACACACAAATCTACAGGCAGTCACATACAAGGCAGCAGTTTTATTTTTAAAAGATAAAAAATAATTTATTAATATGCTGGCAGTGTCAATCAGAGCGGGGGTCTGTATGGAGTAAGCCCCCTCTGCTGATCCTATGTAAAAATGAAAGTCTTTCTCACAGTCGCCAACAAGTCTGAGCTGGTTGCTTCCCAAGAAAACATGGCAGCTGCTGGTCATAGAATAAGCTGGCCTATACTATTAAAGTACGAGTTTATTCTCATACTAGGCACACTACATTTTTTACTAGTGCTGCACAAGTGGGGAGGTGGGGGGGAGTTTAGTTTCCCTTTGATATTGGACACAGGTTCTGTTAGTTTGCAAGTGGTGCTGTACATATTCTAACAGGCTGAATTTTGGTGTACTTTTGGGGGGGGTTTCGCCAGTACAGTTAGCCTTGTGTTCTTAATCAATGTTTATGTAATTAACCTGGCATCTTACTGCTTGTTAATACGGTGTACATTTTATATAACTATAAAATAGATAACTATGCCAAAAAAATGGTATATAATATTTAGTTATTGTACTGATAGAGGTATGTTTACTGAACTAAGCCATTTAACCCCTTTGCGACCGATGACGGTCCTGGACCGTCATAGAGAAATCTCCCTTCGTGACCGAGAGGCTAAATATAGTTTGTCAAGTCTCCCCCTGGTCCCCCTCACCCCCCCCCCCCCCGTAACAACCAGCCCCCCCAAAGGATTTTTTTTCCCCTAGAGTTAGAATTAGGGTTTGTACTAACCCTAACCATAGGGTTAAGGTTAGAGTTAAATAAAAATAAAAAAATGTAAAAAAATTAAATAAAATTAAAAATAATAAATTGTATAAAAATAAGAAGTTATTCCATAGAGGACCAATGACATGTTATGTCTGTCTGTGGTCCTCTAGGGATATTTTATTTAAAAAAAAAAAAAAAGACTGCTAGTGGGGCAAGTGCTTTGCATTGGCCCCCAGCAGTAGATAGGGGCCCGCAGCAGCTGGATATATGATCCATGCAGCCGCAGGATAGCAAAAATCGGTGCTTCCTACTATATACTACAATTCCCATTCTGCTACGGTAGCTTTTGGCTGGCTGAGCATGATAGGAAATGTAGTCACAAGTATTACATAATAAATACACGTTTTAAAGCTGCAATAACCATATCCTAAATTTTGCCCTGTACCTGCCACATAAACCTAGCAAACCTATACATGTGGGGTACCGCTATACTCAGGGGAAGTTGCTGAACATATATTGGGGTTTTGTTTGGCATTAAAATAGAACTGCCCCTTTAAATTCATACCTAAGTTTCAAAGTGTGTGGAAATAAAACACACACAAAATTACTACGCCAAAACTTGTCAAAGATTAGTCGTAAAATGACAGAGTGAAAAGTGTCAAATTACCCCAAGTTGAATGCCCTTTGATGTCTACTTTATAAAAAATGTGTACATGTGGGGGGTTATTCAGCGATTCATATCAGATATCGGTGTTACAGTGTCACTAACGCTAATTTAAAAAAAAAAAAATGGTTTTGAAACAGCTAAATGCTACTTTTTTTACTTATTTATTAACCTAAAACATGCAAAAAAAAAAAAAGCAAAAAAAACATATAAACATTGGGTATTTCTGAACTCAGGACCTATAGTTGAATCTATTTAGCACGTTTTTTCATTAGCTTTTGGAGCAAAATCAGCAATCCACTATGCCTAGGCTTTTGTAGTTTTAACCTCAGTCACTGCGGAACAGTTGTAGTTTTTACTAACATGCCATATTCATAGAGCCAACACAAGAAAAAAAAATGTTACAATAAAAATAGTGACACCTATAGATGAAAGTATAGATGTATTAAGAGTAACACAAACACAATTCAGAAACATACAGATTATTCCAGAATGCAGAGCAACATAATTACACAGGAAATGCAGACGTCAGTACAGTTCAATTCAAAACGTGCTTGTGAGCCAAGCAACCTTCATAAAATTGAAGCATTGAATCTGTTAGATTTTTTTTTTTTTTTTTGATTTGTTAATATTCTAATACTATAAGAAAAATCTGTCTTTTCACCCATAATTACACACTCTGAGGATTCCCCTGAGTGTACTAACAGTGTCTAGGAGAAGGATGTTCACATTCCAAAACTGCAGGGAGGGGAGCTTCACATAAGTCACAATCTGGGAAACACTGAAAAATGAATCACCAGATTCGGTGTCTTCGGAAGGGTGGTGACAGACATTGGACGTAGTCTATTTAAAATCTAGGACATGACTCAGACCAAAAAAAAACAGCCACCAGGACTTCCCAACCACATCATAGAAACATTAAATAACGGATTGTGGATCCATGCACAGTTTTGAGATTACTAAATGTAATGTCCCTATATTGACTTGAAATGCATTTGAACACAATTTGTACTATATACATTACCATTCAAAAGTTTGAGGTCACTTACAAATATTACATGAAAACATGCATCAAATCAGTTGCAAACTAAATAGAAAATACAGTCAAGATGGTGACAAAGTTAGAGATAATGATGTTTAATTTAGATAGTGTACTTCAAGCTTTATTTCTTTAAGGAATCCTCCATTTGCAGGAATTCCAGACCTTTGGCATTCTAATCGTCAATCTGTTGAGGTAATCTGCACAGATTTCACCCCATTCTTCCTGAAGCACCTCACACAAGTTGGATTGGTTTGATGGCAACTTCTTAGCTACCATACAGCCAAGCTGATCCTATGACAGATCAATAGGGTTAAGATCCGGTGACTGTGTTGGCTACTATATTATAAACAGAATACCGGGTGTCTTCTAATTCCCTAAATAGTTCTTGCATAGTTTGAAGCTGTGCTTTGGTTCAGTGTCCTATCCAAGGAAATTGGATCTAATCAAGCACGGTCAACAAGGTATGGCATGGCATTGCACAATGGAGTGATAGCCTTCTTTGTTCAAGAATACTTTTATCCTTTAAAATTCTCCAACTTTATCACCACCAAATCACCCCCAGACCATGCATCCACCATGCTTGAAAGAAGGCATCAAGCACTCCTCCAGCAACTTTTCATTTTGCTTGCATCTCACAAATATTCTTCTTTGTGATTCAAACACCTCAAAACCTTTTTCTGTTCATAACACTTTTTTTTTCCAATCTGTGTCGTTTTGCCCATCTTAATCTTTTCTTTTTTATTAGCCTGTCTGAAATTTGGCTTTTTCTGCAACTCTGCCTAAAAAGGCCAGCATTCTGGAGTTTATTTTTCAAACTAAATACTCTAATGAACTTGTACTCTTGCTCAGTGCACCAGAGCCTCCCACCCCTCTTTTTATTCTGGTTAGAGCAGGGCTCGACAAACCCCGGGCGCCAGGTCGCCATGGCGACCAGGAAATCAGACCTGGCGCCCGGGTGCTGTTTGTCACAGGCAGCCCTTGCCGGCTGCCATCTGTTACATGCAGCGCGAGGGGAGAAAGTCTGTGCGGATCACACAGACTGTAAGCTCCGCCCCCTCGCGCAACACGCTGTAGTGCCGATTGTCACGTGACAACACGGCACAGGAACCGAAAGAAGATCGGGCTCCAGCATAAATGTCACCCTCCCCTGCAATGAGGTAAGCAGCAGGGAGGGAGGACACTGTAAGAAATATTCTTTTGTTCTTTAAAAAAAAAAAGGTGTGTATGTGTGTATATAACTGGCTGTGTATGTGGTGTGTGTGTGAATGTAACTGACTGTGTATGTATGTGAATGTAACTGGCTGTGTATGTATGTGTGAATGGAACTGGCTGTGTATGTATGTGTGAATGTAACTGACTGTGTATGTATGTGAATGTAACTGGCTGTGTATGTATGTGTGAATGTAACTGGCTGTGTATGTATGTGTGAATGTAACTGACTGTATGTGGTGTGTGTGTGTGTGTGTGTGTGTGAATGTAACTGACTGTATGTGGTGTGTGTGAATGTAACTGACTGTATGTGGTGTGTGTGAATGTAACTGACTGTATGTGGTGTGTGTGTGTGAATGTAACTGACTGTATGTGGTGTGTGTGTGAATGTAACTGTATGTGGTGTGTGTGTGTGTGTGTGTGAATGTAACTGACTGTATGTGGTGTGTGTGTGAATGTAACTGACTGTATGTGGTGTGTGTGTGAATGTAACTGACTGTATGTGGTGTGTGTGAATGTAACTGGCTGTGTATGTGGTGTGTGGGAATGTAACTGGCTGTGTATGTGGTGTGTGTGAATGTAACTGGCTGTGTATGTGGTGTGTGTGAATGTAACTGGCTGTGTGTGTGGTGTGTGTGAATGTAACTGGCTGTGTGTGTGGTGTGTGTGAATGTAACTGGCTGTGTGTGTGGTGTGTGTGAATGTAACTGGCTGTGTGTGTGGTGTGTGTGAATGTAACTGGCTGTGTGTGTGGTGTGTGTGAATGTAACTGGCTGTGTGTGTGGTGTGTGTGTATGTAACTGGCTGTGTGTGTATGTATGTATGTATGTGTGAATGTAACTGGCTGTGTATGTGAGGTGGGTGTATGCCACTGTGTCCGTGCGATTTTGTGATGTGCCGTTGTCTGGCTCCTAAATTTTTTGGCTGGCTCCTAAAACTAAATTAAATTTGTCAAGCCCTGGGTTAGAGACAGTTTGAGCGGTTCTGTGACGGGGAATAGTACACAGCAGGGCTTGACAAACTTAACTGATTTTTTAGGAGCCAAAAAAAAAAAAAATCTAGGAGCCAGACAACAGCACACATACACACAGTCAGTCACACCCATTAACTTATACATACAGTCACTCATAAATACAGTCATACAAGTGAGCATTTTTTTTTTTTTAATCTATCAATGTGTCCTCCCTCCCTGCTTCTATCCCTCATTGCAGGCAAGGGGGGATTTTCAGTTCACATTGGTCTGTGTTTCTTACAAAGGCACAGACATTTGTTGCTTCCAGCCCTGCACTCTGGTACTACAGCGCGGTGCGAGAGGGGGCGGAGCAGGAAGTCTGGGTATCCAGCGCACGCACACACTGCTCCCTTGTGGGCCGGATGGATTTTGTTAAAAAGATCCCAGCAGCATGTGCACTATGCGAGACTCCCGATACTCAGACGAAGGTCTGATTTCCTGGTCGCCATGGCAACCGGAGTTTGTCGAGCCCTGGTACACCGCGTTGTACAAGATCTTCAGTTTCTTGGCAATTTCATGCCTTCATTTCAATAAAGAAAAAAGTTCTTTAATTCTGGCCATTTTGAGATTGTATTCGAACCCACAAATTCTGATGCGCCAAATACTCAACTAGTCTAAAGAAGGCCAGTTTTACTGATTCTTGAAACAGTTTTCAGCTATGCTAACATAACAGCAAAAAGTTTTTTAAATGATCAATTAGCCTTGTAAAACGATAAACTTGGTTTGCCAATAACTTTTCTAAATCTATATAAATTCAGCCAACATATAATGCATTTAAGATTGCAATATAAAATTTCAAAATATCTATATATTGTACAGTGACAAACCTGGTGCGTTGTCTGGAAAAAGAACCATGGTTATCAGAAATAATTGATGCAATAGAAAAGGGGGTGAGTGCGCCCCCATTAAAACACACGTTCAAAGTGCATGGAAAATAAACTGCATTTATTGTTACTAGGAAAATATCTTGATCTGATATGTATTAAAAAGCAATAACATATATTCTACTGACAACAGCTTCTTTGATTTCTATCAAATTGTGTACAGTTTTTCGGTCTCTAAATATACAGACAAAGAATCCCCATGGGTCCACTTCTAACTCTGGAACATTTGAGCTGCTCATGGAAGTGTGTGTTTGATACCTGGGTTATGGGGTCTATTTATTTATACCTATTTGGTGATACAAGTAGGGAATGCAGCAAATAGGAAGAAAAGTTTTGTTACCGTTATAAAAGAAGGGTGGGGGAGGATGGAGAATCCAAATTAGGCTAGCCAGACTTTCTGTTAATGTGACGTTGGTCCTTGCTGCTATGGGAAACCGTAAAGAGAAATGATGCATAATGTGAATCAAGGTCTCGTGGTAAGATAGGAGTTCCACAGCTGTTTCCTAGGCTACCAGAAACACAGCCTGTTCTTGGCAAAAAAACTTAAGACTTTGTTGTACTTCTTAGAAACTCCCTTTAAAAAATATTGCCTTACATTTCTACCAAATATACAGTGAAAGGTCAATGACTTATACCAGGTCTTGTCAAATTTCTGTAGATTTAAGAAGCCAGGCAGACCAATTCAGGAACCAGCCTGGTTATTTTTAGGAAGCAGTGAAATGGAACATCCATTGAGGGCTATGTAAAACAGTTTAAGCTAGGAGTCAGCAATATGGATTTTAAGAACCAGGGCTCCCTGGCACCCCAGATTTATCAAGCCCTGACTTATACCTTTATACCAAACTGTGATAAGACTCAGATACAAATTTTACACATATTATACACATGCCATTTACATTAGAAATACTTGATATTTATGTTATGCAAATTTGCTCTTTACAGCTCCCTAGAGAAAAGACCACCATGCACAAAACACTCCTTCCGCCACACACACACACATATATATTTATATATATTACTGCATAGTTTTTGAGCATGGAAAATAGCATGGTCAACTCCCAGCTTAGCTACAATACATCTGTATACTGAGAACTGGGCCCATTCATTTGACTGGAAATAATGGGGGAAGGGGGGCAACTAAGAATGCCTGAGTGAGCATGTATTGAGTACAGGAGTTATATTCATGCACATGGACAATGTGTGTTCATCTACATGGGAGCCCCTTGACTTGCTAGCAAGGCATATTAGCAACCCATTTGAGCAAATATCATCCAGGAGAGAGTCAACCAAAATAATATGTATTTTTCTTTCTTTTTTTTTTTACATTAAGGGATCTACTCAATGTGCACAGATCCATTCCAAAATGTATCCGGATTGGGCATATTGGCTGAATCAAACAAATACCCAAAATGCGGCTACTCAATACGCTTCATTTCGGGTCTGAATCAGCAGTTCAGAAACCAAACCATCGGAGGCCTTCAGATCGGGAAAGTTCACCATAGGTTTTTGGCTACCCAATATGAGGCGAAAATCCCCTAATACAATTCAGATTTGGGGATGATTGCCGCTTTTCGGCCATTTCAATTCTTCTTTGAGAAGGGAAAATTAAATTCTAAATAAATAAATGAAGTCCGGCGGAATCTCTGCCCCAAAACAATTTGCAGGATGAATATCCCTGATCAAAAAAAGGGATTTTGTCACAAGTTGTAAATTCCACGCGCACACACGCCTGTCAGAATGTAAGTGCACGATAGTTTATTCTATTTCTGAGGGAAATTATAATTTTTGTTGAAGTAAAAAGGTGGACTGTGTTGTTCATAAAAGTTAATGATATAAAGGAACTGTTGAACAGGGCTGAACTAGGCAAATAGTTAAGCTTCCCTTACTTTACTAATTTTAATAAGCAGGTTGATTGATCAAATTGAAGAACCAGCAAAATGTACCCACAAAAGTCTGTATCAGGATGCAAAGTAACAGTACCTACCAAGATAGATACGTGACGTGAATGTTGCATGGAACTATTTTCATATATGTTATAGGTTTGTAATATGGAACCATTTCATATGCTCATATTGTATAATTTACATATTGTCTTCAGTCACAATACTTGTATGATGACAATTCTTGAATAAAAGAATTAAATAATAAAAGAAAAAAGAAAAAAAAAAAAAGAAAAGAAATGGGGCTTATAACGGGAAGGTGCTCCCAGCCACATGTATATTACATCAGGCGACCAAGGCTACTGGCCCCTCCTAACATTACCATGGTTGGGAGCTGTCCAATGGCTCCCAGCCCCACTAACAAATATCCGACAGCACCCAGAACCTACAATAAATAAATACATATATGCCCCCAGTCCCCATCTAATTAATTTAAATAATATACATCCCTACCTGGAAAGACCATTCACTGGGTAAACAACAATAACAAAAAAAACCTTTAGGCGCCAGGGAGGATTGGCGACGCCCTCGATTCTCAGCGTCTGCCAAAGATAAAGGGCCACAACGTAAAAATGAATCCACCTTTTCTTAAAAATTTTTTTAAAAAAAAACCATTATTGCGCCACCATAAAAATAAAAGAAAGGAGCGAGGGGTCAATAATTTTCTATTTTAATGGGGTTTCAAGAGTATTTGCACATGCTCCAGACCAGGGGTGGATAGTTTTTATTGTCTGTGGGCCATAGACCATTTGAGCAGCTCCCATTTCAAGTACTGTTGGGAGGGGTTAGGGCTACTTACAGGAGGCTGGTAGCATCTACCCAGCTCCTATTTATTATAGTGGGGGATCAGGGCTACCTTCCTAACCTCTCATTTGTGTAAAAGGGGGGCTGGGACTACACTAGAACAGGGGTTGGCAAACCGTGGCTCTTTGGCAACATAACTGCAGCTCTTGCTGCAGAGATATTTTTTAAAAAGAGAAATATGTGCTCTCCTCCAATATAACCTAATTTGCTCAAATATAAGATCCAGGTATACCATGCTGCTGACCCCGCCCCCCCCCCTCCTCCAAATTTACATGGACGCATATATATGATTAAAACGTTTTTCCTATATATATTGTCAGGGACATTTTATTTACTCGCAAATACGGGAGATAAGGCTCTCTATCTTTGCCTGTTCTGTTGCAAAAGTTTGCCTACCCCTGCACCAGAAGGAAAAAAAATAACAAATTTAAGATTTTTGTCTGCCATCTAGTGGTGAGTGGATAACAGGCTTTGTCGCTCCGTAGCAAGCAAACGTAACATTTAAAATCTCAAAACTTTAGAATGTTTAAAGCGAAGATGTAATTTGCAATCCTGCAGTTCAATGAACCACACAGTTTTGCTAGACATAATACCCCATGTTTTAGAATGCAAAATAGCAAAGTTAATGGAATACCAAACGGTCAGAATGAAATTTAAATATACTTTGTAAGAAGCTACTGATTTTGGCCATTAACGTTAATAAAATCAATAAACCTGGTGTCTTACATTCTAGTTTATAAGTATTTATTTAAAAATAAAAAAGGAATGATGTACCAGCACCCTAGATGCCTTAGATTGTGCATGTGCACTGCCCTACTTTAAATTTCTGCCACAGAGCTTATTCCCTAATCTTGGGAAGGAGGAAGAAGCAAAGTAGTAAGACAGGGCTCGACAAACCCCAGGCGCCAGGTCGCCATGGCGACCAGGAAATTAGACCTGGCGCCTGGGTGCTGTCAGCCTCCTGGTCCCCTTGCCGCTGCCAT